>CM055403.1:15988869-16042945 GCA_029228625.1 Pseudolycoriella hygida | reverse complement strand
TCCCCAGTGAATCATCTGTGATTCCCCAGTGAATCATCTGTGATTCCCCAGTGAATCATCTGTGATTCCCCAGTGAATCATCTGTGATTCCCCAGGGAATCATCTGTGATTCCCCAGTGAATCATCTGTGATTCCCCAGTGAATTATTTGTGATTACCCAGTGAATCATCTGTGATTCCTCAGTGAATCATCGGTGATTCCCCTGTATATCATCGGTGATTCTCCTGTGAATCATCTGTGATTCCACAGTGAATCATCTGTGATTCCCCAGTGAATCATCTGTGATTCCCCAGTGAATTATTTGTGATTCCCCAGTGAATCATCTGTGATTCCTCAGTGAATCATCGGTGATTCCCCTGTGTATCATCGGTGATTCCCCTGTGAATCATCTGTGATTCCACAGTGAATCATCTGTGATTCCCCAGTGAATCATCTGTGATTCCCCAGTGAATCATCTGTGATTCCCCAGTGAATCATCTGTGATTCCCCAGGGAATCATCTGTGATTCCCCAGGGAATCATCTGTGATTCCCCAGGGAATCATCTGTGATTCCCCAGTGAATCATCTGTGATTCCCCAGTCAATTATTTGTGATTCCCCAGTGAATCATCTGTGATTCCTCAGCGAATCAGCGGTGATTCCCCTGTGTATCATCGGTGATTCCCCTGTGAATCATCTGTGATTCCCCAGTGAATCATCTGTGATTCCCCAGTGAATCATCTGTGATTCCCCAGTGAATCATCTGTGATTCCCCAGGGAATCATCTGTGATTCCCCAGGGAATCATCTGTGATTCCCCAGTGAATCATCTGTGATTCCCCAGTGAATCATCTGTGATTCCCCAGTCAATTATTTGTGATTCCCCAGTGAATCATCTGTGATTCCTCAGTGAATCAGCGGTGATTCCCCTGTGTATCATCGGTGATTCCCCTGTGAATCATCTGTGATTCCCCAGTGAATCATCTGTGATTCCCCAGTGAATCATCTGTGATTCCCCAGTGAATCATCTGTGATTCCCCAGTGAATCATCTGTGATTCCGCAGTGAATTATCTGTTATTCCCCAGTAAATCATTGAGGATTCCACTGTGAATTATCGGTGACTCCCCTGTCATTCATACGTGATTCCGCTGTGAATCATCGGTGGGTCCCAGGTGAACGTGCACAGAAGGACTGACAGACAGGAAAAGTGATAACACAATTGCTATCGCTACTTAATAAACGAATATTTAAGCCTCAATTTGAGATACCTAATATCAGAATCTTATGTTTGCTGATTGGAATCTGAGATTCAGTTGTCTTAAACCTGAGATTTAGGTATTTGCAAATGAAATCAAACCTGATCAAAATCTAAGGATGCGGCGTTAGAATCTGAGAATCAGGCGTCAGCTTATGAGAATTAGGGAACATAATCTAAGGGTCACGCTATCGTTACTCAGATCCCAGCACCTGGTTTCGTTGAAGATCTTACAACACATGAAACATGAAATCTAAGAACATCTGTAAGAGAAGGCTTTAGATCAAATACTCCCTTCGTGCCGATAATGCAGCATCTAAAATGTTTAACTGGTTTTACTATTCCTTGGGGTGTGCTTTGATTTCCAACATTTAAGTAAACAAATCACGACATGCACATAACGGTACAACCAACGCCGCTAAAAGTAACATTTTCAAAACTCTACCTTGATGGTGAACTCGCTAGTAACAGGTTTGTGATCGCTAATGTTGTACCCAGGATGACTTCTATAAGAAGTTTGTTCGGCTGACAATTCAGCATTTTTGTAAATATTTTCCGGCTCTTTGTAAAGAACACGGTCCGTCCAGGCTGGCCTACGCCTGAAAATATAATACAATGAGCATGGCCAATGAGCATGGCAAATTTTACATACTTTAAGTCATATTCGGACGTTCCTCTTTCAAACTTGAACGTAGGCGGAAATGCTGGTGTCCTGAAACAAAATTTCGTAACAAAATTGTGGAAATAATTAACAACTGGTACATACCGTTCCGTAAGTTCTGTAAATGCCCTTTCTTGTTGTCGAACCAATTTCAGTTGGTCTTTGGCGATTAGTTCATCTAATTTGTCTTGTTCCACCATATCACGAATTTGTTCTGGCGGTGACGTGGACTCTCCGGTAAGGCGAAAATTCAAATCACCGAACCAAAATACGTAACTGTAATGTGAAAGACGTTAGGTCATTTAGTACGATGGATGCCATTCCGACAGATATACTCATGAGCGAAAATGTCGGTCGTCGTTTTGACATGAAACTTGTGTTCTTCAACAATCTTTTCATAATCTTTTACTCTCTCATCCAGCATATGGTCATGAGCTGCCAAATGTGCGTTGACAATACAAACGGAGCAACCGTACAAGGAAAATCTAATACTAACAGCACCTTTATTTCCCTGGAAAAAAAATGTTTCATTTCGTATTATCAAATGCCAAGCCATTCATTTAAACTTCGTACCCACATGCCTCCTAGTCCGGTACGAGTGTATTCCGATTCAACCTCTCGAATATGCAGCAAGTGCTGTTTTTTTGCGAATAAAATGACTAGGAGACCTTGCATTTGCTCCGTCTTGATTGTTATGTATCCCCTAATGTTCAGCAGTTCTTTGAACTTTTGCGTCCATGGATCGTCTTTAAATAAGCCTTTCACTACACTCTGAGGTTGCGAGTTGATTTCTTGTAAACTAAAAATATTTTAATTAATTACAACAAAATATTAAGTTAAATCTGTTCGGTACCCAATAACATAAAAGTCCGGGCGATATAAATCATTTTCAGGATTATTTTCAAGGCCAAGCAAATTGTTTAGTGCGATTCCTTCCGGGTATTTGGTGCTCACGTTCCATGTGACGATGTACACACTGCAAAAGTGATACATTTTTAATGATCTTCTTTCGAAAGTTTTGTATTTACTAACGGGATTTTCAGTAACAACGACATTGATCTAAAATTAGATATTGGCGAAAAAATCTAATTGAAAATCGTAATTCACATTTTGCCGTTGTTGTTGTTGTTGGGTTGTTACAAACACAAAATATATTTCTCGTTTCTCACATAATTTGGGCAATGTTACGCCTCCCATCAAAAATTTTAATTCATTTTTTATTCAGTTACATTGATTTAAATTGACGTAACAAAGAGACTATATTAACTATGTAGTCGTCCTCAATGAGAAAAAAAAAACATTTTGAGGAAGGGGTAGGTAGCGAGAAAGTAAATGGTCAGCAATTTAGTAAATTACATTACCGCACATCAATTAAGTGGAATTTTTAAATAAACGTTTACAATTTAAAAACAACTAGCACGGTTACCGTGCTTCGCCCGGGGTAAGGTTTTAAGGTTCTGTGCTGAAGTAGAGCAGATTCCGGATTATGCTAGGATTCATATAGTCCTATCGAAAGACTCGAGACTATTACCGGCTGCGGGAAAGAGACCGCCACCCATCTACTAGAGACACACTTTCCTGGCTGTAGTGATACAAAGGTCAGAGACAACGGACCTGATCCTCCACTTCCTTCGGAGGAGCATTGGTCGTTGGCTAGCCGAATAGTTACTACAGACAAGTTAAGGTAGATTCAAGCCGTTCAAATCGGCAGGGGAGGACGGGATATTCCCTGCGATGTTGAAAGAGAGTGGAGAGATCTTATTGGAACCACTTTGTGGAGTTCTTAAAAGTTCGCTAGTGTTTGGTCATGTCCCAAAGGCTTGGCAAAAAGTCAATTTGACGTTTATTCCAAAGCCGGGAAAACCCACGCGAAGCCAAAGATTTCCGACCCATAAGTCTTACCTCCTTTATATTAAAGACTCTCGAGAAGCTCGTAGACTTCTACATCAGAGACGAAATCCTGTCGAGATACCCGCTGCAGCAACATGCATATCATGTGGGTAAATCGACGGACTCGGCTATGTACGCCCTTGTGGCCGGGGTAGAAAAGTCATTCGAATTTGGTGAGATTGCTCTTGGATGTTTTATGGACATTGAAGGAATATTCGACAACACCGGCTTCGATGTCATTCAGCAAGCGCTGGAAGAAAGGGACGTAGCACCGGTAGAAACGAGGTGGATTGGCAACATGCTCAAAAGCAGGACCATGGAAACCACAAGTCCAGCTTCTGGGTGTCGAAAGGCTGTCCGCAAGGGGGGATACTCTCACCGTTGCTATGGTGCATGGTCGTGGACTCCCTATTCAAGAGGTTGAATGAGACAGGCGAATAACCGGACGACTTGACTATTCTAGTTGAAGGCAAGTTCGAAAGTACCGTGGGAAGTCGCTTGAGGAGTTCGCTGAGGTTAGTGGAGGAATGGTGCACTAGGCCGCAGTGGTATCGCCGGAAATGAAAAATCCGAGGAAATAGCGAGAATCATCATCCCTTTTCATTGGACCTGAACCAAGTGTCGGCTCAACGTGGAGAGCGCGAGTTAAGGAGTTGAATGAAATTCAGAGACTCATGTGCATCTGTATCACGGGAACTATGAAAACTACGGCCACAGCAGCCATGGAAGCGCGACGTTGATGAGAGTGACGAATTTAGTTCCAGAAGAAATTACGGGTGGCAACGTGGAGAGCGCGAGTTAAGGAGTTGAATGAAATTCAGAGACTCATGTGCATCTGTATCACGGGAACTATGAAAACTACGGCCACAGCAGCCATGGAAGCGCGACGTTGATGAGAGTGACGAATTTAGTTCCAGAAGAAATTACGGGTGGCAGAGTGACCATCTGCTCAGACAGCGAGTCGCTGATAAAGGCGCTCGCGTCGCCTGTAACAACGTCAAAACTGGTTAAAGAGCTGAAAGGGACCCTGAACCGATTGGGACTGAGAAATCAGATTACGATCGCCTGGGTCCCTGGGCAGACGAGCTAGCCAGACGGGGTCCAGCATCTGCGATTGAGGGCCCAGAGCCCCACATCCCGATCCCACACTCTCTGTGAGAAAAGGCGGAGGAACACTGGGTGCGGGCTGAGTCCGTACGGCGGAGGAAAGCACACAAAGCTCTTCTTCCCGGCGCCTGACGAGAAGTAAGCCAAGGAGCTTCTCAGAATGGACCGTAGTGGCATTAGGAGAGTAGTGGGAGCCATTACGGATCACTGTGGGTTGAACAAGCACTTGGCCAAAATGACCATTTTGGCTGATCAAAGATGTGACTGCGGCTTGGAGGAGGAAACGGGCGTCTACGTAATTGGTGGTTATGTGATTCGACCCTCCGATATCTTAGACCTAGGACCTATCGCCCTAGATGTAAATGTAAATCATTTAACATGATGAACGGGAAGAAAACAAAGGATCAATAGATCTGTGTTTTAGGAGCCAGAATTGGCCCATCCGACCCTGATAAATCTAAAAAAAAAGGTTTTCAACAATTCTCGACAGTTCGCTTGTGAAGCTAGTTAATGGTCAATCACATTTCGTTTTGATTAGTCTTGCAAAGGCAAAATTGTAGAGATACAATTTTAGAGAACACGTGTTTCAGGGTTTACGGGGAAAATGGCCGAGTCCTGGGATACGACCACTTCAAGAATTGGGAGGGATGACTCTGGGCCTTGGCCTGATCGAGAATTTGGTCCCAACGTCTTCAATCTCTTGCTACACTTTGCCAATTTCTTATTCCTAGACCCACCCAAAGTTCCAAGTAGAGGTGTTGGATAAAAAAACAAAAACATTTTTTTAGGATCGACCTGAGGCGCGACCTTTGGGCCAGCCTATTCGCTAAGGTCAGAAATTGGACGGATACATCCAATACACAAAGGTGCATACAGGTGTAGTGAGGTGCACCAAGGTGTAGAAAGGTGAACCAAGTAATAAGTAATGAACCATGTAATAAGATGCAGTAAAGTGCACCAAGGTGTAGTAAGGTGGAGTGAAGTGCAGTAAAGTGCATTGAACGGCAGTGAAATGCAATGATATGCAGCGAAGTGAGGTGCAATGAGGTGTAGTGTAGTGAGGTTCACCAAGGTGCGGTGACATTTTGGATTTTATATTATAGAAGAGGTTGACATGGCGGTTTCCTCCCTGGCTCGACAGGAGGAATAATAGACAAGTCACTTGATATCGACACAACTAATAAAGAGAATCTCATCAATCTCGTATTCTATTTTCGCCCCGTAATCATTGATATCAGATAAATATCACTGCCAATCATTAAAAACACACTGCACCCTACCATGTACTCACAAAGTACCTTTCAGCAGCCTTACACTCCGTCTATCTCTTCTTATTGACGGCGAAAAAAAGTACTTCCGATGCATACAACGGAGAGGTATGACTGCAATGTATTGTGCGAAACCAAAATGTGACGATCTTTTATAGATGTTTGAGAGCGTCGAAGGTCGACGAGATTGGCTATTCTGCTTCACCAAATGGATCGATTTGAAATATAATTTATGCAAATAATATTCTTTCTGTTAAGCTTTATTCTCCAAATTTTCATTGCGAGCAAGACTTATACCACTGTGATAAATAATACGATGCGAATATTTCTTTATGATTGATTACCGTTGAACAATTCAGCTAATAACTATAATTTAAACAATTCTTAAGATAATCCGTATTTCTCTACTGACTATCGAGAAAACACGTACTTTCCGATTGAAGATCGGTAGAGAATTGATCCAAGGGCGATCGTTAATCGTCGTTGCATCCATTACGAGCTAAATCAAGTTTGGCGCTCAAACTTTCGTTGAGTTGATGCTTTGTGACGCAGTGGTGGGATATTTCTTGTTCTTTGTGTTCCTTTATTTTATTCCATTCTCTTTATGGAACGTAATGACATATCAATGTAGCGCAGGATACAATCCGTCACGTTACAAGGTCAAGAGATGCTTACCGCCCGAACAAAGTGCTACCGTTTTCAGTCATAGATTTTTCTGATTTATGAGCATCTTTGTGCAAGCGGGTGTAGACATGTGCGCCGGCGTGAAATCAATCGGCGGCAGCATGTTTGGGATTCTCAATCGGCGTGGGCGCGCCTGTTGCATTTTATGGGCGGCGCGCCGACGGCGTGGAGAAAAATTACATTTGAAAATAATCCCCAAAATAAATAGATATAGAAAAGAAGAAAGGCCACTTCATGGCACTCCCCTTACTTAAGAAAGAATTTAGTTGACATTTTTATGAAATTTTGAATGAACTAACTATAAGTTTGAATGTTGTAAACGATATCCTGATAAATTTTGTAGACAAGATCGTAATTTTCAAATTTTAGGCTTCCTGTTTTGTAAATTATATTGTGAGAATGTTTTGAAATTGTCCGAGAATTACGATTTCACCGAGAATTCTGATTATTCGGGAATTCATTTATCCGTGAAATAAGATTCTTCTGAATTCACCCGTTTGAAATATGTAAAGGCTCTCAGTAATTTGGTTAACTGTACAATAGATATTGATTGATATTTGATTTTATTGTCTACTATCTTCTAGCTGACATAGAAAAAAAAGAGTGACTATGACGATGTCATAGTTCTCGTTAAAAAAACCAAAAAACGTTATAATAATTACTTATAAAGTAGGATCTACATGCCCATAGCCGAATTTTGATATATCCAGTCTTGATCATGATCTTGAATAGAAAAACTAAAATATTCCGAATTACAGTCATCAAGAATGGATATGACAGCAAACTCCACCTGAAACATTTTCTGGAGATAATTTTCTTATGCTAACTTCAGAGACATACATTTTGCTAGGACCAATGACATATTAAGTATGACTGACAGTCTTTAACTAAAAATTACCAAAAATTGAAGCAAACATGAAACGCGGTGTTGGTGTTGGTGTGGATTACGTACTTTCATCTCAAACTTGGAAAATTTGATCAAAATTTCGAATCATTCAACTAATTGTATAATGAGATTCTCAGAAGATTGCAGACTTCAGGTTAATTTTGTTAGGCGCAGAAAACTAAAATGCATTGGAAAAGATTTCATTACAATCAAAAAAAGTCTGATGAATGCTGTATGCTGTAACCTCGTAGTCTTAACGATATTTTTCGTATAATAATAGCTATCGACGGCGTTTCGGCGCGCCGATGGCAATTTTCAGTCGGCGGCTGCGTGCTTTTGGCGTGACCTTTTTTCGACGACGCGCCGGCAGTTCATTATTATGTAAACATTTACTTTTAGAATTTACGCCAAATTCATGCCAAGTAAATTTCAGTGTTTTCAATTTCAAAACATCCCTGTCAAATAATAAGCCGTGCTAACAAGAGCATTCTGAATGCCTCACGCGTAAGGCGTACAAAGATGTGATTGAGATAGTCTTTTGTAACAGTCCAAAAGAGTGAAACGTTACATTGACAAAAACGACAAGATGTTCCAAGGGAATGATATGATTACGAATGTCAAAACTGCAGCTGACTTAAATGTGAATACAGTGGACAGAAACACTTTCAAGTGTTTTTAGTGCTAAAGTGTTAAGTTATTTTCTCTTCACTGTAGCATTCTATTCAACATGAAGTTGGCTGCGAATTCGAAGATTCTATATACAGGACCTATTCATATGAAACTGGACAGTCTACTATGTTCGTCACTTTCACACTTTCATTGAATGATTAAGAGCATCGTATAAGGTGTCCCGTTTCATATGAAAGGCCCTTTCTTTTGTTGTGAAACTTGCCCGAAAAGCGAATGCTGACATTTGTTAAAAGCTGAGTTAAAAATAAACGCTCTATTCCGCCACTTCCCTAGTTGTACCAACTCTAACCAACCACTTCATGAGTATGTCTAATGTGAAGGGGCGGAAGCGTACGTCAAAATGTCCAAGCTATGCATGGACCAAAACATTTTCCAGTTTAGAGGGAAATGGTATGTACAATATGAAGGGACGAGCATCGGAAATTCGTTATCTAGTTTCCTAGCCGAGCTCTTTATGTGCCATTTCGAAACACAAATGGCACCCCACCCACAGTTCCCTAGATTCTACAAGCGATATTACGACGATATTTTCGTGATACAAAACGCGAGGATGTTCAACGCAGTGAAGACACTTTTCGAAGAATTTATGGACTCTATAAAAAAAGATGCCATAAAATTTACCATCGAAAGGCAACATGAAGGAGAACTCCCGTTTCTGAACGTAATGTGCAAGATAAAGAATGGCACCATCGAAACAAGCGTCTATAGAAAGCCAACAAACACGAAGAGACTGATAACTTGTGATTCTTTCCACGACCACCAACACAAAATGGCAGCCTTCCACGCAATGGCTCATTTTATGGTCAACATCCCAATGACTCAAGAGAAAGAAGTTGAGGAATGCGGAAAAATCATTGACATCGGTCGGGCGAATGAATACCACGAAGCGGCCATCCGAAATATCATCAAGAAGCATAGAGAAAAACGACTGAAGATAAACATCTCAACTTTCTACGACATTCCTAAAGAAATTGACAAGCGAGCAGCGATCAGATTTTACCCGAAAGTGACGAAAAAGTTAAAAACAGTGTACAAAAGACATGAAATGAGTATAGTACATAGAAATGACGGCTCTTTGAGACAAGCGTTAGGAACGTTAAAAGACAGACCGGTCAACCTACATAGATCAGGCATATACCGCATACAATGCTCGTGCTGCGGACGGCTTTACATTGGGATGACGATCCGCAAGTTGTTCGAACGTTTTAATGAACACATAAAATCCGCAAAATGGAAAACGAAAACTGCTGTAGGACGACACATTTTTATGACGAACCATGTGATCAACATAAGTGAGTTAAAGCTTTTGCAACCCATAAATCACATGTGGAAAATTGAATATTACGAAGCCATCCACATACACAGACATAAACATGAAAATCTACTTAATGAAGACAATGGGAACATAACGTCACCGCTACTACATTTATTCACGATTGAAAGAAAATACGACGAGAACATTATCGAAATAGAAGAAGACACACCTAACACCAGCGTAAACGAAGAATTTTTTGACTGCGAGTAGAAATTGCTAGTTGTTTTACACACGACCCTAACTCCTTCCAAGGGAATTAGTATAATTAGTTGACGAACTGATATGTTATCAGCGACACATGTATGTGTAAGTCCTTTGTTTTTTGTTTCTTGTCTTCTAAAGAAGGTACTGTCCTAGAGCGACATTTTATAGAGGGAAAATTCAGTTAAAATAAATACCCCGATGATGGTTTCCCAAAATGTGGAAAAAACCCCAAGAGAAATTTGTTCAAAGAATTGCCAAAAACAAAGCTGTTTTGGTTGTAGGGAACGCAATTTCAGTTATTTTTGCATGGAGAAAATCGATTACTTCTTTATGAAAAAATAACAGGTACTGCATTTCTAAATCATAAATGCACGCGACATCAGCTTCTGTCAAAGTATAGCGTATTTCATGATGAAATTCGTAAAGTCCATAGACGTGAATTCCGTAAGACTTTACACATTTCATTATTCCTTATATTCTGATAGAACGCAAGCAGCAATTCTGAAAACCATAACTTATTAGTTGCCACGCCGTTTGGGTAGCGTTGCGATAACCGTTGAGGACGAGTTAATGCCGGGTTATAAAGTAATCTATGTTATTCAACCGCCTTCAAACTGTTTTGTAAAAAAAAATTAAATTTCAGTGATCAATACAAAATGAAATTGAAACATTTTAGTTGATTCACGGTTACAGAACAGCTTCTCAACCTAGGTTATTTTATAGCCTCAACGGTTATCGCAACTAATAAGTTAAAGTTTTCAGAATTGCTGCTTGGGAAGCCGATGACGCGTGTATTTAGATTTGGTAGTCAAATTTTACATAGACATGGAATGTTGTGCCGATGAACTTTAGTTTCATTTCAGTGGCAGGACGACTTTTTTGGATATGATAAAAAAATTAAAGAGAATATTTTCGGCGATGGAGCAATTGGTCCTGGTCCTCATGCTAGCATAAGTTCTCGCAAAGTCTATTTGCTTTCTGAAACTTGAAGAGCTTCATGTAGAACCAATGATTGGTTTCAATATACAAATTGCAAATGAAGAATGTTTAATGACAACCTGCTAACTCCAATTTAAATTTTCTTATGATTCGCCAACACTTCCATTTTCTTGAACACTCAAAACACCATTTGCTTAATTCAAATGATTTCTTATAATTTCGATGTTCACCCGAACATTTATGAAGGCAATTGCCACTACACTGTAGCGGACGTCAAAGCACTGTTTATACATGAGAGTTTGTGAATCACGTGCTTTATATAGTTTTTTTTATCACCTCGGTATATTACAAAATATACTCTACACGCAATTGATTTTTCGTATTCACATTAGTGTACACGCAATTGGACTGTGAATTCCGGTACTTGGTATTAATTAGAATTAGCTAAAATTGAATAAATTTGGTTTTACATTTGTAGAAGCGACGTTAAAATTAATTTCTATCAGATATGAGAACTTCAAAGGTGGCAACAACAAATTTTATACGTCATCTGAAATAAAATTTATTTTTTCTTTCCTATACTCAGGGAGATTTTTAGTTTACAGTAGTTTGTAGTAGGTGCGTCGAATTTCATAATAGTTTTGATGTGGGTGCTGTAGTTTTTTTTTCGATTGATTGATTGACAAATACGAGACTAACATATTTGTATTTCTGCTCAATGTGCTTCAGAAAAAAAATCGGTTGAAGCATACGAATGTCATCACTACACGAGTTTCAATATGTTTATGTTACCTCAATCTAATTTACATTTCACACGAGGATATTTACAACCGCATGCACAAAGTTCATTAATCAATTTGATTATCCATCGATTGCAAAACCTTCCACCCTGCTTTATGCTACTATTCGCTGTCCATTTAAATTAAGCTATTGCAATGGATGGTGATAAATTTCACATATCGAAATTGTTGGATATCAATGCGATAATAACTTCGATAAATGACATAAATGATTGAACGTCGTGGTGTTATAATTGACCATGAACATACTTTCGGAAACCACTTTAAATGAAAACATATGCAGAGGACCCGTACGTATCAGAAGAGATGTGCCAAACAAAATGGATGTTGCAAAAAGATTCGAATATCTAAGTAAATGTAGCCTTTAACTCTTAAGTGTATGAAAATTGCGTCGACATCAAATTGGATTGGCAATTGCCGAAAGGTCAATATTGAAAAACCCGTCCGAAGAAACAAAAAACATTTCCAATCCTTAAAAAAGCCCAAAATAAAAAAAATTGCACCAGACGCCATCTTAGAACCGACCTAAACCACTTAGGAGGGGCCTCTAATCCATACTTCCACGAACAAAAAGAGTTCGCCTCTTTTTTCTCTGCAACACTGCACAAAAAGCCTATTCATTAAAGAAATATTCACAAAAAACAACCAAATATCGTGTAGGATCGCGCAGCGTGAGTTGGGCCCACACTGAGGACTCTACAGCCCGAACGACTCTCGACAGATTTTGACTAATTTAATTTTCGTGATTTTCTGATGTCCATATCTTTTATTTTAAATCTTCAAGAGTCATTTCCGTTCTAATTTCGCAGAGATATGTGTCAAAAAGTTCCTCCAACCTACAAAAAACTACGTTTTTTAACACTTTTTCGACCATAACTTCGAAAGTTTTCGACCGATTCGATTCATTCTTGTTATCAATTTTCTGAATATTTTTCGGGAGAAAAAAAGTTTTTGAAAATCGGATAAGATTTACTTGATTTATGTAGAAAAAACACGTTGGGCCCTAGCAGAGATTCAGTTTTGGAGCTGAGTCCGAAAGCTCAAAAAAGTTTCTTCCATAAAACGTCAGGCATTCCCAGGTCTTTGAAACAAAAAAAAATTATGAAAATCGGAAAAGATTTACTCGAGTTATGTACAAAAGACCAAAACCCACTTAAACGGTCTTAGTTCGGAAAAAAAAAGTTTTTGAAAATCGGTTGAGTTACTCGAGTTATCGTGTTGACAGACGGACGGGCGGACATTATTTTTTAGTGTTGATTCGTCATCTGAGGACCATGATCGAAGCTCCCCCTACTTCCGGGTCGAAATTGGGGTGATTACAAACGTCGTGGTAAACGCATGAGACCCTTTTTCGAAGAAGTTCGCTCTTCGTACGGGTCTAAAAATTGCCTATAACAGCTAAACTTTGCCGTGCTAACTGATAAAATTTAAAGTTAAAGATCAATGCAGAAACTAAAGAAAGTTCCGCATTTAGCTCATGATCTCACCAAAATAAGTAAATGGACAAGGGAACCCAAGGGAATCCCAATTATTTTATGAGGCATACACAATTCTGTGGCTATATAATGAAGGTTTTGAACTGAATTTCGCAACCCCGAAAATATGTCCCAGCTACACCACTGAGTGAACCAATATAAAGAGTTTCTTCAAACTTTGTGGCACCGTATGAGTGATACGTATGTTGGATGAACTGCTGGTTACACAAAACAACGCTTGTCACAGAAATATTAAATTTTTAGATCCGGACCGTACCAGAACGAAGATTTTCGAAGAGGAGCCTATTGCGTTTACCTCGAAGTTTGTAACGTTTGTCAAATTTCGACCGGGGAGTAGGGAGGGAGGAGGGGGGAGCATCGATCATGGTCCTTAGATGGCGAATTAGCAGACCGTCAGTCAACACGATAACTCGATTTTCAAAAACTTTTTTTCCCTGAAAGGTAATCGAAAAATCTTTTTTGGGATTGAAACTGAGCACTGTTGACCCAAGGCCCGCTGAGCTAGGACCGTTTAAGGGGTTTTTGGTCTTTTGTACATAACTCGAGCAAATCTTTTCCGATTTTCATAACTTTTTTTTGTTTGATAGGTGTGGGCATGTCCGACAATTTATGGAAATAACTTTTTTGATTTTGAGCCCTTGGCCTTAGCTAGGGCACTAAAAACGAGTCGAGTCTGTGCTAGGGCCCTACATGTTTTTTTTACATTGCTCGAGTCAATCTCTTCCGATTTTTAAAAAAATCGAAAGGTCTAGGCATCCGTTAGACTCAGCAAGGACCCTAAAACTGAGTTTCTACTGCAACATACATCGTGTAAATCCTCACCGATTTTGTTGATTTTTTTTCTATTTGAGAGGTTACCGACGAGTTCCGATTTATATTCAAAAACAAATTTGGACCCGATGCCTGTGCTTAGGGCTCAAGTGGATATCAGGTCGGTCAGAAGATCAGCCCTAACCAAAAAAATTGCAGAGCAAATTGAGGGAAAAAATTGAGGAAAACATTTTTGTCTCTAGAAGAATTTGTCCGAAGCCTCTCCTGTGAACCCTAGGTCGGCCCTAGCCAAAAAATTGGTTATGTTGTAGAGAAGATCGAGATGAACATTTTTGTCTATTTGGGGGTAAATTTTTTGCTTTCGGAAGGGTTTTTTTACACCATTGCTTCGGACGAGTTTTTCAATATTGCCCTCTCGGCAATTTCCAATAAAATGTAATGTGGACGTATTTTCATACACATACGTTCGAGTCTTTTTTTGAATTTGTATGTATGTATGCTTTATTCATATTCATTAGTGTACAGAAGGATCAGTCGTTATAACTATTATACAATACAGATTTTAATAAAGAAAATTTTCGTAATATTTAAAGTAGAAGGTTGAAAGAATGCTAATCAAAAAAAAAAAAAAGAATTAAAAACAAAACGAAAGAATAAAAAAAAAGAAAAATAGGAATTCAGTAGAAAATTTATAAAACAATTCGTATACTAAAAACATCGCTGATGAAATTGTGTTCATTATCTTGAAAGGGCACATTCGGCCCTACAAATCAAAGAAATATTCGAGACAACCCGCATCAAACGTTGCAAGTGTAGGCTTCTTCTTAACGGAAACAGGAAGTTTGTTCCATGTGGAGATAGTGTCAGCGAAGAAAGAGTTGCTGAA
The DNA here is from genome assembly GCA_029228625.1 of Pseudolycoriella hygida. Taxonomy (NCBI): domain Eukaryota; kingdom Metazoa; phylum Arthropoda; class Insecta; order Diptera; family Sciaridae; genus Pseudolycoriella; species Pseudolycoriella hygida. The sequence continues at coordinate 16,028,115 of CM055403.1, read as the reverse complement.
AATTTCGGAGTGAGAAATAGGGACGATGTAGTTAAGCGTACGCACCGATTCAGCTGGAGTTAACACTTCAAACAAGTAATCAGGAGCTTTTGACGAGATTACGTTATATAAAAACTTGCATTCTCTAAAATTCCTATACAACAACAGAGGGCATCCTAGGATCGACTTCGTATAGGAGCTCACACTCTCATGCCTCCTAACTGAGTATATAAATCTCACACAGTCATTGAATGCGACCTCCATCTTGTCCTAAACAGATGCACTCACAACTGGCAAGACTACATCAGCGTAGAGAAAGTGGGGCATAATAATGATTTAACCAATTTAAGTCTAGCCATTCGTGGAGGAGAGATTTTTGAGATCCAGAGGGCATAGAGTCCCTTGTAAACTTTCTTGATTACCTCCCGACAATGATCGTCCCATGACAGAGCTTTATTTATCCACACATCTAGGACTTTTGCTCTATCAACAATCGGCAAAATTTCCCTTCCAATTTTAAATTTTGGGAAAACTAAAAGTTCGGGCCTAGAAATCACCAAAGCTTTTGACTTACCAGCGTTAATTAAGAGGCGGTTCTTAAGAGCCCAGTTTGCTATACGCTCTAAGTCGTCATTAATAAGCATAACCGCACAGCCAATTTCTCCAACTGGGTGGCAAAAATATAACTGAAAGTCGTCAGCAAACATGTGCGAGCTACAGTTTTTAATAACATCAGGTAGATCATTGATAAAAATTGAAAAAAGAAGTGGGGACAGCAGCGTCCCTTGGGGGAGTCCAATATTAATTGGAAGGAAGTCTGACCTATATCCATCAATTTCTACACACTGCATTCTGAATTTTGACCAAGCAGTTTGAGGTGTACGAGTGTGAACAAAATAAAGACAAAAGCTTAAGGGTAGCAACGAGTAAATTATATAATTTTTAAATTCTGTAGTCCACTTAATCGTAGATGCCAAATAAATTTCGCTGCAATTGCGCATAGTTAGTGTACAACTTGCTGATCACCCATGCCATTAAATTTCCCTAAGCTTGTTCAAAATCCATTGTAATTAATGGGCAAAATCACTTTTCAAACGAAAGCATGAAATGCAACAAATTTAAGATTTTATGAAGTTTCCAAATGTCATGTTAATGAGGAAATTTGCTTCTTACACTGAACAAGAATCATTGTCTTAAAAATAAAAACAATTCAATGGAAAAACAAATTAATGAATGAATTGCCTTGCTTGTTAGACCATAAATAGTAATTATGAGTTAGGTGGAAATGTAATTACATGTTTCTGAAAGAATTTTCTGTCTGAACGAAATAACGAACGTGTTTTGTTATCTTGCGATTAGTAGCGAAGTAATAAAGGTTTCAATTTCTGATAGTGAGTCAGACATTCAATCAATATTTTAAAGATAATTTCATGCAGACTATTGGTGGATTCGGCTGGCAGAGTAACACATTTAGACCCGTACGAAGAACGAGGTTCTTCGAAAAGGAGTCTTATGCGTTCACCACCCCAATTTCGACCCGGGAGAAGGGGGGGATGCTTCAATCATGGTCCTTAGATGACGAACCAACAACAAAAAAAAAATGTCCGTCCGTCTGTCACCGCGATAACTTGAGTTAAACGCAACCGATTTTCAAAAACTTTTTTCCCCTGAAAGACAATCACAAAATTATTTACAAGATTGAATTTGGGCAGAATCGGTCGAAAACTTTCGAAGTTACGGTCGAAAAAGTGGTCAAAAAGGTCGTTTTTTGATGGTTGGTGGAAATTTTTGACTTATATCTCTGCGAAATTAGAACGGAAATCGCTCTTCAAGGTTTTGAATGAAAGATGGGTGGACATCAGAAAATCACGAAAATTAAATTAGTTAAAATCTGTTGAGTGGTTCGGGTTGTAGAGTCCTCAGTGTAGGCACAACTCATGCTGCGTGATCCTACACGATATTTGGTGGTTTTCTGTGAATATTTCTTTAATGATGAGGTTTTTTGTGCAGTGTTGCAGAGAAAAAAAGAGGCGAAATTTGGCGAAATCCCATTTAATGTCGACTTAATTTCATACACTTAAGAGTTAAAGCAGCATTTACTTTGATGCGTTCGAATCTTTTTGCAACATTTATTCTGTTTGCTACATTTATTCTGATACGGACGGGTCCCCTGCATATATGTTTTTTTCTCTAACATTTTATGTTATATGGATTCGACATGCTCATGCGATACTTTTTACAAAAGACTAAAATACTTAAAGACAGACGAAAATTAGTAAAAATATTAAGATCAGGAAAACGGTGTAAGTATATGGAAGAGATCGGAAAATTGATTGTAAACGCCGACTCTTGCTATGGACTATGGACTGGACATGTTCGGGTTGAGCGGAGCGCAACAGTGTAATGTGTCATTTAATCGTACAATCGTACCGTACGGTGTGTGTCAAAAGAACAGTCGTTGCAAAAGGTGACGGGAATTTTCCCCCAGGGAATTATCCACCAGATCGAAAAAAATAGGAATTATCACCCACGGAATTATCGCCCATAGAAATGGGAATTATCACCCGGGGAATTATTGCCCAGGAATTATCACTCGGGATGGCATATGACCGCATACAAAATGGCACTTTCTTTTTACAAAAAAGCATTTTCCTTATACGAATTGGACGCTTTAGAACCCATCTAAGTAGCATCCTTGTAGAAATTTACAGCTTTAAACTTGCTGGGTAATAATTTCTGGATGATAATTAACATTTTTTTCAGTCGACGACTGTGCGTATGTGGTGCATTGCAATTTTATTTTTGTATGTGGCAAAGTGCATTGCACATGTAATGATGTTTATTTTCAACTTAATATTTCAGAGTACTGGTATAACCAGGGGAGTTTGTTTAGGTTTTCGAAAAGTCTAAATTTTTACGTCGTTACGAAAAATGCATGAAATTGTGGAAAACACATTATGAAAGCTATAAAAACATCGACAAAACATCCGAAGCATCTTCTTCTTGGATTTAAGCTTTGATTACGTCGAATGGTTGCTAGCGACACATTGTCAATATTTTTAAATGATGGAGTGTTACAAAAGTTTTATTTTAACTAAATGTTCAATTTAAACGACACTAAAAAGATAGAATCTGTTTTCTAGCTTTTCCGTGATTGTAAAAAGGCTTTTCCCCGCTGCTTCCTGCCTAACCGTACCGTACATTGAGTTCCGATTAAATTTGTACAGAATGCCGGTCTCTAACAACGATTTATTCGATCGATGTGTACGCGATTTGATATAGTCAACGTATATACACGCCTTCGGCTCGGGCAGAGCTTGTCGGCAGTTTATTATATTTGGTTCAGGCAACCCGACCAGACTTTGCCTTCGCCGTAAATGATGTGAGCCGATTTAATAATTGTCATCGTATGGTACATTGGAAGGCTGTTAAGCGAATTCTACGTTATCTAAAAGGGACCGTTTCATTCAAATTGCATTACACAAAAAATGACAACGCGAATTTGGTTGGATTTAGCGATTCGGATTGGGCATCAGATACAGATAAACGTAGATCGTGCACGGGATATGTGTTCAAATTATCGAATGGTGCAATTTCCTGGCAAAGCAAACGACAACCTACAGTAGCTTTGTCGAGTACGGAAGCCGAATATATGGCATTGGCATCGAGTGTGCAAGAATCGATTTGGTTAAGGCAATTTGGCTGTGAACTCGATAATGCGTTCAAAGAATCGGTTAAAATATTTTGTGATAACCAGAGTGCAATTGACTTAGCAAATTGCGATGGCTACCGACAACGAACCAAACACATTGATATTCGTCATCACTATTTACGTGAGAAGGTTGAAGATGGTACAGTGGTCGTCAAATATGTCTGCACAAGCGATATGGTTGCAGTTAATCTCACCAAGGCTGTATCGAAGGACAAACAGGTATTTTGTTCCGAGGAAATGGGTTTGAGATTTTAAGATTTTCTGAATTTTTTTTCAGTCAATTTTTTTTATTTTTTATTTCTCTAATTTAATTTGAAAATCTTAAAAAGTGAGGGTGTTGAAATTCGCTAGACTATTTATATTCACCACCTTCTGTGGTCATTGTATAATGAATTAATTGCTTGTTAATAAAGTTTAGTTCGCTTTGTACTACCGCAAAGATATCCGTATTTTAATAACGCTCTGCCAAGAAAACTCTACACTCGTCAAAAAACAGTTTTCAAAGCTTTTTGCTTAAAACACCCTCTTGAGTTTGGCTCATTTCACAAAATTGATCCCTCATCTAATCACTTACTTCTGCAACCCCACTGTAATCTGCTAATAAAACACTGAAGCTAGTAATAAATCTGGTCTAAGGGCAAAAATGTTAAAGAAAACATTCAAAACAAATTCGAAAAAAAATTTTAAAAAAAGTTGAGATAAGAGTGGCCATATTTCAATGATCAAAAATACCACCTCCCTCAGTTTTATCTACAATTTTTTTGTGCCAGGGCTGACCTTAGGACTGAGGAGAGCCCATAGTATCAAACTTCCGTAGACGAAAATTATCAATATTAGGTTGAGTATTCCGAATTAGACTTTTTCTATGGAGTGTGAACATCAAGCCACTCAAGCGATTTCCATAAAAATTTCTTTCCCCGTTTTTCTTGCGGGGATATTAGCGAATTTCCCCGACCTTCGGACCACCTCCGAACTTGTAACTTTTGATTACTTTTCGTGGAAAAAAAATCGAGATCGGTCCAGATTTGGCCGAAAAAAAAAGGTGACAGACGGACACACAAAAGGACATTTTTTTGCAGATTTCTATTATTTAACTCCCGGGTCGAAAAACTCAATGCTAAAAACGTAGTGAAAACCACTGTCGTTACTTCGTACGGGTCCAAAAAAGGGCCCCGTAGCTCAGCCGAATGTTACTTGCATTTACCCACACAATTTTCGAAAATGATTCTTTTCTGTTATCTTCTTCTGTCATGCAACGTACTGTAACATACTTTATCACATCGGAGGGGATATTCCATACGTATTTCTTTTTTTCATTCAAAATTTTAAATTAGATCATTCACCGTATGATGTGTGTGTGTTACAAAAATCGAAAAAAATCGAATTACAAGTCTAAAATGTAATTCCTCATTGAAAAAAAAAAAATTCATCCACCAAGATTTGAACATTTGGGCACTGAATGTGAAAAAATTTGAAAAAAAATCCTAAGCTCCAGCCCGCACGGTCACCTAGGCTTCGTGTACAAAATGCTATTGTGGCCGATATGATAAAATATTATATGCTACTGTAGAGATACCCTCACATTACACTCTTGTACATAAGACACATACACGCGATCGCTTCGCTCACCTGTTTGTGTCTTATGTACTCGAGTGTAATGTTTGGGATACTCTACAGTAACATAATATATGAACCGTACGTTTTAAAACGTTTAGTGCTAAGGGTCAAAACACATTAGCAATTTGAGTTGTCGATCTCAGCAATTTCCATACTCGTTTTCAGTACTAAAATGTTTATTTCCCTACAATGATTTTTCGCTCTATTGTCAAAATAATAAATGCCGAGACGAATTCTGCTATAATAATTGCTGAGATCGACAATTCAAATTGCTAATGTGTTTTGACCGTTTTGACCCCTGACTTCATGAAATTCGAGTGTCATGTTTCTTGGTAAATTGACGTGACGTCCATCTAGGGAGGGGATACGAAAAAAGCAGATGTTGGCATGACATGCTTTATGAACGATCCCTGATTCAAAACGTTGACAAGTGACTTGAATCAATAAGTTGCTCGTTCGACGCAGTTAATACATCATGTTTTCTTTATCTAGATACTTTCGGTGTGTGGTTTTTGTGACCGAGTTGACAAGTACATCACTTTTCGTCACTTGGCATATTATGAATTTCGTCATGAAATTCGATACAATTTCACTTAAATGTGTGTAAAACGCAGCGTTAGAAAAATCCTCAGTAGATACGAAACTAATTTTTTATTCAGTTGTGCTATCGCGATAAGACAGGAAAACAGAAGATAAAAACAATTGTTTAACTTGCTTCAATTTGAGGAACTATTCAAGACGACCTCAGTCCGTCTCCATTTCTGAGGTAACACGCAAATTTTCAAAAATGTTTGATGAGTCGTTTATCCTCAATTGTTCACTAGCATAAGTCTAGTATTGAATTGGCGTTCATGTTTGTACCACTGTGATTTTGTACGAAACAAATGGCATATCCCATGATATACAATTTAATTTGTACTGAAATCCCATGACGCGAATATCCTCAAGCGCCTATTACCGTTCAATGAGAAAACACAAAACGCAACCAATTGCCATTACACAAGGTTTTTTTTTTTTTTAAATAAAATCGCAAACGTAATTTATCTCAACACTTTATTTATAGAGACCATACAATATTAGACTGGTTTGTCATAAAAGGCCCTTATTTACGTTTATTGTAATTGACGAAATTGTTAAATGCACACAGTTCTCTAATTCTCGCTTGGGAAAGATAAATGCCACTTTCAGTTTCGACGAAATCCTTGTGGTTTCCAATTTCTTTGGGATTTTTAAAAACGTACAATTCTTTATCTTTGAAATTACTATATGGAAGAGTCGTTCCGCCCGGATTGTTTTTCTTTTGATTAGACATGATGAACAGTTAGACGAAATTCGGAAGAGGCACAAATTGAAACTAAAAGCGTATATGTCGAACCAAGAATTTATAAAGCGTCAAATTTCTGTTCTCAGTTCCGATGCGACAGCAATATTTATTTAAACATTTTCAAATAAAGAATTGTTTATGACAAAAATTGATAGTCTCCCACATTGTGAATTATGTTGACATGGCTAATTTTTATCTTGTGAATACTTGCTTTTGCAGTGATATTCAACAAAAAATAATCGCAACTACAACAAAAGAATTGCTTTAAACGACTCAAGCGGCTGGTGCCAACTCATTTAAGAGATTAGTTTCACAACTGTATACTGTTACCGGGCTAAGAGGATAAAGATTTCAAAATTCGGATATCCCACTTTTCATCTCTACTTGAGAAACAACTTGAGAAAATGAAGGTGTTCGGCCTTCCTTGAATGAAAGCGGGTTACGTAAGCTAAGGCCACTTTAAAATCGGGACAATGAAAAATCCAGATGAAAATCAAGAAGAAAACATTTATGAAAATTGTCCGGATTTTTAATGTGTGGTGTAGATGTTATTGAATTAGGGGCTATTCACAAATGACGTATGGATTTTTTGGCGATTTTTGACCCCCACCCGTTCTTCGTACGAAACTGTACGATTCCAAAGACTTCCCTTTAAATTACGTACGAATTTGAGAACCAACACCCCTAAAAAAATGAAGTTTATTCATTACACAATCTACTATTGTAGCATTGCAGGACTTAAAAAGCTTGGGAGTCAAAGGACTCATTCTGGAATGGTTTCGAAGCTATTTAATTGGGCGAACTCAATTTGTATTAATAGGAAGTACCCAATCAAGAAATATCAATCCTACATCTGGCATTCAACAAGGGTATATACTCGGCCCACTGCTCTTCCTAACACTTATAAACAAGCTACCCGCAATATTTGAGTCGTCTAGAAGCTTGCTCTATGCAAATAAATGACATTGAGGACTGCATCGTCCTTCAAGCTGATCTAGATATGTTCTAGTAGTTCTAGAGACATGGATCATCCGTTCCAGTTCTAGAAGTTGTCATATACCACGATTGAGGCATTTTTACCCAAAATCCTGAGACACTTGTTCTCTAAAATTTCATTCTCTACAATTTTGGCTTTGGAAGCAACTTTCTACCTCTTACAGTTCTAGAGATATGGATCATCCCTCCCAATTCTGGAAGTGGTCATTTCCCAGGATTGTGGCATTTTCACCCAAAATCCTGAGACACGTGTTTGCTAAAATTTTATTCTCTACAATTTTACTTTTGGAATCAACTTTCCACCTCTTATAGTTCTAGAGATATGGATTATCACTCCCAATTCTAGAAGTTGTCATATTCCAGGATTGAGTCATTTTTACCCAAAACGCTGAAACACGTGTTCGCTTAAATTTAATTCTCTACAACTTTGCCTTTAACAGTGAATCTCCATATTGCATAGTTAAGGAAATGAACACGAAAAACCGTTTTCGTATACGGCCAAGAAACTCAATTTCGTCGATTCCATTGGTCCCGGTGCCCCAACCCCTGACCCGATTCCAACAAAAGTTTTTTTCCCATTTTCTGACATCAAATCCTTCCATTTGACACTAACATGAGCAATTTCCGTGCAATACTTGCTGAGATATTTGCGAAAAAGCTTCACCGACCCTCGAAAAACCATATTTTTGGTCACTTCCTTGACCATATCTCCGGAACCACTTGATCGATTTTGCTCATCTTCGAACTTGAATCATGGGAGGCAAGTATCTTTCAGGGAAAAAAAGTTTAGGGTGATCGGTTGAGCTGTTTGGGGAAAAAAGTGGAGACTGACGGACGGACGGACGGACATTCTTTTTATTGTTGATTGGTCATATTTAGACGATAAGAAATGTATCCCCCCAACTGCCACCTCGATCTACCCCATGTTACATTAAAATTGTTTTAGTAAACGTATAGGACCTTCGTACTTCGTACGGGTCAAATAAATACTCCATTCTTGTGTCATTATGTCGTTCAACACTACTTCAGGCAGATTCATTAAATTATCTATATTAAGTCAAAACATTAACGCAGCAATAGAATTGGCTCATTATATTAGAGTCGATGCGATTCGCATCGCGTAAGGTTTGTGTGAAAGCTCAACCTGTAAAAAAACATATGCGGCCCGAACCACTCGACAGATTCTCACTAATTTAATTTTCGTGATTTTCTGATGTCCATATAATATCTTTTATTTGAAACCTTCAAGAGAGTTTTCCGATCTACCTTTGCAGGGATTTAAGTCAAAAAGTTCCACCAACCTTCAAAAACCACGTTTTTGACCACTTTTCTACCGTAACTTCGAAAGTTCTTAACCGATTCTGTCCAAATTCAATTCTGTAATCACTTTTGAAATTATCTTTCAGAAAACAAAAAGATTTTGAAAATCGGAGAAGATTCATGTAGAAAAAGTTCACCGAAGGCTGCGGGGACATTGAAACTGAGTGGGCGAATTTTAGGAAATTTGTCTTCGACCCGGCTGAAGAGTGTCTGGAAGACGAGCTGGTGGAACGCCGATATCAAAGAGGCTGCATTAGAGAAATGGAAATTGCATTTAGTCTGGTTACAGGATAAGGCGGATGAGAAGAAAGGGGCTTATAGGGTTTATAGGCAGAAGGTCAAGACGTTGGTCAAAGAGGCGAAAGACCGGACATGGAAGAAGATCGGGGAGGAACTGGAAGATGCAGGTCAGGTAAAGGATAAGAAATTTTGCTGTTATAGGTCCGATTTATAAGAAAGGCAACCGTAAGGTACATGGGTATTTCACTTTTGAGCGTGGTAGGTAAGGTATATGCAAGTGTTCTTGTGGATCGGGTGAGGGATATAGTTGAAGGGGCTCTGGACGAGGTACAAGGTGGCTGTAGATCTTTACGAGGATGTCAGGACCAGAGAAGCTTTATGAGAAGAATGGTGATTTGTTCTTATGCTTCATCGAGATTGTTCACAACACACTAACTATTGACGTGTACCGAAAACCTTCGAGTACTAAAAAGCTAATCACATCTGATTCCAACCATGATTTTAAACATAAAATGGCAGCATATCACTCAATGGCGCATTTCATGGTTAACCTCCCGCTGTCAGAAGAAAAACTCAAGAAAGAGACTGACACCATCATTGAAATTGGCAGGGTGAATGGATACAGTGAGCAATCAGTGATGCAAATCATCAAGAAACACCAAAAAAAGAAAGAGTTAGAGAATGTGTCCACTTTCTACAAATCGACTATTCCTTATGACCCACCAAAACGAGTCAGTTTCACGTACTACTCTCGAATCACTGGTCCGTTAAAAAAGATTTATGACGAGTACAGCATCCAAGTTGTACATAGAAATGACAAGTTGTTGAAAAATGCTTTTGTTTCTTTGAAAGATATTCCTCCAGACATCCAGAAATCGGGGATATATAGAATACAATGTAAGACTTGCGGGAGGTATTATTTTGGGATGACGATCCGCCAACTGTTCATACGTTTCAATGAACACGTAATGTCTGAAAAATGGAAACGAAAGACTGCAGTGGGAAAACACATCTATGACACAAAACATGAAATCGACATCACTACCCTAAAACTAGTGCAAGAAGTACGACGGACGCCTCTGGAATGTTGAATTTTATGAAGCGATTCACATACACAAAAATGCCCATATGAATTTATTAAACGGCGACAACGGGAATGTTAACTCCCCTCTATTAAAATTATTCAGAAAAAAGAGAACCTTAGACACAAACATTATTGACTTGAACGACACAGAGATTTCTCTCGATGATAACGACGAATTCTATGATTGTGAATAAAGTAACACACCCTGAACAAGGAGCATGGATTTCATGACGACCTGTGTGACACACAGGTAAACAACACATCACATATTTATGCATAGAATTAAGGTACCACACACAAGTGTAATTTGTTATCATGAATGTAGAAATCAACTGTATTTTGTTTATGTTTGTTATCGACCCTCTGTATATAGTGTTTAAGATAAGGAATTTGTTTATGTAAAACCCTTCCCACCACCTCCCCCCCCCCCCAACTCCCGGGTCGAGATTCGACTGGTTACAAACGTCGTGGTAAAGCCATAAGACCCCTTTTCGAAGAACTTCGTTCTTCGTACGGGTCTAAAAATTTCCGTCCGTCTGTCTGTCACCTCGATAACCTGAGCAAATTTCAACTGATTTTCAAATACTTTTTTCCCTGAAAAGTAATTGAAAAATCTTTTATGTGATAAATCTGGGCACTGTCGGCCTAAGGATCACCAAGCTAGGGCCGTTTAAGTGGTTTTTGGTCTTTCGTACATAACTCGAGCAAATCTTTTCCGATTTTCAAATTTTTTTTTTGTTTGAAATATCTGGGCATTCCTGACATTTCATGGAAGAAAATTTGTTTAATTTTGAGCTTTTGGACTTAGGTAGGTCCCTAAAACTGAATCTCTACTATGGACCAACGTGTTTTTTGTAACATCAATCGGGTAAATCTTATTCGATTTTCAAAAACTTTTTTTTTCCTGAAAAGTAACCAAAAAATTGATTACAGTATTGAATTTGGGTCAAAAACTTTTGAAGTTACGGTCGAAAAAGTGGTAAAAACGTGGTTTTGTGAAGGTTGGTAGACTCACGCTACGCGACCCTTCACGATATTTTGTGTTTTTTTTTGAACATTTCTTCAATGATGAGGTTTTTTGTGCAGTGTGCCCATACATGAATGATCATTTAGAGTACTATATTGGTAAGAGAAGGCTATTGTGGAACAAATTGAAAACCTGTAAGAAGAGAGGAAATAGTGGTTCGGTTGTTAAACTGCAGAATCAACTTGACGTGATTAATGTTGTCATTTCTCGGTTACAAGTTTTTTACAAAGAGCAATACTATAAAGATTTGTTTGGAAAGTGTGAGAGCCCGAAACAAATTTGGCGAACTATAAAAAAGCTTGTTAATAGTGATAAGGTCCGTAATGCTAAAGTGAATGTTAGGGTGAATGGTGTTTTAGTTGATGGCGATGGGGTTTCAGTGGCGTTTAATGATTATTTTGCGAATGTTGGTGTTCAACTAGCATCAGAAATCCAGGGACGCAATGAGCATGCACCTTGTGGTCCTGAAACTCTTACTCGTAATCAGAAATCTATATTCTTACATAGTGTATCTCCACTCGAGATATATGAGCTAATTTACTCATTGAACAGCAATAAATCTCCTGGGTATGACGGTATATCTGTGGCCTCGGTAAAAAGCTGTGCTGTAATTATTCCTCCGTTTTTGGCAGAAATTTACAACTTTTGCATATCAACTGGGAAATATCCTGATTCCTTGAAAAAGGCTAATGTATCACCAATCTTTAAACATGGGGATTCATCTGATATTGGAAATTACAGGCCAATATCTGTGTTACCAGTGATAAATAAAATTTTCGAAAAATTGATTTTTTCTAATTTTTTTAGGTTTCTTAATTCATCAAATTTTTTTTATAGCAAACAGTACGGCTTTAGATCTTTGAGTGGTGCTCACATAGCTTTGTTTGAGCTCGTTGATTACATATCCTTCCATGTCGATAAGGGAAAATAGTTACTGGCCTTTTTCTTGACCTATCTAAGGCCTTTGATACCGTGAACCATGCGTTATTATTGAACAAGCTGTTAGCTGCTGGCATTAGAGGTCTGGCGCTTGATCTCATTTCTGACTATCTTGAGCACAGGTACCAGCGGGTTGTTGTAAATGGTCACATGAGTCCTTGGGTGAGCGTGACGATGGGAGTTCCACAAGGTAGTGTCCTGGGTCCACTCCTTTTTTTGATCTTTATTAATGACTTACACCGTCTCCCCCTAAAGTCTCACCCATATTTGTTTGCGGATGACACTAGCATCTTCTCATCTTCTGATTGTTTTGCTAACAACATTGTTAATGTCAACAATGACCTCAAATTGCTATCGGATTATTTTGAGGCCAATCAGCTTACGGTGAATTTCAAGAAGACTAATGTTGTGCATTTCAGATCTACTCGTACAATGATTGACAAGTATTGGCTCATGGGGTTGTGCTAATAAAAACTTGATTGAGAACCTTGAAAGGAAACAGAGGATTGCCTTGAGAGTTGTTAATAGATTGCCATACAGATACCCTTCAAAGCTATTGTACTTGGATTTCTGCCCTAAGATCTTATCTGTCAGTAAAATGTACAGATATGCAGTTTGTAAATTTGTGTTCGATGCCTATAGAGTTCTATGTCATCATTCTGTCAATTTTCGTGGATCGGAGCATCGCTATCCTAAGAAAGGGTCCAAACTGTTATATGTGCCTTGTGCCATTTTCACGATCTGTTTAAGGTAAACGCAGAGTTCCTGTTGCTGGGGCTAACTTGTTTAACTCTTTACCTTTAGATGTGCGCTCATCGATCACTCAAGCTCAATTTTGTCATTATCTAAAGTCGTATCTATTAACGAAATAGTAAATTTTTAAGCGGGAACAAGATTTGTGGGTTCCGGTCGATTGAAATAGATGGTTGAATGTGCCATAACTTGTGTTTGAGTATCATTTTTCTTTTTTTTCTATGGGCTTTCCCTTGCTATTCACTGACTTTCCATTTATCGATTTTTTGTTTTTTGTTTTTGTTCTTAGTTGAACACTTTGATTTTCTATTAATATTTTTTGATATTTGCTTTGATTTTTTTATTAGGATTTTTTGTGATATTTCTATGTTCCTTCAAATTGCTACGCAAAATGGAACATAAATGATATGTTTTTTGATGTTTTTTTTTTGAATAAAGAATTGAATTGAATTGTGCAGTGTTGCAGGCAAAAAAGAGGCGAACTTTTAAGTAGCATGGGGCAAAATGCTCTTGGTCTTTTCTAAGTTCTGCGCTTATTGTAAGGGTTTGGAGACGTTTTTAGCGTCGTTGGTTCGTACGGATTTTTCAATATTACCCTTTCGGCAAGTTCTAGTCCAATTTAATGTGGACGAAATTATATACTGAAGAGTTAGGGCAATATTTTCTTAGATACGTTCGATTCTTTTTGCAACATCTATTCTGTTTGCCACTTCTATTCTGATACGTACGGGTCCCTTGCATATGTTTTTATTTGAATCAACTTGACAAGGCCACATTGCCAAATTTTTGTGTAACATTTATTTAATCTATTCTTTTGTTATGTTTTGAATTGATATTTTGTTAATTTTTAACGATTTTATTATAGTCACATAGTCACTATTTTTCTACTTTGTCGGTTAAACTGTAGACAAAAAAAGTATTATCAATCAATCAAGCCTGATGTTTTGTCAGTCGGAATCGTTTCACTCGAATTATTATGCTTGAAGATGGCCGGAACGAAGAGCTTTTTTATTTCTATTTCAGCATCTATAACTTTAATTTTCTGCAACTTTAGGTTTTCCTCTTTCGTAATAAAAACATTCTTTAGAATCTGTAACTATACCGAAAATGTTCCTTATACTCTTGGAACGATATAAAAACTTCATGCGGGTACGGAGAAATGAAACGCTTGTGCCTTAAGAGAAAATCGTTTCGTAACAAAGTTCAAAAATTTATAACAAAGGCGACAACAACAACTTTACCCTAGTGGCATATTATTCTGAACGAATTAACGGGAGATGAGAATAAACGAAATTAACATAAAATCGACTAATTGAATTGACTTTAGAGGCACCAGTTGGAAAGCAGATGCACAGCATCTTCCTCGTATGATGATATACGTATAAACATCATGACATCATCATAATCATCACTCCGCGCAACCTTGACCAATAAAAAACATTAAGTTCAGTGTACAAAATTTATTGAATACAACGACAGCAAGTGAATTTGTTGTGTATTATGTCAGAGATATCGATATATAGGAAAAAAATGTAACTAATATTTATTTCTGTTTTTGCATGTGTCTAGATACTTATGAAAGAGTTTCACTTACTTTGCGTTCCACGATTGAAATCTGCTCATTTTCGCAATAACGTAATGTTGAAATACTCCAGAGCACGGACTAAGAGTCACACCACAGCAAAAGTCCAACTAATTTATGTATCTTTTATCACAGAAAATTGCCAGGTATCTCTCAATAATCTTTGCACCGCTTTATCAGCGTTTAATGTTTTGATAACGATCGACTAAATACTAATATTTAATTATGCTTTTCGATACATAAGGAAAAAATAGTAATACAGAGTTTTAGGCCGCCGAAGTAATTTTATTGGAATGGATAGAAACAATGTTTGACTTCACGAAACGGTTTAAATTATGTGACTATTTAACTTTTTATTTATTGCGCATATTTTTAACGTCATGGCGATATTATACATTTATGAAGCAAATCTGAATGTTAGATGTGTATCGTTTTTAACAAAAAAAAAAAACTGGCAATGAAACTTCAAAATTCTATGAGTATGTTCACCTTTTACTGTCAGCGTTAATAAGTTGTTGTGTGGAGAAGTCAGATGGAGCTCTCTCATTGTTTATATTCGTAAAGTCTAATGATCTTTCGCATATGCTTTACTATATATGCTACCAAACGAGAGTTTTCATAGACAAATGAAGAGTGTTGATGAACGGAAATAAAAAATTTATCTTTTGAACGGCGCTGTGACGTTCATGTGTGACTGGGATGACCGTTTTTTGAACTCTGTACATACTCACGTCAACTGTTCTTCGTGTCCAGATAGTTCTAGGTTCCATCCACATATTATGTCTGTTGAAAATATACTGTATGATGCAAGTAGTACAACTGCCCTGTCGCTGTACTACATTGTGTTTTTTTGGACAGTTGATTAATAGTTATTTATGCAACTAGTCGCGAAATGGAGTTGTTTTTGTCACTAAGTGTGAAGTTATCAAACGAGCGAAGTGAGTTGGATAACCACATCGTGTGAAAAAAAAAAACAATTTGGCAATGTGCTTCATACAAGACTTTATGCAACAACTTGTAAAACGTGAACTTTTTATCATCCAAATGAGGGGCCGTTCATAAAGGATGTCACGCCAAAATCGGCTATTTTCGTACCCCCCCTCCCCCCTGTCATGCTAGTGTCACGCCAGCCTCATACCCCCCCCCCCTGGTGTGACGTCACGCTAACTTACCAATTAGCATGACACTCAAATTTCAAGAAGTATTAGCACTAAATGTTAATGAGTATGTTACAGTACGTTGCATGACAGAAGAATAAAAGTTAACAGAATAGAACCATTTTCGAAAATTCGCCGTACCTTACGGTAACAGAGTTTCACAGTTTTGTGGGTCAGTCGTTGTTCTCCCGACTGAGTTACATAGCTGTTTTTTAGACCCGTATGAAGTAAGTGTCTGCAGTGTTTGTCACTACGTTCGTAACATTGGGTTCTAAAAAACGAAATCTGCAAAAAATGTCCTTCACACTGTTCGTCTGTGCCCTATTTTTCGGCCAAATCTGAACCAACCTTGATATCCGTCGTATTGAATTTGAGATATTGGGTCTTTCGATCATGATTTTGCAATCACTGTTCTTTTGACATGTATCGTACGGGTCTAGCGTAAGCCCTACGCTTGATTGTATGATTAAGTGACTCCTTTCACTGTTCCGCCTCGCCCGACCCGAATTCGGCGTTCGAAGCTTATGACGTACGGGTGCAACTACTTTTATTGTAGCTAGCGTGACGTCACGCCGCTCTCGAACCCCCCCCCCCCTCCCCCTGTCACGCTCTGTCACGGATGTCCTAGACCCTCTGTCACGGATGTCCTAGACCCCCCTCCCCCCCTCGGCGTGACATCCTTTATGAACGGTCCCTGAGTGATGAAAAGTTACTTTTTCCCTAGTGATAAAAAGTGAAACCAGTTATAAAACGATGTCACCGAAACGATGGATAAAAAAGTTCATTTTTCACAACGGCGTCGCATAAAGACAATTTGTTTATTTAGCGTTACGGTGACAATCTTACAAAAATCACATTTCCCTTTTAAAAAGGGTTTTTGCTGTGATATCAGTTCTTTTGGAAGTAGGAATAGTATATTTCCACATACCCCAATACACACGAGATGTGTACGTACGCTCGCGCTCAAATCTTCCTGACTGAAGAACCCAAAATCAGCTTAAAAAAAAACTCTGTACAGAATGTTCTTCATGTTTATGTAATTTGTTTGGAACGTCACGCCCCAAATGAAAAATTTCATATGCCGCTTTTCCGGGAAAATTCTGGAAAAGCTGTGGCATGTGGAAAATTGGTCAATTTTGAGGGTTTTTTAGGTAATGCTCGGAGTTTTCGAATTTTAGCTTTGGAGTGATAATAGCTAGAGAGTTGGTTTCTTCGGAAAAGTTATATGGTTTGGTCAGGAGAATTTTTTGGGATCTTAAGAAAATGGTTGCCAGCAGTCAAACCGGCGCCATCTTGAATTTTCCCAAGCAATGAATTAGGTTTTTTTTGCTTTTCGAATATTAGCTTCGGAATGACAATACCTAGAAAGATAGTTTCTTCGGGAAAGTTATAGGGTTTCATCAAGAGATTTTTTTGGGATCATAAGAAAATGGCTGCCAGCTGTCATAGCGGCGCCATCTTGGATTTTCGTTTAAGCTTTTTCGGTTTTCGAATTTTAGCTCCGGAATGACACTACCTAGAGAGATGGTTTCTTCTAGAAAGTTATGGAGTTTCATCAGGAGAATTTTTTGGGATCATAAGAAAATGGCTGCCAGCTGTCATAGCGGCGCCATCTTGGATTTTCGTTTATGCTTTTTCGGTTTTCGAATTTTAGCTCCGTAATGACACTACTTAGAGGGACGGTTTACTCTAGAAAGTTATAGAGTTTCATCGGGAGAATTTTTTGGTATCATTAGAAAATGGCTGCCAACTGAAGAAGTGACGCCATCTTGGATTTTTTACTAAATTCTGTATAAGAATACCTAGACAGTTGATTTCTTCAGGAAAGTCATATGAATCAGTGGGAAGAATTGGTGACACGAAGTGTTTCGAAGGTAGCCGAAGGTGACACGAAGATTTTCGAAGGAAGGGGAAGGTGACACAAAGAATTCCGAAGGTAGCCGAAGGTGATACGAAGTGTTCCGATGGCAGCCGAAGGTGTTGGAGAACAATTTTTTTGGAGAAAAACTGTTTTTCGGAGAAAATTTTTTTTGGAGAAAATTTTTTTTGGAGAAAATTTTTTTTGTAGAAAAATTTTTTTCGGAGAAAATTTTTTTTGGAGAAAATTTTCCTTTCTGAGAAATTTTTTTTCAAAAAATAGAAATTTTTTCAACAACTGAAAACTTCCAAAACGACTGATATCACAACAAAAACCTCTTAAAAGATAGAGTGTGACGCAGACTTACGGGCTTCCAAAATTAATAATATCGCTTGAGGTGACGTTATCGCTGATAATACGCAAAAGTTTGTTTGAATGGAACCTTGTGTTCAAAGTTCTGATTTCCTGAAAAAATTACAGCGCTTTCTTTAAAACGAAATGACGTTGTGTTAAAAAAATTGCCTCACAAATGCCGGACCCACCAGCGGAATAATTTTTCAATGCTTTAAGTTTTTACACGCAAAAATTTAATTAACCTTTATCTACGCAATAAGAAACAAAAGACAAATTTTTGTAGCTCCTAACTATGGAGGTGTGTGTCCGAGGCATTTCCTTACGGCCCTAGGTCGGTCCTAAGGTCGACCCTAGACAAAAAAATAGTTTTTTTTGCTATGTTGTGGAAAAAATGGGGAAACATTTTTGTATATGGAAGTATTTGTACACGGCCACTCCTTAGGGCTCTAGGTCGAACTAAGGTCGGCAAAAAATGGTTTTTTGCTATGTTGTAGAGAAAATTGACGAGAGCAATTTCGTTCTTTAGGAAAGGTTCTTCGGACGGGTTTTTCAATATTACCCTATCGGCAATTTCCAATACAATTTAATGTGGACGTGAGGCAATACTTACTTAAATACGTTCGAGTCTTTTCGTAACATCAACTCTGTTTGCCGCGTCTATTTTGATACGTACTGGTTCTTTTCTTATGTTTGTCTTAAGAAATACAAAACCCTCATTTGTAGTGAGTTTGTTTGAAATGAGGTAAATATCAGTTTCCTCTTCTATATCGTAAACGCTCAAAGTGTAGTGTAGAAAATTGCTCGGTCAAACTTTTTTCAGAAACTCCCATTCATGTACTACTCACTATCGATAGACTTTATACCTTGCGCAAAACGCACACAGTCTCATATGAATAGGTCCTGTATAATATATTGTTCTATCTGGCACTGATTAGCAAAGGTAAAACATTTCAACCAAGTAAATTAAATTTTTGATCTCAACTAATTCTATTTAGCGAGCATTAGCGATCGCTACTGGCAGCCGCTATTAGCGTGCTAATTTTTTATCGATGGAACTAGCGGCGCTAACATTTTTCGAGATTAGCTTTAGCGTCAGATTGCAATCCAACAAAAACGCTAAACTCTAACGGTAAAGGCAAATGTCCATGATTCATTTCTCTTGAAAATTGGATTTATCGTTAGTGTTCAGTGTTTTTGTTGGATTTAGTGGTTGCAATCTGACGCTCTCTAATGTTATTAGCGAGCGCGAGGTTATAGTAAATTCATCCGCGCACGCACAAAAAATATTGTTACCCTCGGGGAGAATAGTGTAATCCAACTCGTGCTGGAGATTCTCATATTTCTTGAAGGTAACACAACGTAAGAAAAACAACAACTGAAGGCCACAACATCTTCAGTATCAGAACAACGTTTTTCATGATGCTTATTACAAGTAACAAGATCGTCAAAAAAAAAAACCACAATTTCTCATAAGATTTTTATTATTATTATTATTGTTGCTATTTCATCGCCACACTAAATCACTTCACGCATCTCTTACTTTAATGACTTCTCTTCTCTAGGGACCAGTCAAATCAAAAGAACGGGATCTTTGTTGAATTCAATCGTGTAACATCATTTCATTATCTACAGCAAAACCATCATCCACGAGCTAGATATCCAGTAAAATACAATAGATGGCGTTGCGTAGGTTAAAAACTTTCACCAATGATTTTTTGAAGCTTTTACACTCTCAAATTAATTGTAAATTTATAATCCGATACAGCAATTTGAAAGAAACGGTTGTTTGTCAGAGTTTTTAGGTTTGAAATGTTAAAAAGAATAGGCGAGAACTTATAACATGAAAGGTTTTATTAGATTATAAAGCTATAATAATGGATGCGAATCGTATCATACAATGTTTATATAAAAGCTCAACTTGGCAGAAATAAAAATAGTTTTTGCACGTTGAGCTTACAAACTAACTTTATGCGACTTATTCATATCACTCCAAATAGAACTATGACTTAAGGAGTAGTATATTAACGTGCGACGCGAATAAACCGCGTAAGGTTTGTTTGAAAGCTCAACTTAGCAAAATTATTTTTATTTTTATCAAGCTGAGCTTTCAAACATACCTTACGGGATTTATTCGCATCGCACGCTAATAAAACTACTCCTTTATCAGAAATATCAAAAATCAGTTCCAATGAACGTCCTCAGATTAAGTGGAGTCAATTTGTAGATGTAAGGTACGGTACCTCAGCATAAAACCGATAAAATTTAAGATTCTGTTTAATATCCGAGCACGAACATCTTAAAGAATGAGGTGGTTATGATGAGAACATTTTCTTCGTTAAAAAAGCTAATCGAATCTTTTGCAATATTTCTATTCTAAAAATATGAAATATCTTGCGGGTAAATTACTTAATTGATTTTATCGATTCTTCATTTATGATCGGAATCGTTTTCTTTCATAATAGAAACTAGAAAGCGCTAAACATAAAAGAAACTGATAAAGATACTTTGATACATGAACGATTTGTTAAAGCGAATGTAGCTGCGAACCACACACATAGGGTTGGTCAAATAACACAATTAATTGGATTATTAGCAATAAAACAACACCATTATTATCAAGATAATTACAAGACAACATTAAAAAGCCATATTGAACATTTATAATGAAGGTAAAGAAACGGAGGCACCTCTGAAATGCTTTTATGGTTTTAGGATACGAAGCGATGCATGTAATATAATGATTTGAAAATCATTTTTTAATGATGGGTTTTGTATTAATTTTAATAATCTCTCGCGCATTATGTTTAGAAAATTGAATGTTTTTCTGTGAATTTGGATTCATTCAATAATCGAAAACTGATTTTCTGACTTTTTTGTTCTGATTTATAAATTTATAGACCTTGTCTTCAAAAATACACTTCCATGAAGTTGCTCACAAATTTTTAATTTCTCGAAACGTAAAGGGAAAATGGGGGAAAACGACATTTAAAATTAATCACATCGCTTGAGGTGACGCTATCGCTATCGGTTGTTATAAGTAAAATTCATGTGAAAAATCTTCTATTTTTTGAAAAACTTTTTCTCCGAAATAAATTTTCTTAGAAAAAAAATTTCTTCGAAAAAATTCTTCTCAGAAAAAAAAATTTTCTTCGAAAAAAATTTCTCCGAAAAAAATTTTCTCCGAAAAAAAAATTTCTTCGAAAAAAATTGTCTTCGAAAAATATTTTATCAAAAAAAAGTTTTCTTCGAAAAAAATTTTTCTCCGAAAAAATTTTTCTCAAAAAAAAACTTTTCGAAACAAAATTTTCTCCAAAAAATTTTTTTCTCCAACAAAAGTTTTCTCAGAAAAATTTTCTCCGAAAAAAAAATTTTCCCAAAAAATTACTTCAAAAAAAGTTTTTTCTTAAAAAAACAAATTTATCAGAAAAAAACTTTTTTCAGAAAAATCTTTCTCCGAAAAAAAATTTTCTCCAAAAAAATTTTCTTTCCGAAAAAAACTGTTCTCCAACACCTTCCGCTACCACTTTGTATCACCTTCGGCTAGATTAGATTAGATTCGTTTATTGATTCTAAGTCCACAATACATTTGTATAATAAAAACTTAAGTATAATTAGGCCGCATGGGTGGGCCCCTTTTACACACAAAACATTTTTTTTTATTTACTTTACTATTACTAAAGCACTTCTAAGTTTGGGATGACCTATTCTTCAAAATGTGTCCTCATACATATTCTCAATAAATTTTTTGGAGAATTCGTGTAGTTCTCTTATGTTTGTTTTCAAAATTTGCTCTTGGTTTGGAGAAGCAGCTCCAAATCTCTTTAGTCTTTGCCACGCCAAGGATGGGCACATTGTGAATAGGTGTTCGGGCGTTTCCTCTTCTTCCTCACATCTCCTGCAGATCGTTGAATTCTCTAATTTCATGTTGTGCATGTGTTTCCGTAACTTGCAGTGTCCGGTAATGGTTCCAATCAGCTTCCTCTGCGCTGTTTTGGAGCACTTTAGAAGATATTTGGTAATCTTGTTGGATGTGCCATTTAAGAAAATCTTCGACTGCCTACAGCTTCGGAGATTCGTCCATAGCTCATCATGCTTTCTAGAGTAACACTCTCTGATTATAGTCCTCTGCACCCTGTATGGCAGTCCAAAGGCTGGCTCCGGTCCGAAGAAAGCTGTTGTGCTACCCTCTCGAGCTAGAGCATCAGCTTCTTCATTCCCGTCCACTTCTCTGTGACCAGGTATCCAATCACCTTCGGCTACCTTCGGAATACTTTGTGGCACCTTCGCCTGCCTTCGGAACACTTCGTGTCACCTTCGGCTACCTTGGGAACACTTCGTGTCACCTTCGCCTGCCTTCGGAACACTTCGCGTCACCTTCGGCTACCTTCGGAAAACTTCATGTCACCAATTGTCCTCAGTAAATCATATAAATTTCCTGAAGAAACCAACTGTCTAGGTATTCTTATTGAGAATTTAGCAAAAACTCCAAGATAGTGTCACTTTGACAGTTGGCAGCCATTTTTTTAAAATGCTCAAAAATTCTCCCGACCAAACTCTATAAATTTCCCGAAGAAACCAACTCTCTAGCTATTGTCACTCCGGAGCTAAAAAACCCTCAAAATTGACCACTTTTCCACATGTCACGGCTTTTCCAGAATTTTCCCGGAAAAGCGGTATATGAAATTTTTCATTTAGATAGATAGATAGATAGATAGGTAGATATACAAAACATAGAAACCGACAGATCAGAAAAAAAGTTTTCATAATGACCTCGATATCTCCCTCGTAAAAATAATTTGGAGGGGGAGGGGGCGAGGGGAAAAAACTCAAAAGTCCTATATATGGCTCCTTGTCCCAAAGGTTTTTGTATAGAGTTAATTGGGTTTGTGGACGTTTTTTTTGGGGTGTGGGGATGGGGACTGCGTCACGCCCTCCGCTACCGCTCCAGGCATGATACGAAGAAAGTGCTTTACTGGAACATTTTTATCGGACCTAGCAACAATTCTAGTTGAAAGTTTAGTTTTTTCCATAGCGAAAAGCTTCAAAATTGAAAGCTTTAGTAAAGTTAAAAAGTTCATAAAATTTTTCCCGACAATTATTGGTATTTCAAAAATGCCCTTTGCTCGATAAGGATTTACAAGTGTGTGGTATTCGCCATAATCATCATATTATACTCGGTGCATCATAAAATTCACTTCAGAACGGTCACGAATTTTTCTATCACAACAATGCATTTTTCAGTTGATGAGAATATTAATAAGAACCCACTTGGTTCGTTGAACCCCGAAAAATACTTTAATTATTATAATTTACGTTCCTGTATATCAGATAAGAGCCTTGCCATTCCATTATAACATGCTACAGAAAAAAATGCTTTTAATAATTTTACGCATGCAGAAATTCATTGCAGATTTGTGTGTAAAAAATCATTTATTTGGACTGAAAGAAGAACAAATTTCGCCTTCGTCTTTGATTAACACTAAATAACAAAGTATAATGCACCTCCAATGTTATTATTATACAACACGAGTTACGAATAACAAAAAATAAATAAAAATTCACAAAATCACCTTTCATATGCTTCCCATAGGCTGCATTAGCGTCGAAAATATAAAAATTTTTGCGTTACCAAAATGAAAATTCATGCTGAGTTATTTTATATAACGTTAAGAAAGCGCGTGGGGTGTAGATAGACCTCCCTGTTGCTAATCACGCGCAATTTTGAATTTGTTTTATAAAAAAAAGGAGGAACGTTGAAATGTTGAAAGATTTGCATAAAACATGAAAGAAATTTTTGAATTGACATTATGCCATTAATCTTCATTTATTGAAGAGAATTTAATATTCTGAAATGATTCAGAATTTTAAACGGTGTCTCATATGTTGACAACGCTGGAACGACCGGAAATATTTATCAGTTACCTCATACGTCTGAATGAATTCGTCCGTCCTTTCAAATTTAGGTGTTAGAGTTAGTTATGAGTAGAGGTGTCCTTTTTGCTATCAGGTACTTCGTTGTGGGCATTGCCATTTAGACCACCCAGGAAGTTTCAGTGTAAGACTCTGGAAATAGAGAAATTGATGAAATGTAATTGACACTGAAATTGCGCCATAGCATTTAAACTACTGTCAAGAAAACAAAACAACTTCCGCTCGCTTATTGCAACGTCGCGTCGGCTTATATCAAATTATATGAAATATCGCGATGAAGTACATAAGTTAACAACTAAGAAATGTTTAAATACAGACCGTAAATAAACAACGTATGCAAAGGACCCTTACGCATCAGAATAGATGTGGCAAACAGAATTGATGTTGCAAAAAGACTCGAACGTTTGGACCAAAATTTCCCTTTTGGAATGCGGCAGATCTTAGGACCAATCTATGGTCCTGGACTCATACTTCAGTGTAAAAAATGATTTCCTAATTTTCTGATTTTCTCTATAACATAATTTTTTTTTTGGCTAGTGCCCTAAATTTATTCGTGACTACTGTTAGGCCTTCTATTAACTTTCAAAGAGAAAACGAATGAAGAAAATCTGACAGAATTTACCCGATTTACCTAGAAAAAACATAATGGTTTTTTAGGGCCCTATAGGCACAAGCAAAAAAAATTTTAATTGTTGGGCTTTCGAGAGGGAGAGTAGGCGGTGTGTTGAATTGTAAAGTCGCGAAAAAGATTTGCTCCGTAAAAAATTTATGAAAATATCAATAATTTCGGTTAAATGTTGGAATATGATTCGTGTCTGCCGTGTCGTGGTGTATGAATGTTCAAAAAATTTTAATTTTAACCCTTGTGAGAAGGACCTGTATGTATTTTCAGTGAAATAAAAAAAACTGTTAGAATAAATTATGGTTTTTCGGTCAGTCCAATATGAAGGGGTCCCGAAAATAAGACCTTTGAGTGTGTGTTATTGTTTCCACGAATTGATCGGGGCGGAAGTTTGAAAATGATAAGTTTGAGACAAGAATTTACTGAGTATGTATGTATCAAAGCGAATATATATGGGTGGGAATGTTGGGAACACTGGATTGTCTAATATGAAATGCAAGTGCTGATTATAGCGAGAGGCCGTCCGTCGGAGGTCCCCGTGGGCATGGAATGATGCGTTCTGTCGTCGTGTGGAAGCCAGTGTGCAGGATTTTAAATCAATCGATTTCACACGTGAACGTAATGAAATGAATGTATGCAGGCAGACTGCCCTGTAGGCAGGAGGGACAAATAAGACGTATGTTGTGTGTAGTAGGGAGGAGCGAATATGTATGGTGGACTGCTTGTAAGGTAAGTCAATGCCTACGAAGGTAATTTATGACTTTGAGAATGATTCACAATTATTTAGTAGATAGTCCTACTGCTTGCTCGAACGACGGCAGTTGTTAGTTACTACTGTAGGAATACAGTGCAACGCATCGAAAGTAGGGGTCCATTGCTGTTCGCGACAGGAGGTTACAGAGCATTTACGTGTATGTAATCGTTTGTTGGGAACTAGGATGGACACAGCGTTCACCGCCATCAAATTTGACTAGTCGAATTTTTTGAAGAAATATTTAAAAATTGTCCTACTGGTTCTGGGACCTAACCCCAAGCTTGTGATGTAAAGTCTGAGTCTATAAATTGTTGGGCTTTCGATTAATATAAGATTATGCACCTTTTGCCAAAATTGTTATGGCGACATGTGGACATTGCGAGATGGATGGGGAGATACGTTATGCCCACACGTCAATATAGCAATAGCTATATAGCAATATATGCAAAAGGTGCATATATTATTTTATCTGCCGAGAGCAGATATATCGAGATAAATGAAAATGCTCTAGAGGGATAAATGCGAAATTATCGTTCTGGGCAGATAAAAAAGTTAATGAAAATCGGAACGGGTCTGCTCGGGTTGTATACGAAAAACTCGTAGAGAGTGAAGACTCATGTGGACAGACTTCCAGAATTCCGGAAACTATAACATCCGTAAACCCGGACACCCGGGCATTCTGATACCCGGACATCTGAACACCGGAATATCCGTACACCGGGACCCTCGTACACCGGGACATCCGTACACCGGGACATTCGTATACTGGGACATTCCTACATCGGGATATCCGTACACCGGGACATCCGTACACCGGGGCATCCATACACCAGGACATCCCTACACTGGGACATCCGTACATCTGTACACCGGGACATTAGGACACCTGGACATTGGTTATTCGGATATCCGGACAAAATTTGACCTCGATTCTGCCGTAAGATTCTGACTTACGTCAGGGGAATATAATACACATTACTCGCTTCATGCAGCAAATTGAAACAATCCCATACATTAAAAACAGCTTAAGACAATATAATCATGACATCCAGACATGAATTTCATAATGAAATCTGGTATACTTTTACATAAGCTGAAGCCACACTAAACTAATGGATTCAAACAAATTTTTTTGTTTAGTGATCTACGACAGTAAATTATGAATTTTTAAAGACTGCTCGGACATGTAAATTGTTTGAATTATTTCAATGTTTGAAAAGCCAATAGACATTCTCTCATTTTTCGTAGTTTTGCCTGATTGAAAACAACTTGGTCTGGCAAAGCCATTATGCATAACATATCAAAATACTTCAAATACTTATCTTAACGTTCATGTGTAAAGTAGTGGGAATGAGTTGAGAAAAGAATTGATTCCAAGTTTGCGGGCTTTAATCCGTAGAGGGGCAATTCCACGGTCCGCCTCGTTTCCACGCGTGAAATTCTCAGTAGTTAGAAAATGATAGTCATAGAAAAATTACTAACATCTAGTTGAAGGATCAATCCTTCTGATACACAATTTTCTATGAATATCTCTTCGTAACTACTGAGCATTTCAAGCATGGAAACGGAGTTTTCGTGGAATGGCCCAGAGACTTGAAAAGTATCGAAAGACTTTTCATGGTTTTGTTTTACTCAACAAAAATTCTCTGAATCCATTATCTTTACAAGACTTGACGTCATTTACCCATCGCTTAAACACAGCTTCGAAGTTACATCAATTTACACCATTGTCATGTAATTTCTGCATCATTCTTACATCATTTCTAGCATGATATCTTTCGGCATTTTGAATTATGCTCATCTTTGAAAATTTAATTCGTCCATATATCTTCAGAATTGCAACATTCCTCAGCTTATACTGGAGAGTTCACAAATATCACTTTTACATTATAAAATCAAGTTTTTCTCCGATAGTTTAGATTTATCAGTTTGGGACGACCTATTGTTGGTCTTGAAACACAGTTCCTGGTATCCTTTGTTGCTTTTCCCGTTCATCATATAAATCATTATATGAGCCTTCCTGTCGCTTCCTAGAACCGGTCCAAAATGACAGGTCCACATTTGATAGCTTCAAATGGTCTCACAGTGAAATTCCCAAGAATCCTGCGTCTCATTTGGAGGACTTTAAGGCAATCACATATCACGTGTATGCCCGTTTCCTCTTCTAATCCGCAAAAACATCTTGGGGTCTCCGACAACCGCATCTTATTCAGGTGTCGGTTCAGTCCAAAGTTCCCTACTAACCTTCTGATACGATCACTATCCATTTTGATAAGGTCCTTAGCCAATTTTTCATCAGGTTTCGGGAAGAATCGCTTCGTATGCGCGCCTCTTTCATACGCTTCCCAGCGTTCTGCGTGTCTCCGTCGCACCCAGTTGCTTAATGCATCATTGCATAATGCCTGAGGTATTGGTAGACGTGGCTCCACTCCGCTTGTTGTAGTAGCGGAGCGTACCCTAGCAAGCTCATCTGACCTTTCGTTTCCCCCCACGCCAGAGTGTATAGGTACCAAAACCAAGATAATCTAATTACTCAGTCCCATGTAGTTTAGGTAATCCTTTCCCTCTTTCATCAGGTTGGAGGTCAAGGTGGTTGATATGAGCGCTCTAATCATCTCTTTACTGTCTGAACAGATAAAGATCTCTCTTCCCTGCATCCCCACCGGCAGTGATTCTTGAACTCCCATGAGAGCTGCGTAGACCTCTACCTGGATGATACTGGAAGCTTTGCCCAAATGGAACCAACTGCCATGTGCAGTGTCTGGGTAGTATATTCCAGCCCCTGCTCTTTCTACGGCGTTGGATCAATCAGTGAAAAACACTTTCGCATTTCTAGGCAAACAGGTTGGCCACCCATCCAGCCATTCTTGCCTGTTCGGAAATATCGCCTTAAAGCGCCTAGTGAAGTCAGTTACTGGCGCCATCCGGTCTCTTGGCATGTCAAAAATCGGATCCGAAATAACTTCTCTAATTCTGCCATGCCCTAAACGGAAGTACGGGGCCATAAGTCTGACTGCTATATCCTATCCGCAGTGGCGAAAGCTCTGGCCTTAATTACTAAGTCCAAAGGCGGTATCGCTAGCAGCGTCTCCAAGGCCGCGGTGGCACACCTGCCTTTGTATCTCACTCAGTCTCTTCCTTGCTTTCTGCACGTTCATACTACAGAACCGTGACTCATCATGAGTCGGATCACAGCCTCGTATAGCCACAGAATGGCCTCAGATGACAGACCCCAGTTCCTCCCGAAGGAGTTCTTACAGGTCCAAAACACCGTCAAGGCCTTTTGTGTCTTGTCTTCGGTATGATCGATCCAATTTAGTTTGCTATCCAGCATAACCCCGAGGTATTTTGCCCTTGTAGCGAGTTGTAGGTCCACACTGAAGAGCCTCATCTTCCCCACCAGATCTGATCCTGTACTTCTTTTACTGAATAGCAGTCTGTTTTAGTAGGTTTGACCCTTACGCCCTTCTCCAATGACCAGTTCTCCACTATTCCCAGCGCAACTCTCATGCGATCTCCCAAGGTGATTTCAAATTTCCCTCTAGCTAGAACCGTCAGATCGTCTGAATACCCTTGCGCATATATTCCTTCCTCATTCAGTTTTCTAATGAGGGAGTCTACCACTATGCACCAGAGTATGGGCGAAAGGATCCCGCCTTGTGGGCATCCCTTGGCTACCCAAAGATTTTTCTTGTGACCTCAACCGTTCTATCCCTGAGCATGCTTTCTATCCATCTCACCACAACTCCTCCCACTCCTCCCACTCCTCTTTCAACCAGGGCTTGACGAATAATATCGAACCTCGTGTTGTCGAAGGCTCCTTCGATGTCCATAAAACATCCCAGGGAGACCCCTCCAAACGAGAAGGATTTCTCTATCTTCGCTACCAGACTATGCAGGGCAGAGTCCGTTGACCCGCCGGTCCGGTATGCGTGCTGGTTGTCATGAAGTGGAAACTTAGCCAGGATTTCATCCCTGATATAAAAGTCTATCAACCTTTCTAATGTTTTCATAATGAAGGAAGTCAGACTGATCGGTCTAAAATCCTTGGGGTCACTTTGACTCCTTCACACTTGGTTGGAATGTAACCCAGAGCCAAGGAGCTGCATAATATTTCATACAACGGTCTCAACAGGATGTCTCCGCTTTCTTTTAGCATAGCAGGAAAAACCCCGTCGTCTTCCGGTGATTTAAAAGGCTTGGCCCATCTTAGCCTTTCCATGGTCACGATTCGCCTTACCAGCATCCAGTCCTCTTCTGAGGGAAAGAGGATATCTGGTGTTTTTTTCGTCGCTCTTTCGTTTCCACAGCCAGGAAATTGAGCCTCCAGAAGGTGTTTAGCCGTCTCCTCCCCGCTCTCTATAAAACTACCATTAGGTATTCTCAGAGTACTTGGTAGTAGTATTCAGTCTTTGGCAAGAATCCTGTGAATCCTTGCATAATCTGGAATGTGATCCATTTCCGCGCAGAATCTCTTCCAAGCTTCTTTAGTCTTCCTCAAAACTGTTTTTTTTAAAAGCTTTTTGAGCCACTCTATAGCTAGCCCAGTCAGCTTCCGTTGCTGATCTCATGGCCTCATTCCATGCTTTCCTCGCCCTAAGCTTAAGCTTTTCAGTTTCTGCGATAATTAATAGTGTTTCCTTTGCAGAAGCTTTTCCTTTTTGATTTGTACTTAGCCTAAAAGTAGAACCGTCGACTGTATTAGTTAGACGTAAATTAAACGTATTAAGAACAGTTCTTCTTCCACACCACGTCTTTCTTTCATCAATTTTTCATGAAAAAGCTGTAAAAATCATTGTAACTATCACGTGAGCTCCGGACATATTCCCCTCTTGCAGAGCCCTATCTTTTATTCTGGTTTAAAAACGTGAATTTCACCTACTCCACCTACCCTTTTTCGTATACACGCATAAAATGACGTCCTTTCAAAAATACAAAAACGAAGCGTCTGTACTGCTTGACACACCCGTTGCTAATAGTGCGTTACCAAGTACATACACAACGCCCAATCTTTCAATGCATTTGAACAACCTGGTGTCAAGTCTCTGACGCCATTAAACAATTTTGTAACAAATAAATATAACGATTTACCGTCATAGTTTGTGTTAGCCTGCAGTTAAAGTCACGAAACCAATCAATTTGATGTTTTCTTCGGAAGAAAAATTATACCAGCGCGATAAATCTAAAATTTATTTTCTTGACAAAAATAGTTCATTATATTAGTACGGTATGCAATATGCATAGAAAATAAATAATATTTTAACTTTAATATTTCCGACCGATGCGATGTGCAATGGCAAAAATAATAATGGAATAATAAACATAAAGTATCGTTTTTTATGTTCATCCTTTAGAGGTGTCAGGACATTAATGGAATTATTTACGACGTCTTTGTACACAGTGCAAGAAAATTTATAGTCGACTGCAAAGCAAACTACATAATAGATGCAATTTTTTTCTTACAATAATACACAATAAAATATAAAAACAAAAACGAAAAACCCCAAGAAAATAAAAAATGGTTTATTTTCACTAAAATTAAACTCAATATAGACACTCATAAAAATCATTCATTGCATGAATGCGTCCCGTATATGAGCAAAGATGTAACTCGTTGCGGTGTTGTTCAATTTTCAGATGTGCATGCAAAATATAATTTCGAAAAAGAAAAATTATAACATTAAATGCATATACGAACATTGGTACACCCACAGTTAACGTGACTTTTTCATAAAGCGTAACGAAAGTACTTTTTATTTACATTTTCGTGTGCGCAAAACCACTAAATGGAACTTTATATTAATGTGAAAATAGGTGAGAATATTTCGATTAAACTTGAAAATAAATTAATTCAAGCCACAAAGGAAACTTGGTAAATAAAAAAATTTACAAATGTAGAATTAAGCCAGACGAAAATGGGAATAAAGAGGAGTGTAAAGTAAAGATGAGTTGAGCGCTTTAACGTAGGAAAGATGTAATAAGCGAGACTTATCACAAGACAGACATCAAAACTCTTGTCTTGATGTCACTGATTTTCATCCCAAATCCTATATCTGTAGAAATTGCTTTCTCAACTTCTAAACTGGAGCTCGGTCCCCCATCAGATTAATTCATTTTAACAGACCCTTACAGTTTCATTTTGAAATTCCATTTTTTAATCATTTCACATCTGTCTTTCCACCACCAAGTTCAGTATCCTTAATTTCTAACTTACATCATGGGCGCGCGGTAGCGATGCGCCTGTAACGCAAGTCCACACACGAATAAAAAATTAGGAAAAATTTTTTTCGTAGACTGCGGAACCATATGTACAGCTAAGTTTTGACTTTCCCCCCTTGCGACGTACACCCCGGAAAATATTTTTCTTGGATTCTACGGAAAATTCTAAGGCGAAGTGTCTTTTCACTCATTAAAATCGGTTCGGTGGATCCGAAGATACGACCTTTAGAAAATGATCATTTCCTATACAAAAAGTGCTGTTTCATAGAAGCCAAAGTAATGCAAACATCCTACGCTAGTTAGTTAGTGGGTTAGTTAGTTAAAGGGCCATTCGTATGAAAACCGACTTTTTTGGTTCGTCCTCGAAAACGGCTCGATAACTTTTCCTGAAATTTTGCAGGGACCTTCGGGTGGGCATTCTACGCCATATGAGATTTTGGCTTTTGGGCGCCAGGGCTCTTAGAAGGCGCCATATAAAGCCCATATGTATGTGTTTGTGTGTGTAATGTGTATGGTAGCACATTTTGTATGAGACAAGGTTGGGTGTTCGAGATAGAGGTTTGGCATCAATGGTTGGGTTGGGTGTGTAGTGTATCAGAGTGACCGCCAAAAAGGCGGGAAATAGGCAGGGACACAAAAAAAATCTTTTGATATGTTGTAGAGGGATTTGAGGGGATCATTTTGGCCCATGGAAGTAGTAGCCGCCGCGCTTCGATTCGGCGACGGCGGCGGCTAAAAAAAACTTTTGATATGTTGTAGAGAAAGTTGAGGGGATCATTTTCGCCCATGGAAGTAGTAGCCGCCGCACTTCGGTTCGGCGGCGGCTCAAAAAAAAATTTGATACGTTGTAAACGAAGTTGAGTGGATCATTTTCGCCCACGGAAGTAGTAGCCGCCGCGCTTCAGTTTGGCGGCGGCGGCGCACAGTGCTCAGGTCTTAATTATATAACTGCTCAGGAATTTGAGATAGAAATTTTTTGTCTTCAACAAAGTTGTTCACCATGAAATGAGGATCAACTTTGCTTAAGAAACTTTTTTTGTATCAATTATATTTCAGACTTTACGTCTGAAAGTCGAACTTTCCGAAAAATGCAGTGTTCTGGTCAAAATTACAGAACTATTCCGGAGTTTGAGATAGAATCTTTTAGTCTTCGGCAAAGTTGTTCACCATAAAATGAGGAACAACTTTGCTGAAGAATCAATTTTTCTATCAATTTTATTTCGGGAGTTGTGACCGGTTATTCCTGGACAAATTTTCGAATTCCAAATTAACAGAATTCAACACGTCATAACTTGCGAAATAAAATTGATGGAAAATCTTCTTCAGCAAATTTGTTCCTCATTTCGTGCTGAGCAACTTTGCTGAAGACTAAAAATGTCTACATCAAACTCCGGAAGAGTTCAGCAATTTTGACCAGAACGTGTTTGAAGCCGTTCCCACTTAACATACTTCTGGAATGTGCCACTGCATTTTTCGGAAAGTTCGATTTCAGCATTCAGTAACTTCTGAAATATAATTGATAGAAAAAAAGTTTCTTAAGCAAAGTTGATCCTTATTTCATGGTGAACAACTTTGCAGAAGACAAAAAATTTCTATCTCAAATTCCTGAGCAGTTATATAATTAAGATACCAAAATGAGCACTGTGCGGCGGCTCAAAATTTTTTTTTTCAATATGTTGTAGACAGGTGCGTGACAGTCTTTTGTTTTAAACTTTGCAACTAATATTCAACGTGAAGTTAGCTGCAGTTGCGTGTACGAAATATCTAAGCCTATATTTAGGCGAGATAATAATGATGCGCCTAACAATTCTTGGAGTAATTGAATAAGATGCTACATTCGCATTACTCTGAGCAAGTCACGTTAAGCCGGTGGGTGGTCCAGACAACACTTGTTATTGGCTATAAAAAGCTGTTAGTGGAGTCTCTAAAATACAAATACATCGCCATTGTCAAGCATGGAGTAGATGTGGGTTGTTTCCCATGATCATCATTTGTTCGGTGCTTCTCTGAACTGTTTATCGAATTTGAATATACCGAATTGGTATCATAAGCCGCACTGAAGTGGAAGCACAAGAATCAACCAATAATCGTTCGAATAAAAACACATCCGCACCGGTTGCCATCTTGAGACCAATCAAATAATCAAACTCTAAAAATCGTAACTTATTTCTTTTAAAATAAATAAAAGCTAAAGGAAATTAAAGCAGCTAATGTGAGGGATAAATTGAGCAATTACCAGGTTTGAAGTATGGTGAATGTTTGTTTTAATTTATACTCATGGAGAATAAAATGTGACTTCCAATTAAAGAAAAGCTATTAGTGAAGCTATTAGAAATCAAAGTAAAGATTAGAATTTGTTAAAATTGTGCATTTCAGCAGATGTGAGATGTTGCAACTGATTAAATGTCCATATGCATAGACGATCGCTCTCAAGTAAATCCATTGCAATTTCAAATGCATAAATCTCAAATTATAGTCTAATAAAATTTTAATTTATGTTTTTGCATACGCAAATCTCAGGCTTACAAAAACAAAAATAACAACTGTGTTCACATTTAAATTGGCAATCAGATTTATAACTACACAATAAAATTTTAACCAATCTTTAGCCGTTTAAGATCGACCAGAACCCATAAATAAGATGCATTTCAAGACATTATTTATTTAGTTGCGTTTGAAATATCAGAAAATTCTAATGACCACAATCGCAATGTGTGTATGAAGAATGGCCATAAGGTTTAATGTATAATATAAATTTTATTATTGATTCATACCAGGAACATAACGAATTAGGTTCTAATTATGTTGTTCTATGTGCCAAGACAAGTCGTTCAACGAGAATATGTGAAAAATCGTATGATATAAAAATTTATTCGATAACATAAAAGTAAACGCATAAAATAAACCTGCAAGGATCATGAGATATTAATTCAAATTCAATTTAAACCATCGCCCGAATCTCTTAGATTATAATTCAAAACATGTTTCCATTTGATATTAAATTGAAAAAACAATAAAGCTATCAAGAGTAACACGTTTTTCCTTTTCACATCTAGTCATGGGATGAAATTCTAATGTGCTGAAAGGTGCAACAAAGTATTAGTTCGACACACTTCGTTGGGTGCTAAAAAGTTTCATTTTATGCGATTTTACCTAGGGCAAAGGAGTTACTCGCACGCTGACATTTTATAAAACAACAAGAATGATCAGTTGTTGAGAAACTGTTGTCAAAATGATTGGTAAATTATGCGAAAGTGTTGTATTGTTGTAGCGTTGTTGCTGTTGTTCAAGTAAAGTGACCAATAAATAAATGAAAAATGTCCAATAAAAAATCACTTTTTCCCAATAATATACATATATTTACTGTCATCGACGAGAAAGTCGAACATTAAAGTTCAAGTGCATATGGATGGACTGTTGCTTCGAAGATGCAATGGCATGATGTAGTCAAAATATCATCAGAAACAGAACTTATATTTGATTTATCAAAAATAAATATGTAACTCAAAACATGAAAAAATTCCAAATATCAAACTTACTACGATCTAATTACGGACCAGAAATAATATTACACACTACGCGCGAGCGCAGTCCCCACACCCCAAAAAAACGTCCAGAAACCCAAAAAACTCCACACAAAAACCTTTGGGACAAGGAGCCATATATGGGCGAACTTTTGAGTTTTTTCCCCTGGCCCCCCTTCACCTCCAAATTATTTTTACAAAGCAGCAGCTTTCCAACGAGCCCAGACTCATCAAAGTCGGTTGAAAATTGGCTGAGGTATCGAGGTTTGAAAATTACATTTTTCTATGACCATTGGATTTTTCTAGTATTCTCATCATTATGAAAACTTTTTTCTGATCTGTCGGTTT
Organism: Pseudolycoriella hygida; assembly: GCA_029228625.1. NCBI lineage: Eukaryota > Metazoa > Arthropoda > Insecta > Diptera > Sciaridae > Pseudolycoriella > Pseudolycoriella hygida. The sequence continues at coordinate 15,992,775 of CM055403.1, read as the reverse complement.
CTATGTTCTATCATGCTCGGAGCGGTAGCGGAGAGCGTGACGCAGTCCCCACACCCCAAAAAAAACGTCCACAAACCCAAAAACCTCCATACAAAAACCTTTGGGACAAGACACCATGTATAGGCGAAGTTTTGAGTTTTTTCCCCTCGCCCCCCTTCCCCTCCAAATTATTTTTAAAAAAAACTACGGCGCAGCAGCTTTCCAACAAGCCCTCACTCATCAAAATCGGTTGAAAATTGACAGAGATATCGAGGTTTGAAAATGGTACTTTCCCATACATCTTACCAGAGTTCCATTGTTCTCATTTTTTTCTGATCTGTCGGTTTCTATATATCTATCTATCTATGTTCTATTATCTACTATATCTATGTTCTATCTATGTTCTATCTATGTTCTATAAATAATTTTCGATCTCGAGAACTAGACAGCCGATTTTGATGAAATTTTCAGGGAACGTCAGAATCGGTCCAAAATGAAAAATTTCATATGCCATGCCGCTTTTCCGGGAAAACTCTGGAAAAGCCGTGGCATGTGGAAAAGCGGTCAATTTTGAGGGTTTTTCAGGTAATGCTCGGAGTTTTCGAATTTTAGCTCCGGAGTCACAATACCTAGAGAGTTGCTTTCTTCGGGAAAGTTTTTAGAGTATGGTCGGGAGAAGTGTTTTGGGATAATTAAGAAAATGTATGGGAGCTATCAGAGGCCGACGTGCCATCTTGAATTTTCCTCCGCAAGCGAAAAATTTGATGTTTTGTTTTTTGAATTTTAGCTCCGGAATGACAATAGTAGAGAGTGTGCTTCGTTCGGGAAAGTTATAGAGATTGTGAGGAGAAATATTTTTGGGATACAAGAAAATGGCTGCCAGCTGTAAAAGGGGCGCCAGCTTGGATTTTTCGTAGAGAAAAATTGTGTTTTTATGGTTTTTGATTTTGCGCTCAGGAAAGTTCACTTACCTAGAGAGTGGTTTGTTCGCGACGTTAATAATTTTGCTCAGGAGAATTTTTTTGGGATTTTCAGAAATCTGCCAAGTGTGTAGGGTTAGTTCATAATGACAAGCATTGTAACACCATCGTCACGCATAAGTATTATAACGTTTACAATAAAAGTCAGTCTACATTCAGATCTCTTTCAATACACATCTCACATGGCGCAGTCGGTAATTGCTGAAAGAACAATTATAATTGTATAAAGCGTTACGGAAAAGAGGAAATGGTGGTTGATCTTAAACCGATTAGTAAGCTAAAGACATTAAGAAGAAGATCATTTGTTCACAGCGGCAGTCATGTCTTTAAGTGTAGGTAGCAAGAAGGAAGAAATTTTCAGGAATGCGACTAATGATGATAAGATCTTGAAGAAAGTGTCAGATTATTGCTTGTTGGGCTGGCCAAATGACAAGACGAAGGTTCATGAAGATGCTCGTCATTTTTTTAAGATGAGGAATGACCTAATAGTGGAAAACGGAATTTTGTTTTTCGAGGATAGGATAGTCGTACCCGCATCGATGAGGTCATTTGTCGTAAAGTTGATCCATGAGTCACACGCCGGCATCAATAAATCGCGTAAACGAGCCCGAGAATTATTTTATTGGCCGTCAATGAATGATGACGTTGAAAAAGAAGTTCGTGACTGTGCGCGTTGTAACGCTCTTGTAAAGTCGATGACTAAAGAACCGCTAATGCCCCATGAGATCCCGGAGATTCCATTTTATAAAGTTGGGTGTGATATTTTCGAATATTTGAGCAAAGTTTTCCTTATCGTCGTCGATTACTACAGCAAATGGATTGAATTCAAGCAGATGAAGAACAAGGGGTCCCGGGAAGTGATTCGAGCGTGGGCGGAAATTTTCTCTAGATTAGGTATCCCTAAAACTATAATAGCTGACAACGTTCCTTTCAATTCCGAAGAATGCAAGAAGTTTGCTAAAGATTGGGACTTCGAAATTATAACTAGTTCTCCCAGGTATCCAAAATCTAACGGCTTAGCAGAGAGAGCAGTACAAATAGTCAAGGACATGATGAAAAAAACGGGAACGAATGAGGAACTTCTTACGGCTTTGCTGGAATACAGGAATATTCCAACTAAGGATTTGTCAGTTTCACCATCGCAAATGATGTTTAATAGGCGGCTGAAGACGAAGCTACCTATAAGTGAGAAGCTTCTAGAGCCGAAGATCAATGTCGGAATTCATGATCAGATAGTAAAAAAATCTTTCAACTGTAAACATTATTATGATCGGAGTGCAAAGAGTAGGGCAGATTTCGAAGTAGGTCAAAGAATTTTTGCTCAAAATCACACCACAAAGCACTGGGAACCTGCAATAGTGCTGCATAAGTGCTCCACGCCACGCTCGTACATCGTTAGATGCGAAAATGGTAGCACCTACCGGAGAAATTCCAGTTTTTTGAGGTGCGATAAAAGATCCAATTCGAACTTGAAAGATGATGCGATTCGCTTATCAAATAACAATTTGTTTTTCAGTCCATCGAAAACAAGGAGTGGAAAAATCTACAAATGATCTGAAGTATTATTCATGAAATTTTTTATATATATTTTTTTTAATCTTATTAGTTTTTTTTTTCCCTCATTATTTTGATTTTTTTTTTAATTTATTCTTTCTTATTTTTTCCCCTATTTTAAATAATTATCATTCTATCATAGAATTATTGGTCAAGATTATTTTTCATCAATGTATGAATTAAAAAAAAAAAAAAAAAAAAAAAGGAATGATGAAAACTAATCTTGAAGGGAGATGTAGGGTTAGTTCATAATGACAAGCATTGTAACACCATCGTCACGCATAAGTATTATAACGTTTACAATAAAAGTCAGTCTACATTCAGATCTCTTTCAATACACATCTCACAAAGTGACGCCATCTTGGATTTTTGTAAAGTATAAATTATGCTTCTTTGGGTTTTCGATTTTTAGCTCCGGAATGATAACACTTAGAGAGTTGGTTTCTTCTAGAAAGTTATAGAGTTTCATCAGGATAATTTTTTGGTTTCATTAGAAAATGGATGCCAGCTGTCATAGCGGCGCCATCTTGGATTTTCGTTTATGCTTTTTCGGTTTTCGAATTTTATCTCCGGAATGACGCTACTTAGAGAGATAGTTTCTTCGGGAAAGTTATAGAGTTTCATCAGGAGAATTTTTTGGGATCATAAGAAAATGGCTGCAATCTGTTATAGCGGCGCCATCTTGGAATTTTTGTCATCTTCTGAATTAGAATAGCTAGAGAGTTGGTTCCTTCGGGAAAGTTCGATATATGACTTGGGCATCATTTTGATGAATAGAAAGCGGGGTCGCCGAGGCGCGGAAGTTGGCCAAAATTGAGGCGAAAGTTTTCGCCAAAAATTTTTTTTCGTCGGAATCGATAGATGTTGACTTGCGCATCATTTTGATGAATAGAAAGTGGGGTCGCCGATGCGCAGAAGTTGGTCAAAATCGAGGCGAAAGTTTTCGCCAAAAAATTTTTTTCGTCGGAATCGATAGATATTGACTTGGGCATCGTTTTGATGAATAGAAAGTGGGGTCGCCGAGGCGCGGAAGTTGGTCAAAATTCAGGCGAAAGTTTTCGCCAAAAAATTTTTTTCGTCGAAATCGATAGATATTGACTTGCGCATCATTTTGATGAATAGAAAGTGGGGTCGCCGATGCGCGGAAGTTGGCCAAAATCGCGGCGAAAGTTTTCGCCAAAAATTTTTTTTCGTCGGAATCGATAGATGTTGACTTGCGCATCATTTTGATGAATAGAAAGTGGGGTCGCCGAGGCGCGGAAGTTGGCCAAAATCGAGGCGAAAGTTTTCGCCAAAAATTTTTTTTCGCCGGAATCGATAGATCGGAGAAAAATTTTTTTGGAGAAAAAACTTTTTAGTATAAAATTTTTTTTGGAGAAAATTTTTTTGGAGA
>CM055403.1:15963062-15988369 GCA_029228625.1 Pseudolycoriella hygida | reverse complement strand
GAAATTTTTTTTCTAAGAAAAATTTTTTTTTTGAGAAAATTGTTTTCAAAAAATAGAAATTTTTTTAACAACTGAAAACTTCCAAAACGATTGATATCACAACAAAAACCTTTTAAAAGGTAAAGTGCGACGCAGTCCCTAATGTCCACTTCCAAAATTAATGATATCAGTGGAGGTGACGCTTGCGCTGAAAATACGCATAAATTTCCTTTACGACAACGTTACCCTGTGTTCAAAAAATCGCGTCACAAATGCCAGACCCAACGACGAAATAATTTTTCTGTACTTTGAGTTTTTACGCTGAAAAAATTTAACATTCGTGTCTTTTTGCGAAGATTGTTTTGAGTGTTAAATTTTTGCGTGTGAAAACTGAAAGTATTGAAAAATTATTACGCTGGTGGGTCTGGCATTTGTGACGCGATTTTTTGAACACAGGGTAGCGTTGTCGTAAAGGAAATTTATGCGTATTTTCAGCGCAAGCGTTACCTCCACTGATATCATTAATTTTGGAAGTGGACATTAGGGACTGCGTCGCACTTTACCTTTTAAAAGGTTTTTGTTGTTCTATCTATTAATAATTTTCGTTCTCGAGAACTAGACAGCCGCTATTCCTAAAATTTTCAGGGAACGTCAGTGTCGACCCCAAATGAAAAATTTCATATACCGCTCCTCCGGGAAAATTCAAGAAAAGCCGTGGCATAAATTATGCTTCTTTGGATTTTCGAATGTTAGCTCCGGAATGATAATACTTAGAAAGTTGATTTCTTCTAGAAAGTTATAGAGTTTGGTCAGGAGAATTTTTTTGTATCTTAAGTAAATGGCTGCCAACTGTCAAAGTGACACCATCTTGGATTTTTTGCTAAATTCTGAATAAGAATACCTAGACAGTTGGTTTCTTCAGGAAAGTTATATGAATCACTGAGAAGAATTGGTGACACGAAGTGTTGCGAAGGCAGGCGAAGGTGCCATAAAGTATTCCGAAGGTAGCCGAAGGTGATACAAAGTGTTGCGATGGTGTTGGAGGTGTTGGAGAAAATTTTTTTTCGGAGAAAGATTTTTTTGGAGAAACTCTTTTTCTGAGAAACTTTTTTTTGAAGAAAAACCTTTTTGGAAAAAAACTTTTTTTGTAGAAAACTTTTTTTTGGAAATGTTTTTTTTTTTAAGTAAATTTTTTGTGGAGAAATTTGTTTTCGGAAAAATGTTTTGGGAGAAACATTTTTGTTGGAGAAAAGTTTTTTTGAGAAAAAACTTTTTGTTGAAGAAAAAATTTGTTTGGAGAAAATTTTTTTCCGAAGATAATTTTTTTCGGAGAAAATTTTTTTTCGAAGATAATTTTTTTCGGAGAAAATTTTTTTCAAAAAATAGAAGATTTTTCACATGAATTTTAGTTATAGATACTGAAAACTTCCAAGATGACTGATATCAGAACAAAAACCTCTTAAAAGGTAGAGTGTGACGCAGTCAGTAAGTCCGCTTCCAAAATTAATGATATCGCTTGAAGTGAGAGAAAATTTTTTTCGAAAAAAACTTTTTGGAGAAAAATTTTTTCGAAAAAAGTTTTTTTTTTGAGACAAATTTTTTTCAGAGAATTTTTTGGAGAAAAAGTTTTTTCGATGACAATTTTTTTTCGAAGACAATTTTTTTTAGAGAAAATTTTTTTCGAAGAACATTTTTTTTCGGATAAAAATTTTTTCAAAAAATAGAAGATTTTTCACATGATTTTTAGTTATAACAACTGAAAACTTCCAAAACGACTGATATCACAACAAAAACCTCTTAAAAGGTAGAGGTCCGCTTCCAAAATTAATGATATCGCTTGAGGTGACGCTATCGCTGATAATACGCAGAAGTCAAATTTTTGCAACACAAAAACTGAAAGTGCAGAAAAATTATTTCGTCGTTGGGTCCAGCATTTGTGACGCACTTTTTTTAACGCAACGTAATTTTGTTTTAAAAAAGCGATGTAATTTTTTCAGGAAATCAAAACTTTGAACACAAGGTTCCATTCAAACAAACTTCTGCGTATTATCAGCGATAGCGTCACCTCAAGCGATATCATTAATTTTGGAAGCGGACTTACGGACTGCGTCACACTCTACCTTTTAAGAGGTTTTTGTTGTGATTGTATATATTCCGACAACAAATAAGCGGCGACAGTCGGCCGGCGAAAACGAGGTGAATCAGCCCATAAAGCTCCAGAAAAAAAAATGTAAAAAATCTATTTAAGATTGTTTAATGGCGATATGGGTGAAAATTAAAACTTTAAATTGAAGATGCAAGAGATTGATGCTCGAAAACAATGAAACTCCTGACCATATGTGTAGCATTCGAATTCCTATAGATTTCTTAGTTATAATTCTATGAATCAGTGTCTTATAAAGCATATGAGCATTAATTATCATTATAAATTTTGTATAAAATAAAGTGCAGAATGTTGTGGGAACGTATGCAAGAAACGGAAAGTTCTATTTGATGCACTGTCGGTAAATATCTCGGTAAATATAGCTAAAAGATAAACCGTGAATCTCTAACTGTAATCCAAGAAAAAAAGCATTCAGATTCTGAACATCTCATGAACATTTTGAATTATGGTCAAGCCATAAACTCATACCGTTCGAATAGTAATTTCAATTGAAAATCATAAAACCATTTTTTTAATCATTTAAAAACCAAAATGTTTACATAACATTCAAGCATCGTTTGATGCTCATTTTCGTTTATGACAAGCTACTCTTGATCATGAACACTCGTTAGTTTTTATGACGATGGAAAATGCGATGACGATGAAAATGGTCACGATACCATCTAAAGACTACAAATGCATTTCTTGTTCATATATTTTCATTGTAACAAACACACAAGCGAAAAGATATCGTTGTAAGAATTTTTTTTTCGCTTTTGCGATCGATCGTCACGAATTGAACAAAAATAACATTTTCAATTCATGCATCAATGCAATGCCACAACAACTCCGAACTACACCTTCTTCTTTATAAATTCCATTGTAAAAGATCTATCTGAAAGTGTAAGTGATGAAAATTTCATTCTTTTGATCAATCGCGCACGAGAAATCATTTCAATATCAAAACAAGTTCATTGCAAATGAGTGTAGGTGTTCGAAAAATGAGTATCAAAATACGAGCAAAAAAGCCACAACCGAAACAGAGGCCAAAGGTTGCGCTTTTTTCGCTTATAATAATATATGAATTTCTGCTGTGAAAATTCATTTGTTCTGCATAGTATAACGGAGATATTTCATTGGCGATCATTGTGATAATGATTCCCATGTTAAACGTAGAAAATAGATTCGCGATACTGATATGGTAAGGCGAATAAAAGATACACAGGTCAATCTACATATATGAGAATGTTTTACTGAATAAATGGCGCAATGTTCTTGCCTGTAAAGAACGATGCTGTCGTGTAGTGCTAGTAGGTTTATAATGCGATTTCAAATTATAAAGCAGAAAAAAGTGTGACGTAATCCACTTGGTACAATTACGGAGGCCCGTACGAATCGTTACTGTCACTCCTCTCATCCAAAAATAATGAACTTCTCTGCCACACCACCTTACCTAACGGAAGCGTTACACCATCTGAATTCGAAGGGTCGATACCCGGGACTTCTGCAATATCATCATACTTCCTAAGAGGATGTTAGGATCAGGCAGGTTATCGAAAAGTTTCATGAAAGGAACAAGAATTTTTACATTATTCGATTTGGAAACTTTTGAATGGGGTTCTTAGCGAGTACTGTGAGCCATCAAAAGCATTTATTCAAGGCGTTCATCAGAGTTGTTGTCCCTCTCCACTTTTGTTTACAACTTTCATGGACAAATGCATTAAGCAGGACATGTTGCAGGGAAATGTTGAAGTGGGTAGCAGGTAATGTCAAGATTTACAGGGTGAGGTGGCTGTAGTTAAGGAGTTTGAGGAGAGGAGGAAAATAGGAAACGCGATAGCGAGTCAGTAGAGGTCGCACGTGTTCAACAAGAAGGAATTAAGTAGCGACACAAAGATAGCTATCCACTGATCAGTCTTCAGACAAACAATACTGCATATAGTATAGTACTGAAAGTTGGGTAGACTGTGGATATGTCGTGTATGACCTGGAGGTTTCTGATGTGACGGTTCTCAAGGGTATAGAAAAGGTTAATTGGAGGGAAAATTTGGGGGTTTCTTCGGTAGAAGAGGCAACACGTACCAGCCGTCTGCGCTGCCGAATGGCTGCCGAAGGGGATCTTGGACGCACTAGTCCCGGGTGTCTGGACTTCTGGACTAGGGGTAGACCAAGGAAGAGATTTATAGATTAAGTTAAATGAGATGGTACACCTTCCTAGGGCTTCGACGTAAAGACTTCGTACCGAAATATGACGTCTATTTTGGTCAAGCTCTACAAAAACAGAGGCTGGGAGGAGGGCAGAAAAATCGACTGATACAATTCAATGATACAATCAAAAGAACAACCAGGGTTCCGAAAAGACCCCTGTAAATCAAAAGATCCCTTTAAAGAGGGAAATGTGACGCGAATCCTTCTATGTACTACCAAAACAACTGATATCAATTGGGGTGATGCTTTTTGCGCAAAAAATCCATTCACGTAGTTTTAAATTACATTAAAAATATTCGTCACAACTTGCAGATGAACCGACGTAATAATTTATTATTCTTTAAGATTTGTCTTCACAAATTTTTGTGTGTGAAATCATAAAGAGAAGAAAAATTATTAGATTTGTTGGTCTGGCAAGTTAAAAAGTGCTAGGAGCCATTGATAAATTACGTAACGCAAAATTGGCATTTTTCGACAATCCTCCCCCTGTCACGCAAACTATTTGCGTCGAACAGTGCGTCAAGTTATTTTGTGAAAGGTGAAAGGTCAAATAAGTCCACATCCAATGACGTGGAATTTAATTTATACTAAAATTTTATTATTTAAATAAGATCAAAAGCGCCTAACTACTACCGGGGACTTTTGCGGGGGAGCCGGATGGCGGGTGGCGATCACATAATAAACAACAATTTTTACTTGTTCGAGTCTCACGTGTACTATGATTTGTATATAAACGAGAAATCAAGAGACACATTAGAGAGTTTGGGCAAAGCCACTTATAGCCAAATTTATGGCATATACATTTAGCTATTTGTTTTGAGTTATATGTTTAAGTTATAAGTTACAAGGTTTAGGTTTATTTATTTCAGGTGACATTATATAAATACAATGAACGATGTAGCTGCAGTATACGTTATAAGTTAACATTTTAAGTTAAAAGCCCAAATCAGTATTGTAACTGATCCATACCAGTACTGATCAGTTTCAAAACTGATTCGCATCAGGACTGATCAGTTTCAAAACTGATTTGTATTAGTAGTTTTGTAACTGATCAGTTTTGACACTGATCATTTCTTATTCGGATCAGTTTTAAAAGTAATCAGTACTGATCAGTTTTCAGACTGATCAGTACTGCACCGAATCAGTTTTAAAACTGATCAATACTGATACGGATCAGTTTGAAACTGATCAGTACTGATCCAGATCAGTTTTAAAACTGATCAGTACTGATCTGGATCAGCTTTAAAACTGATCAGTACTGATCTGGATCAGCTTTAAAACTGATCAGAATTACAATACTGATCTGGGTCATATACTTATAACTTGTATCGTAAACTTGTAACTTATAAATTATAATTCATAGCTCGTAACGTAAACTTATAACTTATAACGTAAACTTGTAACCTATAACGTAAACATATAACTTAGTACTTATAGCTATATGTACATACATGTTATAAATTTGGCTATAAGTCGCTCTGTCCAAAATCTCTATTGTACTTTTTACGAAAAATAATTTTTCGTATATTATAAAATCAAAAATCAAAGGAAAAATGAAAAATGCAAAATTTGTGCGACAATCGCTTGCATCGCTTGAAAAATTGTCAGATATCCCCAACAAATTTATATTTTACGAATAGTACCTTCCATTCAAATGTAAAAATGTGTATTCGGCTCTGGAGATAGAGAAACGACTTCTGTCATGTGCGTTTTTTTTTTCTGTCAACCTGAAACATAATTGACGCTTCTATCTTTATCATACAAATCATACATTTTACGTTACGATAGGTGAAAGCAGTTTAATTTAATGTCATTTGACTACTTACTTACTTAACCGGCACCACAACCCATTAAGGGCCTGGGCCTTTTCCAACATGCTTCTCCAACCGAACCTATTTGCAGCTAACGTCTTCCAGCTGATTACTCCCACAGTTTTCAGGTTGGCAAAAACTGCATCAGGATTATGGTCGCTCTGCACTTCTTTTACCTTCTGATTTGGTTTCGAGAAGTTTTTTCGGAACACGGTTGTCATCCATACGCTGCACATGACCAAACCATCGTAGTCTGTTCATTTGACAATATGTCGTACATAAGTTCAATCAAACGAACATGGGGTGATCGACACTTCCCACTGATCGTCATTACCCCGGACTCTCCTAAAAGCTATTATTCAAAATTGCTTTCAAATAACTATTTTACATCTAAGATTGCTTTCAAATTTGGGAGACAATTTTGCTACGGGTCTATAAAAATTTGAACAAAACTGGTTGGCTACTAAAGTCAATGATCTTATCGCGTTTGTTAAATTCCTAAATATCGGTTGGATTTGGTCTCATTTGAATATCATAAAAATAATTAAGTTGAAAATAAAAATTAAAGATATTCATTCCCAACGCTAGTCATGTTACAACTTTCAAACCTTTAAAATGTTGTTCGTTGTCACAATCGTGAGGAAATTGAATCCATCGATTACATCACAATCGAAAATTCTGTCGCAAGCTTCCAAAAACTGCAGCTCGCGTGCTGGTTATTCCCAAGAACAAATTGAGAAATTCAGAAAAGTCTTCCGCACAATGACCTCATACGAAGAATCAATTTCGTCCAAGGACATTATAACTTTTTACCAGTCAATTAATTTCATCAAACCTCTGGAGACGTATCAGAAGTATGTCGAATATACCGAAAAGATATTGGGGGACGAATAGAATTGACTCAAATTTTGAAATATTTGCGAATTGGACACGACCCGTGGCTAGTAATGAACGAATACTTGATAAATTTCGATCGAGACAACGATGGATACATTTCGGAAGAGGAATTTAAGTTTGGAATGGAAACGGTTAGGGCTCATGATCCGAAAGTTAAAAATATTTCTTACGAAGATTTCGTGAAAGAGGCGGATATCAACAAAGATGGCAAAATTAGTGTTTCCGAGTGTAACGATTGGTTAAAGAAGAATATGGTGCTATGAAAAAGTGTGTTTTTATGTGAATAATGATATAATTTTTTATAAAAAATGTATATAAAATTGTAGTTTCAAGTGGTAGAAGTGTTGTTTTGCATGTGCAAATAGCGTTCACAATAATACTGCGTCTGCGAATAGCATTTGTGAAAAGAATATTCTACTTGCCCGAGAAGCGCCAACTACACTACAATTTCGAAAATTAAAGCTGAGCCCTGGTCTTAAAATACCTATTAGACTGTGTGCGAAGCCGGGTGGAAACGACAAATGGCCTATTTAAGAGCCAGTACATATGGACAGCTGAGAACGAATAGTTTTACCTTAGCAAATCATCATTGAGAAACTGCAAACGAAATAAGTTAAAGGTGACACAGCCTACTTGATCAGTTACAGAGCCCCCCAAGACACTCAAAAAAATGTATTATTTTGTCTTCACTTTTCAATTTCAACTCCACCTTTTTTGTTATTTTATAAAAAATCATGCATTCGAACTACCCTTTACCTCAAAATTTACTTCTGCGGCAAGACAGTTGACCCACAGTTGAAGAAGTCGCAGAAATCTCGTTTTTCTGTGCGTTCTAAAACTGTGGGTCAGGTGCGGGTTGACCCACTCCGATCCTTAACTGGATCTACAAATGTCGCCTGCGGAGCGGCGCTATGGTAGTATTTCTCCCAACCCCAAAAAAACTAAAATAACCCTCTTACAAATAATTTACAAAACTTTCGTAAATCATCGCCTTCTGTCTTTAGTTGTAACTCCGGTCCGGATTTGGTGTGTATGGATGTATAAAATTGCAATGGAGAAACTAGCAACTTCGTTGTTTTCTAATCTGCTCTAAGAAATCTGTAGCGTCAACGTAGCAAATATTTGTGAACAATAACATACCCAGATAACAGAGATCACACTTTTTAATGTGGCTGCCCTCTGAACGTACATTAAATGTGCGAAATTCAATGTTGTTGAGAATATGTACATAAAATGTACAAAAAATGTGCCTGTAAAGTGGTATTTCGATTTACACAAAAAGCACATTTTTTGTGCTATTAAAACTCGAAATTATTGCGCTAGATCACAAGTACACTTTTCGCACATTTTATGTGCGTGATAAGGCGTACACTATTCCTATCACATTGAATGTACCAAAAATGTGCTTGTGATTTAGTACATTTTTCGATATATACAAAAGGCACATTTAAAATGTGTTCAAATGAAAAAGCTAACGGGGGATAGATTTTTTATTGTTTCGCATAAAATCAATTTCAAATAACAATTAAGCAATGAAGATGATACAATAATTTGAATGCAGCACCAACTCATTTTGGTATTGCCGTCAAACATATAATTGTTCAGAAGCACTTCTGGTTTACAAAGCGATGGACTAGATAAACCGACCTGAGAATCCTGCATCTGAGTAGCCGAAATGTCTTGAAATGTTGAATATCAGAACGATCCTTTTCTGGTTCTTTCTTCGAGTCGTTGCAGATCGATTTGTCCATTGAATCTTTCCTTAAATTTTGTTTCTATTTTTTCATCAAAAGATTTAGTACCGAAATTCATATATTTTAATCCATAAAACTAGCGAATGCGTTAGCGACTAGCGAAAACGTTTCGCTAAAGCAGTTTTAGCGAGCGCTAGTCGCTACTAGCAAGATGTTTGCAATATTAGCTTCGCTATTAGCGGCGCTAGTAGCGACGCTAACCCAACCTTGCCAAAGTGTTTTAAATGTACATTAGATGTACATGTAATTCACATTTAATGTACATTAAATGCACTTCACGTTCCAAAGAAAAGATGTAACGGTAAGGGCGCTTTTTAATACACATTAAATGTCCTGGAACTGGAGCACATTAAATGGGATCAGCACATTTTCCGATGGCACTTCGAAACATTTCATTCCACAATGTACGTGTACAATAGACTACAAAAAAAATCATTCGGTACGCTCGCGCTATGTTCACATGTAAACATTGCGTTCATAAAATGGTTGCTAGCTACGTCCCTGGAGTGTAACTCGAAGTAACACATTTGCCTACAGAAATGAAATGTATTCGAAATTTCCTTAAAATAAATCAGTATTGTCAAATTAAATTTTTTAATTCTGTTGAGTCAATTGAAAGTCGGCGCCTCTGACTTGTCCCCTGGTGCAAATAGCATATGCAGTGATACTTTCACCAATAAATACTGCCGTGCAACTCATAAAAACATTGCGATGAAAGAGAGAAAAGATTTCTTATGAAAAAATCCATACAAAATCTGTTCTCTCTTTGATCGCAAGGCTTTTATGCGTTTGTTTTTTGGTTCGACAGTGAAAAAACTCGTTTCAAATAATTTTAGAAATATATATTTTTATTTTGACGACTGCACAAGTTAAAATGATTTTGGGGATTTTTTTAGCCATTGAACAGGACAGCTTTCTTTAGGAACACATCTCCCATGTTCGACGTACCGAACCATCCCCTCAGGACAATAACAGTCTTCTACAAGTGACATTATACATGCTTTCGGTTCATTTGATGCCAAATCCTTACATGTCATTTGGCAGGCTGATGCTGTATCGTAAATTTCATTTCCTCTTCGAAGACAATGATCTATAAAATAGAAAAACAAAAACAGCACGAAGGTAGAGAAGAATTCTGTGGTACCTTAGGTAATTAAGTTTTAGAGTTGAATAAAAACAATAACATATCTCAGAAATAAATTAATTGTTAAGTTTCTCTTACCTACAGAAGGTTTGTATAATTCTTCACATTCCGGATCTTCGATGGGTACGCATTTTCCACTAGGGAGTCTGGAAAACCCTTTTTTGCAAACACAATGAGGGCTCCACACCAAAACCATTGGAAGCATCACGTCACAAGGAACTTTGTAGTTCTCACAAGTGTTACCGCAGGGATATCCATCATTTAGCCAAACACTTAACTCCTCGTTTTCCTTATCTTCACATTCTTCTACAAAATTTTTAAATTTTTATGAAAACAAACCGGAAGAAGACGGAAATGCCGAAATCAATTATTATGAAATAGGGGAGAAGGAAGACGCGACGTAAGAAAATATGACAAAGTAACTAATTTTTTTTTTGTCATTATTATCGAAAAAAACTCACTTTGAGATATCGCTGAAACAAGATACGCAATACTTAGTATAAACAGTATGTTCGTCCACATTTTATATTGACTTTTATAAAGTATTTCGTAACAAAAAACCAACTAAACACTTTACTTAATTTGTCACACTATTTATATCATTTGAAAATCATGAAAATACGTTCGCCCCGTATCAATCATCTATCTTAATTAAACATAAGCAGCGCAGACACGTCACACTGAAAAAAGGAAAATTTAACTATGCTTCGGGCATGTTAGTTAACCACACGGTATGTATAGTTTACGTCTCATATCTTAGTATACATAAGAGACGCAAGTTAACATTCCATAGGTTTAAAATTTTAAATTTTTTCATACGTCCCGCATGTATTGTTACTGCTACATGTAAGTATAGTATATATATGTTAGTATATATTATATACTATATATATGTATACATGTATATGTGTTAGTATATATAGTTATATATGTGCGAGATGTATGCACACATCAGATGCGTTTGTATCAACGCTTCAAAGAAACAATTCAAATAGATATAACTCGCTTTAGCAGCATTGGCTACGTCGCAGAGAGGCATACATTGTAGTTAAGCGTCGAAGGTCGCGCTTAGTACTTGGATGGGTGACCGCTCGGGTAAGTAAAATAGGTGAAAAATAGTATATTTCAACATACCCCAATACACACGAGATGTGTACGTACTCGCGGGCGAAGCCCAAGCGAAAAGTATACATCGAGTGTTTTTTGAAAGAAATTTTTCTGTAATACTGGTCTGAGAGTGTGTTGGCGCACATACCGCGAAAAGCAACTTTTCGTCCCAAGTAATAAAAAAAATATTTTCCGTAACAACCAATACACTCTCATGTATACAGATTTTTTTTTTTAATAACTCTGAACTAAATACATTGCTTTTAAACATGCAAGTCGGACGTTAATATACATGCTCGAAACAAGCTCTGAAAAAAAACTTGCCGAGGTCGATTTCGTACTTCAGGCACGTTAGTTAACGTCCACCACGTATGTTTTTTTTATCAGTGCATGATTCCTGTAAAGCCTCAACCAACATTGCAATTAAATTCGAGGAATGTTATTGCTTTGCGAAATACTGATTTACGTATTTAATTGTATTGTAAATCAAAAACCCGTCCCAAGAAGTGTACACCACAAAAAACGTTACAAAATAATTTAAAAAAAAATTAAAAATTGTGAAAACAAATTTAAAACTAATCAAAAAGTCAAAAATAAACTTCAGAAAATTTACTATATTCAAGTTCATTTATACCCATGAGTGACTCGTTAGATCTGGGGGTTGGTTAGTTTTTCTAAATAAGACTAGTCGATCCCGTTAGCCCCGTTGGACTACGCTCAGTTTAGGAGGGGTGGGCGCGAGGGAACGGTGGGCGCGAGGGAACGGTGGGCGCAAGGTAACGGTGGGCAGTAGAGCGGTAAAGTGATTCAACACCCGATACACTACAAACCCAACCTAACAACTTTCCCTTTGACACCAAACATCTAACATCAACTAAAAAAAGTTACAAAAAAAAATTATTTTTTTACCCCAAGTCCATCCCATACCATCGTCCACCATTTTGCTGGTCATCCCGACACACTACATACCCATCCCAACAACTTTCCCTTTGGCACCAAACATGTAACATCAACCAAAAAAAAAAATTACAAAGAATATTTACTTTACACAAAACCCAAGTCATTTTATTTCATTCAAAAGGAAAAACAATTGCAACATACACACACCACATAACGTGTGTATCATATTTCCGTTATTTGGACCTCTTCCTTTATACTCACTATATACACGCGCTTGTATATAAAATATTTTTTCGTTTCACTTCTTTATATTCTTTCGATTCTTCCATTCTACGTTCATTCCCGCATGTTGGGTGGTTTATACAAAAAAAAATATTTTTTTCTATAGCAATGGGTATAGCGTTACGCCAAAATAACGGGATGTAACGCTGAGCGTTATTCACAAACATACAAACAAACAAACATCTCGTCTTTATAATATGTAAAAAAAACAACTCGGTCAACACGATAAAAGTGAATATGGGATTGAAATTGGGCAAAATCTGTCAAGTACTTTCGAAGATAAAGAAAAAAGGAAAACAAAGTGATTTTTTGAAGGTCTGTGAGACTTTTTGGTTTCGTCAGTCTCGACATCATATAACAAAAAAAATCTTGTTCGATACCTATAGATCGTGTTTTTCAGTTTATGCTCAACAATTAGCGCTAGCTGAGTTTCGGGACAATTTCATACCATCCCATACGACGATGTTCACTTTTACGAAAGTCGAACACCAATTTGTATGTAATTGTCCCCAAACTCAGGTGGCGCATACTATATTTCAGTTAGTACTATGCGAGCCAAAGACGATGTATATTAAAATTATGTTTTAATCACACGATAATAGTGCCTAAAAGAACATCAGTTTAATTCTAGCATCGAAAATGTTTGTTCCCTAGCTTGTGCACAGTTTGTCACGTATTTCCGATAGCAGGTAGAAAAAATTTTTGTTTAAATTATTGCGTAAATTTATAATTGAGACTGTTGTGATCAAAACCAGGTTTTCTCCATCTGTCACAGTGACGTTTTAAACGTCAAACGAAAAGAAAAGTATATAGTAAGATTTTTATTTTTCCTCAATTCTGATTCTAAAATAGAATCGAGCAAAAAATGTTTTTCGTTTGACGTTTAAAACTTTCGAAACTTTCTTAAAGAACCTCGAAGTGAAAGAGACAAAACATTTTGTACTAAAAATCCATACACAATGTTTTGTCTCTTTTCTTTCGAGGTTTTTTTAACAAAGGACGGCAGTGTGGACATGTGGGATCACTGCGATAATGATTTTAATGAATTTAACTGAAACAATTTGAGTGTAAGAATTTTTTTAGAATAAGAGTTCTATAATTGAAATTCTAATTCTTTTGAGATAACAAATAGTAAGATAAGAATTATTTTATAGGTAGACACTATTCGCACAATAATAATACAAAGTCTAATAATAATAAATAAAGTCTAATGGCACATTGTTCGAATAGCTATAATATGACTATTCGCACATTGTGCAAATAGCCATATAAGGAATATTCGCACATTGTACGAGTTTTTTGCACAATATTACACAGACAACAAAAGTAAATGCTACTTGTACGCAGAGAAAATAGTCACAGCGCAGTGCGAATAATCTGTTTATAGTACATGCTATTCACCCTCATATTTTTCTCTCAGAAGTAGTTAAATCAACTAAGTAAAAATG
Source organism: Pseudolycoriella hygida (assembly GCA_029228625.1). NCBI lineage: Eukaryota > Metazoa > Arthropoda > Insecta > Diptera > Sciaridae > Pseudolycoriella > Pseudolycoriella hygida. The sequence continues at coordinate 15,974,696 of CM055403.1, read as the reverse complement.
GAGTGTGTTTCGTTACTCACCTAGTCTTCGTGACATTGAGTAAAAGGAAAAATTCCTAAACGTCGTCTTCAGCCACCTTGTTTTTGTGACCTTTTGCAAAAGGAAAAGCTTCCTAGTTTTGTTAACCACCTAGGTTTTTGTGGCTTTTCATTAAAGAGTAAATTCCCTAGTTTTCTCAGCTACATAGTTTTGTGACATTTCGTAAAAGGAAAAGTTACTTAGCGTCGTCAGCCATCCAGTTTTTATGACATTTTGTAAAAGAAAAACCTTCCTAGTTTTGTTGGCCATCTTTTGTGGCGTTTCATTAAAGCGCGAATTCCCTAGTTTTCTCAGCTACATAGTTTTGTGTCATTTCGTAAAAGGAAAGCTTCCTAGTTTTGTTGGCCACATAGGTTTTTGTGACATTTCGTAAAAGGAAAAGCTCCCTAGTCTTGTTAGCCACATTTAGCCACATTTAGTGACATTTTTTAGAAGGAAAAAACTTCCTTGTTTTGTTAGCTACCCAGATTTTTGTGGCTACCCAGGTGGCATTTCATTAAAGCGCAAAATCCTGGCTTTGTTAGCCACGTTTCGTAAAAAGTAAAAGTCTCTAGCTTCGTTATACACCTAGGTTTTAGTGACATTTTGTAAAAGGAAAAAGCTAACTAGTTTTGTTAGCTACCCAGGTTTTTGTGGCATTTCATTAAAGCGCAAAATCTTGGCTTTGCTAGCTACCGGGTCTTCCCGACGTTTCGTAAAAGGTTAAAGGTCTGAGCTTCGTTATACACCTAGGTTTTAGTGGCATTTTGTAAAAGGAGAAGCTTCCTTGTTTTGTTAGCCACTAGGTTTATGTGACGTTTCATGAAAGCGCAAGTTTCCTAGTTTTGTCAGCCACCTAGTTTTGTGACATTTAGTAAAAGGAAAAGCTCCCTAGTTTTGTTGGCCACCTAGGTTTGATTAGCCATGTAAGTATCAATTTGAATTTGAAATTGGCTCACCTACTAAGAGGAAAAACCTTGCAAGCATTTTTATAGTTTAAATTTTCTTCTTCATTACTCCTTACGACAGCAAATGAAGAACTATAAACAAATTCAGCAAGTACTTTTCGTCGATGTGCGAATAGTAATTATATGGCTATTCGCACAATGTGCGAATAGACTTTATTTCACTATTCGCACATTGTGCGATTAGATTTTATTTCGTTATTCGCACAGTGTGCGGAAAGCCTTTTCGTATTTTATACTGTACGCGAGGTTGTTTCATACATTAAGCGTTTCTGTATATAAACACTAAACCGTAACTAATTTTTTGTCCAGCCGCAGTCAAGGGGATTTTATTATTCACCGCAGTGCTTCCCTAGGGCGTTAAATAATACATTAATTGTTGTTGTCAAACTTTGTTTTTTATATGTTGCTTTGATGAATAAAAAACATATGTATCTGCAGGAAAATTTTGTTATCTACTCGGGGGATTACATCACTCACCTTCGGCTCGGGATACAAAGCTCCCCTCCGAAGATAAAAAATTTCCCTGCAGGTGCATAATCTACTATTATCTATCTAGAACGATAATCTCGAACTTATCACTCTAGGGCAAATTTACTTATCTCGATATATTTGTACTCGATAGATAGATTTATCAGTTTGGGACGACCTATTGTTGGTCTTGAAACACAGATCCTGGGATCCTTTGTTCCTTTTCCCGTTCATCATATAAATCATTATGTGAGCCTTCCTGTCGCTTCCAAGGACCGGTCCAAAATGACAAGTCCACATTTGATGGCCTCAGATGGTCTCACAGTAAAATTCCCAATAATCCTGCGTCTCACTTGGAGGAATTTAGGGCAATCACATATCACGTTTCCTCTTCTAATCTGCAAGAACATCTTGGGGTCTCCGATAACCGCATCTTATTCAGGTGTCGGTTCAGCCCACAGTGCTCAGTGGTCGCCCCTACTACCATTCTGACACGATTACGGTCCATTCTGATAAAGTCTTTGGCCCATTTTTCATCAGGTTTCGGGAAGAATCGCTTCGTATGCGCGCCTCCTTCATGCGCTTCCCAGCGTTCTGCGTGTCTCCGTCGCACCCAGTTGCTAAATGCATCATTGCATAATGCCTGGGGTATTGGTAGACGTGGCTCCACTCCGCTTGTTGTGGTAGCGGAGCCTACCCTAGCAAGCTCATCCGACCTTTCGTTTCCCTCCACGTCAGAGTGTCCAGGTACCCAAACCAAGGTAATCTGCTTACTCAGTCCCATGTAGCTTAGATAATCCTTTCCCTCTTTCATCAGCTTGGAGGTCGAGGTGGGTGACATGAACGCCCCAATCATCTCTTTTTTGTCTGAACAGATAAAGATCTTTCTTCCCTGCTTCCCCACCGGCAGTGATTCTTGAGCTCCCATGAGAGCTGCGTAGACCTCTGCCTGGAGGACACTGGAAGTTTTGCCCAAATAGAACCAATTGCCATGTGCAGTGTCTGGGTCGTATATTCCAACCCCTCATCGGACCTGTTACTAGTGACTTCCCGATGAATTCATCGTAAATATCAACATAACAAATAAGATACAAACTTAGACATAAGTAATTGTAATAGAATAGATTAAGAGAAAATGTTAGATACTAGATGATAAAATGTAAACCATACGATTAATAATTCCAACCCCTGCTCTTTCTACGGCCTTGGATCCATCAGTGAAAAACACTTTCGCATTTCTAGGCAAACAGGTTGGCCACCCATCCAGCCATTCTTGCCTGCTCGGAAATATCGCTTCAAAACGCCTAGTGAAGTCAGTTACAGGCGCCATCCAGTTTCTTGGCATGTCAAAAATCGGATCCGAAATAACGTCTCTAATTCTGCCATGTCCTAAACGGAAGTACGGGGCCCATAAGCCTGACTGCTCTATCCTATCCGCAGTGGCGAAAGCTCTGGCCTTAATTACTAAGTCCAAAGGTGGTATCGCTAGCAGCCTCTCCAAGGCCGCGGTGGCCGTGGTCTGCATAGCTCCAGTGATGCTTATGCTCCTCACTAGACTTTGTATCTCACTCAGTCTCTTCCTTGCTTTCTCCACGTCCATTCTTGGCCATCATACTACAGAACCGTGACTCATCATGGGTTGAATCACAGCCTCGTATAGCCACAGAATGGTTTTAGATGACAGACCCCAGTTCCTCCCAAAGGAGTTCTTACAGATCCAAAACACCGTCAAGGCCTTTTGTGCCTTGTCTTCGGTATGATCGATCCAATTTAGTTTGCTATGCAGCGTGACCCCGAGGTATTTTGCTCTTGAAGCGAGCTCTACGTCCACACTGAAGAGCCTCATCTTCCCCACCAGATCTGATCCTGTACTCGATAAATAAACTAGTACTTCGGCTAGGGCCACAATGCCTAACACTTCAAAATAACAATCTACTATTGTTCGACTTGGAAAAATTTTTTACCCTACAAATGTTTTTAAGAAAAAAATCTTGACCCCAACAAGATTCGAAATTCGAACCCAGATACTTAGGTGTGACAGCTAATATTGCTAACCACTCAAAGCCAACAAAATCAGTGGCTCCTTGGGCCATTTGAAACATGAAATAAATGGTCAAAATGTGTGAGAATTCTCTTAATCTGCTTATATTAGCAGAAATAATCGCATTTAAATAAGGGGTCGTTCATAAAGTATGTCACGCAAAAATCGACGTTTTTGAGACCCCCCCTCCCTCGCTCACACTTGTATCACATGAGCTAGTGAGTAGAGGTGAAGTAATCCCAGAACTATGTGTGATTGAAGTGCGGCAGCTTCCATAATGGATGAACAAGAAGAGAGCAGCCCGAGTGATTCTATATTACCATTTTACTTCGTACGAGTCAAATAAAAAGAGCTTAAGAGTTCGATGTGTGTTACTGCTAACAGATCGTGTTCTGTTTTGCATATTTAAGGCAGTATGTGAAGAATGTCTGATCGGGACCATATGTAGCCCATGGATTTTACTGTTCTATTTTATTTTTCTAATTGAGAATGTTGTTTATAAAATGTAAACGATGCAACGATGCAAAAGACAAAGTAAATGGAAAAAGGTTCAACAATCTTACGTTTGAAAACACATTTATTTTGTTATGACAGGCCTTTTTAGCACAAATTCAAATTCATGATCATGATGTTACAAGTTGCTTTTTGGTCTGAGACTTTGTTGTTTTACTCTTACGCCATTTGGTAATTTGTTAACAAAAAATCGAGCACAGATAAAATGTTATGCAGACCGCTTTTAAACTTGAACTTTATTTATCGTCAGAAATTTTTAGACATACGCTAAAGCTTATAAAAGATCATGATTCGAAAACCAATTTAAATAAATAAAAAATAAAGGTAAATTAGATCGATGAAGGAAAATAAAAAATAATGAACTAACATTCGTGGTTTAATTCATTACAAAAGATAAAAAAAAAGTTCAAAGAACTGAGAGGCAAATTCGAGACGTGATTCTTTTTAATGAATTCTTTTGCAGTAGTGTATACTGAGACTGAGTACACAATCGCACGTATGTTTTACGTATTATGATTCTAAAAGATGTTATTTTAATAAAATTTTGAAAATAAGTTCGAAGAAATTATAATTCAGATTCATGACAACAATGGTCTCTAGGTCGAAAACGAAAAGTCACTGCTCGGAGCAAAGACTTTTTCATTTTTATATTTTTATGTATAAAATTATTAACATCAAATGAATGAAAGAGAACGACAACAAATAAGCGGGTCCCAATTAACCAAATTCTTCCGATTTGAGAAATCGGACATCTTTTGGAAAAGCTTCAGCAAGAGAACAGAAGAAGCTTTGTTAAAGCTTTTCCGAAGGATGTCCTCCAATTAACCAAATTCTTCCGATTTCAAAATCGGACATCCTTCGGAAATATATTGCGCATTTTGAATTTCGGCTTACCGACTTGAACTTTAAGATTTTCAGAAGGCCGTAATAACTCCAGTTGCCCAGAATTACTCGTCTCTTAATTTCGTCCGCGATGTCGTTATTAGTGTTCAGCTCCGATCCAAGGTATACGAATTTGTTGACCATTTTGAATGTGTGTGTGTCGATCGTTACGGTTTCCTCCTGGTGTTGATTCGAAGGCGGGATGATCATATATTTCGTTTTTTCGTCATTAACTTTCAACCCAAGGTCGGTACCTTTCCTCTCCATGGCCATAAACTTGTCTTTAACAACATCCATTTTTCGTCCAAGTATGTCCAGGTCGTCTGTGTTTTTTCTTTTATTTCCCGTTCTCGTTCCCAAAGTCTCTGCCGCTGCGCTCTCTACATTCCGCCTGATTTGATTATACGCATCGTCTATACTGCGTTGCTCGCTGACCATTTCTTCGCTAATTTTTCTCTCCAAACTATCCACGTATTTGTGTTTGATGTCTTCGTTCTGCAGTTTTTCAACGTCCCACTTTTTCAATGCCTGTTGTCGGTTGTGTTGGACCGATATGCGAGACCTAACAACCACTTTAACCAAGTAGTGGTCAGAATCAACATTTGGTCCTCTACAGCTTCTGACATCCAATACATTTGAACAGTGCCGTCCATCTATCAAAACGTGATCAATCTGTTTTTTGGTTTGTCCATCAGGTGATACCCATGTCGCTTTGTGGATGTTTTTATGTTCGAAATACGTACTGCTCACAACCATGTTTCTTGATGCTGCGAAATGAAATGAAATGAAATTACCCGCGTACCGTCGTCGTTAGAGTTTTCATGGAGGCTGTCTTTACCAATTGTGGGACGATAGAAGACTTCGCGACCTATCTTGGCATTCAGATCTCCAAGCAGAATCTTAATGTAACGTTTCGGCGCTCCATCATATATCTCCATATATCTCCATATATACCAGTTTCTCGTAAAATAGCTCCTTCGCTTCGTTGTCTTTTTCCTCCGTGGGTGCTTAGGCATTAATAAGAGTATAGTTGAAAAATGTACCCTCTTATCCGTAGAGAGCTCGTCAACAGGATTGAAACCAATCACCGCGTTTCTAGCTGTGCCGGAAACCATGAAACCTGTTCCATACTCTCTTGGACTGTCATTACTTTTCCCACTGTAGTAGAACTTATAGTCCCCACTGATCATGGTGTTTTTTCCAGGCCATCTCGTTTCTTGCACTGCCGTGATGTCAATTTTTGCCGCTCTTAGCGCACTTGTGAGAGATCTCAATCCTCCTGGCCGCAACAAAGATCTTACATTCCTATCTATTCTATCTATTCTATGTTCCTAGTTTTAAATCATTGTCCTTTTTCCGTTGCTTGAGTCGCTGCCGTTTATCCTGTCCGATCCGAGGTTGTGTTGTTGAGTTCATTACCAGTATCCATTTTTTCCGGTGTGTGGAGGTTAACCAAACGCCAAACCTACTTCCGTTTCCCCGATGACCCGTAGGCAAGTCATCAGGTAGCACTCTTAAGTTTAGCACGAAACTCCGAAGAGAATTGAGGTCCTGGGGACTACAACGTGGACGTAAAAAGAGCACTTGATAGTTGGACAGTTGCACGCCTGACACAAAACACGGACTACCACACTCCGCTCATATGCAATCAGGCGCTACCCTATCTAACTACCCAAACCCAGTAAAGCGTTCCCGAAGTTTTCACCTAAAATTACTAATAACTCAGGAGTGGGGGGCTCCAAGGAATCCAATGATGAAAAATCTTTGTATCATTGGGGCTTACCATCCCATAAAAGTTCATTTGATTTCGTTTTTTCGTTCGTTTCGTTTCGTTTGATTTTTCGTTTTACACGAGTTATAGCCAAAAAACCATTTTTATCGCCCGTCACATGCACTTACTTAGAGCACCATAACTCCCCCGAGATATCAAATTTTCCAAAATTGAGAAATTACTTTTCTTACAATAGAAAATGGAATCGAATGGCACATTCATCGGGAAAAAGTGGGACGTGTTGTTCCAAAATCGTTCGAAGTTTTCGCAAAATCACTTTTAAGAGTTGAGGCAATATTTACTTAGATTCGTTCGAGTCTTTTTGTGACATCTATTCTGTTTGTGACATCTATTCTAATACATGCGTGTCCCTTGCATATGTTTTCATTCGATTAGTAAACGCGAAGTTGTAAAACGCCAGCGGTCAAAGTTAGAAAACACTTTAGAAATAGGGGTACCTGACAGAGGCTTTCATCAAGACAGAGTCGATCCGAAATGCAGGTGTGCAGGCCAAGAATATGTTACTTAATATATACTGAACACAACAAAAAATTTTTGGGCAGCCTACGAATCTCTGATAACTGTCTAAAAAATCTGAAAATGCGAAGCATCGAGCATCCAAAATCTGTTATTGAAAGATTGAAACCATGCTAAGAATAATTTTTTTAACAGTGAATATTGCGTAAAATTGAAGACAAAATACTCCATAGCGAAGCGTAAGAAAAATATTTTGGCATTCAAAGTCGTTTGTGAAAATATAGTCAAAGTTACCCCTTCGGTCAAAGTTAGAAACTTTTACGGTACTAAAAAAACTTTTATTGGCAGATGAGAAGGTTTTTCTCACGAGCCTAATAGTTGAGTTAGAGATCAAATTCGGTTGGGAAACCTTAAAATGCTGATAACTTGAGTTATTTCGTTCAACAGTTTATGAAAAGGAAGTCGACAAACTAAGTGTACGTCAACTTTTCGTTCTGGTCCCCTCTAATGTCTTATTGTCTTCTCGTCGTCATATTGAATCTTTGTTTCATCAAAATTAATTTTTGGTCGGACATACTACGAATTTCGTCATGAAAAAAGCGCGAGTTGCAAAAGTGGGAATTTTTATTTGTTAGAAACAGTTGGCGAATTTATGTTTTCTTTGTTTTTTATTTTATTTTTGGGAAATGAAAAATCGTATAGTTTGCGATCAAAAAAAGGTAGCAACCGAATGCTCAGTCAAAGAACTAGAGAAAGTGAAAAATGGCTCCAGAACAATTACAACTTGATTTGATAGGTTCTGATCTACCCGAGCACATTTCTACATTAATCAAAGTTAAACCAATTAATTAACACAAATACCTCCGCATCCATTAAATCGAAAAAGTCTGATTCTCTTAACGAAAATAATTATCGTACTGCGATTCTAATAAATCACTCGAGCTAATCACAGAATTTCAATTAAATACAAAAAATTATCATAACTCATGTCCCAGCTTGTCCTCCCTCTGTAGAAGGCACTGAAACGGTTTTGAAATTAATTTAAACTTCTTCAGTATTAACTGTAGTATGTGCGGTTGTTAATTCTGATGTGTTGAGCAACATATTATAACAATTACCCAACTTGAGATATTGCATTAAAAGGAGGAGATTATAGTACCAGGAAAATTTGTCATTTTAAAATTACCGCAGAAACCTTATACGTAGACTAGAGCAAATGAGAATTTTGTATATGGATTGTTAGAATAGAATAGAGTTAATTTAATTCAATAATATAAATCTAAGGAAATTACATTAGATAGCTGCTTGGAATGAGTTGGCCTTTTTAGTAAGTGCAGATTGTGCACAAATATGCGGAAATTAATTTTTTGCGAGTATTTAAAAAGCCGCTGGCCGCAATAATTATTGGAATTTGTCACCCGTCAAGGAGCTCTTGAAAAGAAGGACCATTAAACGTCTCCGAACGGCTAATGTGTTATAAGGCTCTCAAAAAAGCTGCAATGAATTATCTGTCTTATCTGTCCTGGATGTAAAGATCCTACTGCGCTAAAATGGAGCTTGTATAACGAGAGCTCAATGCAAAATATTTTTTTTTGTTGGCACCCGCTTCCTTCCTCTTGAGTCCTAAAATCGGAATAAAGATGGCAAAAACATTTTTATGCCAAGCAGATATGGTAGCTAATTTATCAATAGGCTGCAGCTGTCTCTTGTTTACTGCGAGCTAGACTCAAATAGGTATTCTGGTACCAAAAGATAATAAAATTTTGTTCTATAGCTTTCGGAAGCTCTTCCAGCGGTAAAAAAATCTAATTAGCCAAACGTAGCAGCCAATAGGCATATCTGCTAGCTAGGGGATAGATGAAAAATGAAATGAGAGATATGAATACGCAACTAACATCTCTGATTAATTTGACACTTGCGTTCCATAAGAGAATAGCGATCAGCAAAATGACAAAAATTGAGTAGACAAATCGCTGTTAATGACTAAAATGATTGATAGTTCAAGTCTCTCTAATTTCCTAGTATGGCTAATAAAGGATTTTCATAGAGCAGATCAGTTTTGTATTAACTTGTCTCGAGGACTGCTGTCAATATTTAGGTATAGTTTGCACTAAAACAAACGTGCCCGTTTAGAAAAGAGAGCGCTCTGAAAATGAGCTCTTTGAGAGAGAATTGTACTATCACATTTTTCCTCCATTTAGGTCAAAGTTGTCTCTCATACGAACAGGGTCTAATAAGTAGAATTAATTCTCAGAAATTCGCTAAAAATTCTCCAAAGCTCTTAAAAATTCACGAAAATTCGCGAATATTTTAAACAAATTAGTATTGGATTTAGACTCAAAATGTTAATTTTTTGTGGCATATGAGAAAACAAGCGAGGAGATGGCCTCTTTCCATGAAATTATTTCACGAATTCGAATGAAAAATTAAATTAATAGAAAAAGTTGCTCTGGAATGTCATAAATTGTACGAGACCTCGAAGGACAGGAATTATTGTTAGTTGTTTGATTGAATGATTTCACAATATTACTGAAATGGTTTTTACAGGTAATTTACCTGCTCATACGGTTCGACAATACGTTGATGAAAGCGAGAACGCTTTTTTCAACACCATCAGTTCACACATTATCACAACTTTATCACATTATCACGATGCAAGACGAGCTACATTAAGTGGGTGGTCTTGGCCAGGACGATACTTAGCATCCCAAATCACATTCAATTATAGGAGAACTGACTGTACGTTAGGGTATATCGATTTTCCACTTTTTTGTTTTTTGCTGTCAGGACCCCCCGGAATCGTTTTGTTATAGCAAAAAAAGAATTTTTCTAGAACATTGTAAGAACTTTTGAGTGGATCTTGTGATTGCCCAAAGCGATTTTCAGAAAAAATTCAGATTTTCTCAAGTCTGCAGGTTGTCTCCACCAAAAAAGGTTATTTGCACTCAACCTAGACAAAACAAAAGGTATGCACTTTAGGAAGAATAAAAAGCGAATCGCAAATTTTGATGTGATCTACGAAGGGCAAACTATTAGCTCAGTAGAAACCTACAAGTACCTAGTCTTGCTCACTGATGCCAGACTAAAATATGCTCAGCATGTCTCCCAAGTGTGCAAGAAACTGGCATCACTAAGCGGAGTGCTATGCAAAATTTATTCCAAAATCTGTCCTTCTGTCAATCTACTATGCGTTAGGACACTCCCATTTCAACTATCTAATTGGATCGTATGGATCAGCTAGTAAAAGTGGACTGAAACAGCTTCAGGTTCTGCAAAACAGTTGCCTAAAAAGTGTCTGCAAACTCCCGTCTAGGACTCCGACTGACGCACTGTTTAACCTGCACTGCAGAGGAATTCTTAACGTCTTTAGTATGTACAAGGACAACGTGTGCAAATTTGTTCACAAAGCCGTGTGCCAAAGGTCTCAAAATACAATAGTATTCCAAAATCCAGTATATGCTAATGACATAAGAAGGAAGATGAGGAACCGGCCGGCTAGGGCGAAAACGACTAAAGCTGAAAAGGCTTACTGTAGGTAGCTCTTTGTATAACGCTTTTCCAGAACTAAGAACCATATAGATTTGTAGAGACTCAAAGGATGCTTTCTGCGCCAGCAATACTCGCTTTAGGCATGATTTCTCGAAGGAAAGAGCCGATTTGTCGAAGTTCAACTGATTCTAGATGATTCTTCTGTATAACTATTTACTTTTGGGGGAGGTTTGTTTGTATGAGGGAAGGTAGAGATAGGCGCTCACTCGGAGGGTGCCGCTCACAGCCGCTGTTTCTGTCGCCTATGCCTAAGTTCGTTACCCTTAGATGTAATCGACCTAATTAATTAAATCTTTTATATAATACTCGACACTATTTTTGTAGCAAATATGATTCTAAAAATCTCCAACCCGTTTTTTCTCTATTTAAAAAAAAAAGCTCTCAAACTATTTTACTCATCCTGAAAAGTTCACAGTACAACAAACTGACGTGCTATAATAATAGCGAATCTAAAATTCTAGACTTTTCTTAGATTTGTCATTAATATAAACATTACAATTCTAGAATATCTCTACCTTTATTATTTCTTGTTTTACTTTTTTTTATATTTCATTTCTGAAAAATTTCCAGACTAGCTTACACTACACATTATAGGGAAAACAAAAAAAATTTTTTTTCTTTTTTTTTAACTTTTTTAGTACTAGGAATTGTCGGGAAGTGCTGGGTAGGGCTTAGTAAGGCTGAATAGGGGTGGATGAGTGGTGAAATGGTGTTGGAAGAGTGGAGAAAGAATGGAAATTACCATGAAAATATATTGGGCGCTTTAAAGAGTCTACATTAGGCAAATTGGGCGCTCTAAAGAGTCTACATTAGGCAAATTGGGCGCTTTAAAAAGAAATTTTATCGATAATGTAAGCATTCGCTGAGTGGACATCAATTTTGTGTGCACTCACCCAGGATACGCCGCGTGGAGACTGCTTACTTGTAACCCATTGGCCCTGAAAAGG
>CM055403.1:15861686-15962562 GCA_029228625.1 Pseudolycoriella hygida | reverse complement strand
TCTTCCAACACCATTTCACCACTCATCTAGCCCTATTCAGCCTTACTAAGCCCTACCCAGCACTTCCCGACAATTCCTAGTACCAAAAAAATTTAAAAAAAAAATTTTTTTTTTTGTTTTCCCTTCCCATTCTCTCCAGAGAGGTGACCGCCGCCAAATGACTGCTGATTATTGGTGGTGGGGTGGTCCCCAATCATTACCACTACCTACCACCCCCCTCCCACACCTGACCAGAAATCTTAAGTTTTTCCCTTAGACGTTTCCACTTCTCTCATTTTGATAGTATTCACTGATACTGTTAAATTGGTTGGAAATCGCTCTCTGAAACTCCCCTATAGCATCCTTTGCACTCCTCAAAAAGGGATATTTCTTTCCACCATAAACAACTGACTACATTTACAACATGAGTGGGTTATGGATCGTTACAGACGGCCCCTGACGGACGGAACTGGGCTATGCAAAATCATTTGTTATGTTTCCACATTTTACAATCACGTGACCTGTCACAATCTAACGGTTTATCAGATGCGACACCGTATTTCTCTTTCGGGTTATCTGCCGCCGAAGTTTTCTTACGGATCCCATCTATAGAGGGAAATACAAAATTCTATTGTAAACATTATGCACCCAGTAAATTGGTAGTCACGACATATGATTCGCTCATACTGAACAAATACCGTTTTTTGTTCTTTCTTCATCCTCTTTTTTCATTTCAAATAATAACCGTCTAATATTGACGATGTGAGTATATCCTACTATCTACCTATTATTAAAATAACTCATTAAATTAAGTACACATCATTTGCATATTGCCTGAAATCTAAACACATTACTCATAACATTGGCGAATGCATTCTTTTCTATACTATCGAAATATGCAAGGTCTCCAGGCTGAACAAAGATTCGTTTCTCCTCATTGAAGCATCAATAATATTACCATACTGCCACAAGAGATCTTATAAATAAAAGCAGAAGATTCTTTTTATAATACCTTTGGGAATGAAGATAGTCGTTACATCAGAGTGCATTTATTTATATCTTATTGAAGAGGTCATGAAAAATAATTTCGCACACCGTAAACAGTTACTTCTATGGTTCGTTCCTATGATCAGCAAATCTAACACGAAGACGATCTGTTTGCAAATCTAATTATATATTTAAATTTAAATTGTTTATTTGCGGTAGCTTCTACAATTAGATAGTATTTTACGGCTGGATTGACACGTTCCCACAATTTCTATCGATTTCATTTCTGAGAATGTAAAGTTGGTCGTTTTTTCGGTGGCACTTGGTGTGAGGTAGAATTCATAATTGCATTAGCAATTGAGTCAAAGTACCGTGCAAAATGACCTACGAAATAAATTTATCAATTCCAAATGAGTGGAAATTGGAGATTTATTGAGATCTATTAGGATTTGTTTAGATTTGGCTTTTGTCAATTCGTTGTAAATGACCGAGCTCTTCTTATTCTGGCTACATCTGACTATCGATAGAACTGACTGAAGGACTGAAGATTTTTTGTATGAGGTCCCTCCCCCCAAACGAAAGCGTTGATTATGAACGTTCCTTTATTTTGATCATTAGGTAGTTTTGTTTATTTGGCTCCAAATACGTACAAACTTGGATCACAATAAGGCCTCATGTTAGGCCTCTTTTGTTACCAATTATATAATGTTATTTACATCTTAAGCAAATTATAATAAATTTGTTATCTCAAATTTTTTGAAAAATGTATATATATCCTCCATTTTGAGGTTGGTAATTTCGTTCTCCAAAATTGTGTAGCTTCCTGGAATATCCGTTCTCCATTTCTTCACTTCCGGGCATACCGGGCATAGATGTTGTGGCGTTTCATCGCCTTCGTCGCATCTCCTGCATGACGCTGTTTGTGCTAGTGCCATCCTGTGTAGGTGCTTGTTAAGGCTGCAGTGTCCTGTGATCGCCCCAATGATGATTCTGAGGTCTTGTCTAGATTTGTTCAATAGAAATTTCGTATTTCCTTCGTTTGGGTCATCTATGAAAGTTTTGCTGTGTTTACAATTAGGGAGCCTGATCCACAGATTTTTATGTTTTTCGTTGTAGAGGTTCCTTATAATCCTTCTCTGACTTGTATATGTGAGACCTATACTGGGCGTCGGACCAATGAATGAATGGTTTTTTGCTGCCTGCTCGTGCCAATTTATCCGCATTCTCATTTCCTCCTATATTGCTGTGTCTTGGGACCCAGATAAGATTCAATGTGTTAGAGTGGGATAGATCATTCAATGAGTGCAAACATTCTATCATAATCTTTGAGGTGAAGCAGTGCCCGTTAAGGGCCTGTAGTGAGGCTTGACTATCTGAGCAGATGTTTATGTTCCTGTTACAAATGTTACCTGATCTTAGGATCTTTCCATGATTGCACAAGCTTAAGTGTTATCGTGGCGTAATTGTCTAATGTTTCCGAGACTTCAATTCTTGGTTCAGTGGCATAGATTCCAAGACCTACACCTGAATCCAGAATTCTCTCTGCGGTTTTGAAACTCTAAAGTTCTTTCCGAAGAAATATTCTGGTATACATTTATCTGACCTCATTGTCAGTTCTGGAATGAGATTTTCATAAGACCTCAGCAAGGAGGCGTGTCCATATGTGGAGTCTCTCCAGCATCCAACATTTTTAAGTCTTATAGCAGTGATCATGGCTTCTTGTTCCCCGTGTAAATCTACCGGAAGAAGACTCATTAGCACTTCCAGTGCTTTGGTAGGGGTTGATTTCATGACTCCTGTGATACCCAGCAGGATCATCCTTTGAACGTGTTCAAGGTGCGTTTTGACCGTATTGATTTTAGTTTTATGGTACCAAAAATGGCTACCGTAAAAAAGAATTGGTCTGATAATGGCAGTGTATAAATAAATAAATCCAAAGAATTTAACCCTATTTGACAAGGTAAGTTAGATACCGTTTAGTGACGGTAGCTGTAGCTTTTTTATTTTCCTCTTGGTGAAGAGCATGAGGCTAGTTTCTTGCGGGTTAACCGAGAGTCCGTTCTCATTGCACCATTTTCCTACAATTGATAATGCAGACTTCATCAGTGAGCACAGTGTTTTCGAATTTTCCTATGATAAGGATTACTAGATCATCAGCAAAACCTTCAGCATTATATCCTGCTTGGTTAAGCTTTCTTAGGAGGCCATCTATCACCATATTCCACAGAATTGGTGAGAGTACTCCTCCTTGTGGACACCCCTTGTCCACAATTCCAGTTGCATTCGAGCTAATAAAGTTAGCTTTCATAGTTCTGCCTTACAGCATCAAATCTATCCACGCTATTACCGTGCCGTCCACATTAAAGTGTTAGGCAGCATTGCTGATAGATTCATAACTGATCAGATCGAAAGCTCCTGGAGCATGTTCCTTGGCTGCAAAAGCTTTTTCAATTCTTCCTACCAGATTGTGGATAGCTGAGTCCATTGATTTACCAGCGATATAAACATGTTGCTTAACATGTAAAGGTTTCTTTAGAGGTTCGTCTCTGATATATCGGTCTAAGATCCTTTCCATGATTTTGAGAAGAGTCGATGATAGGCTTATGGGTCTGTAAGAGTCTGCAACAGAGTATGTCATTTTACCAGGTTTAGGAATGAAAATAACTTTCACATCTTGTCAAGTTTTAGGAACATATGCAAACGCTAGACTACATTGATACAGAGTAGTTAGCATAGATATCAGGATATCGCCTGATTCGATCATCAAAGTCTATTGCTGGAAAATGTTTATTTATGAGAACGTCTAAAGCTTCCTCACAAGTTGTTACAAGTGCAAGTTTCAATCTAGCCATAGGTCTACATGTTTCTACTTCTGCAGTAAAGTTTTTCCAATTTTTCCGTTCTTTGCCTCGGGTAGCTTTATTATTTGCACCCTTTGCTGCGTGGTGAATATCCCACAATTCATTTTGCTTCTCAATCGGAAGATGTTTCCTCTTTGAGTTGTAAGCTTCATTGAAAATTGATCTAGCTTTTCTTTTAAGCTCAGATAGCCCATCATTCCATCCAGGTAACTTGCCCGGTTGTGGGGGTTGCTCAGAGGGCAACTTGCCTAAAAAGACTTAACGATTGCATTACTTGCATTACTTAGTTTTCCTAAGATTACGAAATTTCACCGGTTTCTCGGTGTAACATTCCACCTCGAAGGTGATCGGAAAAGGTCACGGATTTGCCCTTTCCATAGCAGGGGTGGCTAAAGTGATGTCGATGACCTCACTTCTTGTTAGATTTACGTAGGTGGGTGAGTCGCATTTGTTTAAAATACTAAGATTTGTGGAGCTCAAACATTCACCTCTAAGGTTAATATTTGTGCTGCCCCGTTTGGTGTGGTGCGCGTTTGAGTCGTACCCTAAAATCAACTCAACATTGTCCTTACGACAGAATGAGATGAGATTCTGAAAGCATTGTGATGGCGGATTTGCTTCCTCATACGGAATGTATGGGTGACGTCATATTTGTCATATTCTTCTATGTACGAATCGTTGCGACACCAAATTCACAAATACCCAAATTATGAAGTCTGGGTATGCCTAGGAATGTTACTTTCATACTAAACATTGAAGAAAAATCCTATACAAAATTTGTCCCCACCAGGATTGAACCCGGATGCTCTTGGTGAAAATCCAGTACGTTACCACTGACCTAACCCGTTCCCGTATTTTGGTCAAATTCTGGGTCCGCGGTTATTCTGTCTGTGTGAAGAACTATGACTCCGATTCGGTCTGGTCACAGGTTTGTATAGTGCACATTTTCACACAGGCTGGACGACTCATTCGCCTTATTCGTCTGCCATTTTTATTGTTAATGCTACGTAAAGGAACTGTTTCACCATTTTGAATGGGTGTGTGTCGTTTTTACGCATTGCTTTTAGTGTTGGTAGTGAAATAAGGGAAGTGACATCTGAGTCCAAGAAGGTTTCAGTATTCCTGTATCCAAGATTTCCGGGATGCATCAATTTTGGTCAGTAGAAATCTTACTGGGTCGCAGCATGTACAAAAAAGTCGGTAATGATAGAGGCCATCGCACGGCGCGTGCAGCAGGGGGAACGTCCAGCAGCGTGACTCAACTGCACATCTTCTTCAACTTTTCCATTTTATTGTATTTCGGGTGCGGCTTCGCTATGAATCAGCATATACCAAAAAGCGGACATGTTGACTTGTTGATCAATTTTATGCATGTGTCAAACCACACCACTGCACAACTACGCCGTCATGTTTGAGAGCAATCGCTTTAGCCTTGGTTTACTCTACATCCGAATATTGCTGCTCTACATGGCTAAACAGTGTCCATTCAAAGAAAACTGATGTTGAATTGAATAAGGCGATGCGAATAATCAGAGGAACCGTGGAATCTACACCATCAACTTGGGTCCCTGCACTCTGTTACATAGCACCACCGTACATCAGACGAATGAATTCACTGCTCAATGAATATCGCAAGGTTATAACAAACACAAACATCCCACTCTATAAAGATCTGATGTCACCGCCGATTGCACGTCTGAAATTAAGAAATCCGCCAACACTTACAGCCAAACAGTTACATGAGAACGTATTTGACGCTGAAGAAGCGTGGAAAATAGCGTGGACAAATTCAGGCACAGAAAGCATACTGTTTGACTTTGAAACGAACAAAAGCTCAAATGATGAATTCCGCGGAAAATTCGGTGCAACTTGAACCGACTACGTACAAGACACGGTCGATGCAACGATATGATGCACAAATGGAATGTCGTCGATGACCCGAACTGTGAATGTGGTACAACTAGACAAACAACCGATCATTTGCTGATGGAGTGCCCAATTTGGTCGTACAGTGGAAACGCTATTGCAATAAGAAATCTAGAGCCACTCGCGAGAGAGTGGCTAACCAAACTGAGCCTTTGAAACAAGATTTTCAATTTGAATCCTTTTTTAAGTTCCAATTTTTTGTCTTTTCTAGTTTTTTCAGTTTTTGTTACTATACTCCGCCCATATGACGATTTACTAATTGATTTGACCTTATTATAGTGACTAATGCCTGTGATATAGAGTAGTCAAACTTATAAATCAATTAATGAAAATCCATACGCTAAATAAATAAATACGGTACAACTTTAACCACTACAATGCCCTGAACCAAAATTGCCGAAATATCCCACCAGATTGTTAAAGCGTAGCTCAATTTTCTGATAAAAATTACTACAGCCAAAAGGATAGAGCAATGGAATTTTAAAAAAGAGTCAAAAAATAACATTTTTAAGCCGAAACTAATTGTGACTGTAAAATTTTGCGCTTACAAGTGCTTGAGAAACAAATTGCTAGCTGTTTGTTCACAACTTATAATCGAAAACAGGTTGGTTTTGCGAGAATTTAAATATTGGCATTTTGCATCAGAAATCATTGGGAAAGTTTAATAAAACCAGAGAACCATATAATTTGCAAGAATTTCAAATTCGAACCCCAAAATTATGATTTAAAATTGCCACCCAAAGTCTATTGTTAGTTTTATGCACATAAAATGCAGACCTCGACCATTAAATCCTGGAGATATTCATTAATGCGTTCTAAGCGGTTATTTGAGACATAAAAAATTTTGGAACCTATGATTTTGAAAAAATTTCCCTAAAAATAAAATCTGTTACAGTCGTTCCAGTTAATTACCAAATTACGTGCTTGTTAAACATTGGAAAAAGGTGTAACATTTCAAACTTAGACACGACAATTATCACATAATTTGTGTATCCTGTAACATTTGAAATTTCGACACGACAATTACTATCACATGATTTTTGTATCGTTTACAGTAGACTTAATTTCTTGTTACGCTTTGACGCTTCTAAATGTAAATTTACATTGACATGAATCAAAATGTAACATTTAGAAATTAAGTCCTATGCACTAATCTTGGAAACGTCAATGATAGATTCAACATAAAAGGGACCTTAACATAAAAACAAATAATATCCTGCTGGAACAAAGATATTGAAAAGTAAGCGAAGGTTTTATCTAGAGGTGTGTGGGCCGACCTTTTTGCGAAACCCGACCCGACCCGAACCCAAAGGTGAACATCGGGTCGGGACCCGTCACCCGAAAATATGTATAATGGAAACCCGACCCGATCCGAATTCGAAAGTGAGCATCGGATCGGGACCCGAACCCAAAAAAAAAAAAATATACAACGAAAACCCGATCGAAATCCGATTTTTTTTATGAAAGCTCAAACCGGCCCAAACCCGATCCCGAATGATACAGCGTTTTGTAGTATTTATTTGAACTTTTATTTCGAAAATGTATAACCAAAAACCACAAGAGTGGATGTGTGACACAAGTCTTTATGTCTGTTTACAAAACATCTGATATCAAAAAGGTGTGACGCATAAAGTTTTAACTCTCAAAACATCGTTCTTCAAGTTACAAATGTTGTGGTATTAGAGGAGGGTGACGCATTTTGAGTGTTAAATCTTTATGCGTCACACACTTTTGATATCACATGTTTTGTAAGCAGACATAATTCTCTACAACTTTGCCTTTAGAAGCAACTCTCTAACAGCCATAGTTCTAGAGATGTGCGATATCCCTCCAAATTCTAGAAGTGGCTGAATCCAGGGATTGGGACATTTTCCGAGAAAACACTGAAACAACTGTTCGGTAACATTTGATTTTCTCCAACTTTGCCTTTGGAAGCAACCATGTAACTGTTAAAGTTGTAGAGATATGCGACATCCTTCCCAATTCTAGAAGTGCCTGAATCCCAGGATTGGGACATTTTCGGGAAGATCCTGAAACAGGTGTTCGCTAACATTTGACTTTCTACAATTTTGGCTTTGGGAGCAACTTTCTAACTGCCATATTTCCCGAGATGTGGCTCATCTCTCGTCGGATACCTTCTAACTTTACAATTGTAGCTAAATCCCAGGATTGTGACATTTTTCGAGAAATTACTTTGAACCTCAACTAAAATTTAATTCTCTACAACTATGCTTTTGGGAGCAGCTTTCTAACTGTATAGTTTTAGAGATCATGAGTCATCCCTAACGATAAGAAGTGGCCATATCCAGGATTCCATTCAGAGAAAAATCCTCAAAAATGATGATATTGAGCTACCCTGAAAAATTGGTGAAAATTGTAGGAATCGTTTTCGACTTGCGTCTGGAGGGCAGCTAACGCTGCATCCATGACCTATTATAAATGTTAGAAGCACAAAATTTACACTTAATAGGTTACTGACACGACATTCATATACTAGACATTAGATCATATCAATGCATTGAATCAAGGTTAAGGGGCTGTCCACAAATTACGTACGCGATTTTTTGACCCCTCCCCCCCCTCCGTACTCTTCCGTACGAATTTTGAGACCCTTTCTGTTGTGTACGTACGATATCCCATACAACCTCCTCCCCTCCCCCCCTCCTGATTCGTCTTTGAATTCTATTTTGATCAAATATATAAACAATAACGACACAAACATTTTAGATATTATCCTAACGACTCGTTTTCTTTGTTGCTTTGACATTTGAAACGTCATTTTGATAGTTGGAATAGATCGATTGATTCCAACAAACTTGTGTTAAGTAATAATTCATTAGTTACTGACGATCAATGCTTGATTCGTATACACACCAATTACGACCGACGGACGTTGTTTATTTAATATCGCTTGTAGGATGATTTGGATTGACATGAAACCTAAGGTTTAATGCTGATCATTGTACGACAAGTCAACAGTCTCACTAAATATATCGAACAAAAATCGAAACAAGGGATTTGTGAATTTTCCTACCTAGTTTTGTAACTAAAGTTTTTTCAGCATTAGTCCTAAATAGTGTTCGCACGAGCCAGAGGCGAGTGTGGACACTATGTAAGACGTGTGCTGAAAAAATCTAGTTACAAAACGAGGTAGGAACAACGTTTTCTGCAATTCCATGCCGAAATAGACAAAACCAAACAATAAAATTTCTATTTCGAACATAATTTCCTTTTCATTGCATTTTTAATGAAAAACTTTTCCGGACTCAAATTTGAGTGCTGAAAAACTTTTCAGCATTCAAACTCAAATTTGGATGCTGAAAAACTTTTCCGCACTCAAATTTGAGTGCAGAAAAACTTTTCCATATTCACTCAAATCTTAGTGCGGAAATGTTGACCTTTTCCGCACTCAAAGCAGTATTGAAAACTGTCGTATTTCGGCATTGAATTACAGAAAAACATTTTCTTAAAAATACGCTCGGAATAATGAGCATGCGAAGCAAATGATGATGAAGCAAAATATTGTTGACTTTTAAATTGAAAAATAATGTTAATGTAAGCAAATACCAAGCTCTCAAAAAGTCACTGTACATAGAACAATAGAAGCTTTAAAAAGGTAATTACACTTTATATATAAGTAAACCAATAAATTCAGCTTTAGTTCTACTTTACTTACTATTAGTTCTACTTATAACTGATAACACCACAAAATATGAATATTTTTTACACAATTTTCGTCTTTGCTGTATTTTTCTGTAACCGAATTGAATTGTCTTTTTCCTTTGGTAGAAACTTATTATTTTATAGGTGAGACCAGAGCTGACGACTGTACTGTTGGTACAGATGGATGTACGTGGACATGTAAATTTCCTAATGAACGTCATTGCTTAGCTATCAGAGCACCTCCGGAAACATGCACTGTTGGAACAACACAGCCATGAGGTTGTCAAACCTGTACATGTAGCCAAAATAAATGTAAGTCATTTCTTTGCTTTTTTTTCCTTCAAGTATAGTAATACGCAGAAGACTATCTAATTACAAGAACTCCGTTACCTTCAGATAAAACTAACTTTTTAAATATTGTTTATCAACGGTACCTGAAGCTTGCACTGTTGGTGTTGAGGATTGCACGTGGTCGTGCGCTTTTCCTTCAGGACCTCATTGTTTGGCCGTACAAGCCCCACCCGACACATGCGTTGTTGGTACGACACAATCATGGGGTTGTCAAATTTGTTCATGCAGCCAATAAAGCATCAATTGTATAATATTTGATAACAATTTCGAAATAAAACTGATTGATATTCTTAGTGAAGAACTTTAAAATATTTTGCGCGATTAACACAAAAGGAAGAATTGGTCTCTAAATAAATAGAAGAAATAAGCCATTGTCATGGGTATAGGATAGCGATAGAGTTAACCAAAGAAGTTAGTTTTGGACCTAGATCATCGACAATTCATTGACGAATCACTGGGGATCATCTGTAATTCCCCGGTTCGTCATCGGTGACTCCCCGATGAATCATCTGTGATTGCCTGGTGAATCATAAGTGATTGCCCGGTGAATAGTCTCTGATTCTCCAGTGAATGGTCTGTGATTCCCCGGTGAATCATCTGTGATTCCTCGGTGAATCAAGAATCATCTGTGATTCCCCGGTGAATCATCTGTGATTCCCCGGTGAATCATCTGTGATTCCCCAGTGAATTATCTGTGATTCCCCGGTGAATTTTCTGTGATTCCCCGGTGAATCATCTGTGATTAACCGGTGAATCATCTGTAATTCCCCGGTGAATCATCTGTGATTCCCCGGTGAATTTTTTGTGATTCCCCGGTGAATCATCTGTGATTAACCGGTGAATCATCTGTAATTCCCCGGTGAATCATCTGTGATTCCCCGGTGAATTTTCTGTGATTCCCCGGTGAATCATCTGTGATTAACCGGTGAATCATCTGTAATTCCCCGGTGAATCATCTATGATTCCCCGGTGAATCATCTGTGATTCCCCGGTGAATCATCTGTAAGTAGCTTCCTTGAATTGTTTATTGGCATATTGGAGCTACATAGATCTATGTATATCGGTCCGTTTTGATGGAAATAAACTAAAACTAAAAAAAAAAACTAAAAAAAATTTTTCCGGTGAATCATCTGTAATTCCCCGATGAATCATCTGTGATTCCCTGGTAAATCATCTGTGATTCCCCGGTGAATCATATGTGATTCCCCGATGAATCATCTGTGATTCCCCGGTGAATCATCTATGATTCTCCGATGAATCATCTGTGATTGCCCGGTGAATCATAAGTGATTGCCCGGTGAATAGTCTGTGATTCTCCAGTGAATCGTCTCTGATTCCACGGTGAATCATCTGTGATTCCCCGGTGAATCATCTGTGATTCCCCGGTGAATCATCTGTGATTCCTCGATGAATCATCTGTAATTCGCCGGTGAATCATCTGTGATTCCCCAGTGAATCAGCTGTGATTCCCCAGTGAATCATCTGTAATTCCCCGATGAATCAGCTGTGATTCCCCAGTGAATCATCTGTAATTCCCCGATGAATCATCCGTGATTCCCCGGTAAATCATCTGTAATTCCTCGATGAATCATCTGTGATTCCCCGGTAAATCATCTGTGATTCCCCGGTAAATCATCTGTGATTCCCCGGTAAATCATCTGTGATCCTTCGGTGAATCATATGTGATTCATTCATTTCATTTCATTTATTCCATAAAACATCTGTAATTCCCCGGTGAATCATCTGTGATTCCCCGGTGAATCATCTGTGATTCCCCGGTGAATCATCTGTGATTCCCCGGTGAATCATCTGTGATTCCCCGGTGAATCATCTGTGATTCCCCGGTGAATCATCTGTGACTCCTCGGTCTTAATAAGAGGAAGTGGAAATAAGTGAGAGCAATAAAGCACAAAAGGTCGGAACACGATTTACTCGCATCGTTTTCCCAATTCATCAATCCAATTTTATTGAGCAGAACACAAGTTATCCAACGTTTTTTTTATGAAAACAACTGACGGTTTTAATTTGGCCCCAAAATCTAACCGGAAATGCCGTAATATAGATGGCCTTGGTAGGAAATACTTAAATTTTTTGCTAAATAAACGAATTAGTGATTTAATATTTTGTTAAAAGTCGTGTGAAAGCCGTAAAAAGCGGTTTCAAAAACCACAGGTATGTCGTCGCTTTTAACAGAATTTATGTTGTGACAGGATTGAGGGGAAAACAACTCGAGAAAATCTTGTCTTTCCTAATTCCACAATCTTTAAGATTTCTCCTCCCATTTTCGTTTTCTTTCTACTCCCTTTCTTTCCATTATCGCTGTATTTGCAGATGGTTTGGAACGAAACGAATAAGGACGAAATCCTAAAAAAAACTGTGAAAGTTAATCTACAGAGGACTTAATTTCTAAATGTTTCGCTTTGATTTACGTCAATGTAAATTTACATTTACAAACTGCAAAGTGTAACATTTAGAAATTAGGTCCGCTGTAATGATATAATAAAGCTAATTTATACAAGCAACGTGTGAATTCGATTCAAATGATTCCAATACTGAGCTGAATTATATAGACTCGAGAAACCATACTCTTTCATTTCCTTCTATCCCCCTCATCATAGAAGTGCCACACAATGTTCAACTTTGTGTATTGCAAAGCACACAAACAACAATTTTTAGTCAATTCGTCACATGAAATGATATTATTGGATAGCACATGCAAAGAGGTAAGTTTAATTTGATTGAATAACCTTGCTTCTAATATCTTTATCTAACGATTTCCTTTAATATTTTGTTTCTACAATTTGTTCCACTTGGCAAAAAATAATTTCTTCAAAGATTTATATCATCCCATGAACTGCAATTAAAGGAGTGCACATTAAAATTTATTGGGTTATTTAAACAACGATAATTCTTTACGTGCAAAAGTGAGTTATTGCTTTAATTGGACATTATAATTCACTGTGGATTTTTATTTGTAGTAGCTGATCGGTTCGCTTTTATTGGCAAAATTTTAAGTTAGCGTTATTGACACCCCACATGTGGTAAAATTCGAAATCGTCGATTCCAACGGTATAGTTATGTTCACTAAATAAGATTTTATTATGAAATATGAATCATTATTAGCTATTATGTACAATAAAAATTTATTTGAAGGTACGCGAGTTGCAGTAAGGTAGTCATTTATGCCATAAACTCGAGAAGTGCTGGCATAGCCGGCGCTCTATGCATCAAATTGTGAACAAGAGCGGGAATCCGAGAGCCTCAACAGATTTTCACTAATTTAATTTTCGTGATTTTCTGATGTCCACATCTTTCACTCAAACCCTTGAAGAGCGATTTCCGTTCTAATTTCGCTGAGATATAAGTGAGAAAGTTCCACCAACCTTCAAAAAACCACGTTTCTGACCACTTTTTCGACTATAACTTCGAAAGTTTTTGACCGATTTTGTCCAAATTCAATCCCGTAATCAATTTTCTAATTATCTTTCACGAAAAAAAAGATTTTGAAAATCGAATATGATTTACCTGTGTAGAAAAAACGCGGAGACTCAGTTTTAGGCCCCTGGCTGAGTCCAAAAGCTCAAAATCAAAAAAGTTTCTTCCAAAAGTTGTGAGGCATTCCCAGACCTTTCAAACAAAAAAATTTATGAAAATCGGAGAAGATTTACTCGAGCTATGTACAAAAGACCAAAAACCACTTAAAAGGCCCTAGTGCCCAGATTCAATCCCAAAAAAAGATTTTTCGATTACCTTTCAGGGAAAAAGTTTTTGAAAATCGGCTACGTTTTACTCGAGTTATCGTGTTGACAGACAGACGGACGTACAGACGTTTTTTTTATTGCTGATTCGTCGTCTAAGGACCATGATCGGTGCTCTCTCCCCCTACTCCCGGGTCGAAATTCAAATGGTTGCAAACGTCGTGGTAAACGCAATAGACCCCTTTTCGAACGGGTTTAAAAATGTCCCTCCGTCCATCCCAACACGATAACTCGAGTAAAACTCAACCAATTTTCAAAAACTTATTTTTCTCCGAAAGGTAATCTGTGGATTGAATCTGGGCACTGTCGGCCCAAGGGCCGACGAGCTAGGACAGTTTAAGTGGTTATTGGTATTTTATACTTCCCATTTTCCCATTTTCATATTTTTTTTTGTTTGAAAGTTCTGGGCATGGCCGACAATTTATAGAAGAAACTTTTTTGATTTTGAGCCCTTGGACATAGCTAGGGCACTACATAACTTGAGTAAATCTCTTCCGATTTCCAAAAAAAAGTTTTTAATCGAAAGGTCTAGGAATGTCTCACATTTTATGGAAGAATATTTTTTGAGTAGAGTTCAAGTCAAGATGGCGGCAGATATGGACGTGTTTGTTTTGCTCTGAGTAAGTTTCGTTTATTTTTTGCCCTCTTCGCGTTTTAAATCACAGTTTCTCGTAAATAAGTTAAGTTAAATTAGTGTGTGTTTTTGTAACTTTCTTAGGTATCAATTAAAATCTGCATTTTCTTTTCAAGCAACGTAGTGCTCACATAACCTCAAAGTTACAGCGTTTTTCGGGTGTTTGTTTTGTTTTCTTCATGCAAAACAATCGGCGTTTTGTGTTTGTGATTTTGGTATAGGATTTCAAGTAGGTGTTTGTCTGCGGTTACGGTTAACTTCTTCGCTATTCATATAGCAATTCTTTTTTGGCAAAAATAAATGAGCTTGCGCTTGGCATCTCAGGCACGTGTGTGATGTCCCCATTGAGGCTTGAACTTCCAGTGCGGTTCGGCTTACCAGGCCGTCCCACTGTATTCATTATTGGTAAAAACGGTCATAGGCAGCCTCGGACGAGTGTTGGTCACGGGGTACGACCAATGCGGGACTCGAACGGTACCCCGTCGTTGACGATCAGGCAATGTAAAAAGGTTGATGGTTTGTTTATTGGAAGTCTAAACGTTAATGGGGGTTTTAGGGGTCGCAAGGGTGAGTTGGTGGACTTGGCAATGGATTATGGTGTAGATATATTAGCGTTGAGCGACATTAGGACGAAAGGGCAGCGCGAAGAACTGGTGGGCGGTTATAAAGTGTTTTCGTCTGGTGTTCAGTCTGGTAGGGCGAACTGGGGAGTTGGAATGGCTATCAAAAGGGAATTAGAAAAGTTTGTTTTGGACGTGCGGTATGTAAGTGAAAGGATCATGTGGGTCTCCATTAAGCTGACAGGAGGTATTTATCGGCTGGTTAGTGTTTATAGCCCGTGCGAGGGTAGCAGTGCTGGCGATCTTGACACCTTTTACGAGCAGT
Source organism: Pseudolycoriella hygida (assembly GCA_029228625.1). Taxonomy (NCBI): domain Eukaryota; kingdom Metazoa; phylum Arthropoda; class Insecta; order Diptera; family Sciaridae; genus Pseudolycoriella; species Pseudolycoriella hygida. The sequence continues at coordinate 15,947,518 of CM055403.1, read as the reverse complement.
TAGGGGATGTTGTCAGCAAAAAAGGTAGTGAGTGTGTGATTCTGTTGGGGGATTTCAACGCGAGAATAGGAAACAGTAAGACCAGTGGCGGCTATGAAAGGGTAGTGGGCAAATTCGGGGAGGATGTTTTAAACTCAAACGGAAAGCGGTTGTTGGATTTCTGCGATTTCAATGGACTGGCAGTAACCAACTCTTTCTTTAGGCATAGGTGGATCCATCGGTACACTTACGTTAATAATAGTTTGGGGCACAAGTCAATAATTGATTACATGGTTATAGAGCAGGACAGGAGACAGGAAGTCAGGAACACACGTGTTTTCAGGGGTTTCACATTTGGCTCAGACCACTACCTTTTGGGTACCCATCTCTCTGTTAGTAAACTCTGTCAGGCTAAAAGGAAAAAAGTGGTGGTTCGGAAATTTCGTGTGGGAAAATTCAGGGACGAGGAAGTTAAGTCTCGCTTTATGTCAAAATTCAGCGAAGCTTTCGGAAGGCTTCCTCCGGACTGCGTAGACATTGAGGTTGAGTGGGCAAACTTTAAGGAATTTGTCTTGGGCGTAGCTGAGGAATGTCTAGGTAGTGTCTCTAGTGGGGGTAGAAACAAAAAGGCAGGCTGGTGGAACGCAGATATCAGAAAGGCGGTATTAGAGAAAAGGAAGCTGTATTTGATTTGGTTACAGGATAAGACGGGCGAAAAGCATGGGGCTTACAGGGCTTGCAGGCAGGCGGTTAAGGCTCTAGTCAAGGAAGCGAAGGATCGGTCGTGGAAAAAGTTTGGGGAGGAATTGGAAGAGGCTGGTCAAGGAAGGGGTAAAAAATTTTGGTCGGCAGTCAAGGATATTAGGCGTGGTGGTGAAAAGGAGGGCTGCGGTAGCATTTTGGGTAAAGATGGCGAATTAGTTACAGGTAAGGGTGAGGTCCTGAAAACCTGGCAGGATTACTTTCAGGATCTATTCGCCTCTGTCAATCCCGTAACAAGCCTTGACAGGGAAGAGGGCCGGAGCTTGGAGGGTGAGGAGGAAATTACATTAGAGGAAGTGTCACGAAAGGTCAGCAGGCTGAAGGCAGGAAAATCCGCAGGTATGGACGAAATTAGGACAGAATTTATTAAGAATAGCGGGCCGGGTGGGGTTCAATGGCTTTGTAGGATTTTCAATGTAGCATTGAAGTCCTCAGTAGTACCCGCTGACTGGAGCTTCGGTGTTATTGCTCCGATCTTCAAGAAGGGTAACCGCAAAGTCCTTTCCAACTACAGGGGGATTTCACTCTTGAGCGTGGTCGGGAAGGTTTATACAAGTGTGCTAGTAGACAGGGTTAGGGTTATAGTGGAAGGTGTTCTTGACGAGGTTCAGAGTGGTTTCAGACCTCTGAGGGGTTGTCAGGATCAGATCTTTTGTCTCAGGCAGGCTATAGAAAAGCTCTCTGAGAGAAATATTGATTTATACTTGTGCATCATCGACCTAGTAAAGGCATGCGATCGGGTACCGAGGCAAAAGCTGTTCGAGGTACTTGGCGAATACGGGGTTAATGGAAGTTTATTGGGCGCTATCAAAAGCATCTACTCAGGGAGCAAGGCTGCGGTAAGGATAGATGGTGAAATTAGTGAGGCTTTCGAAGTTAATGAGGGAGTTCGTCAGGGTTGTTGTCTCTCCCCTCTTCTGTTCATAATTTTTATGGACAAGATTATCAGGCAAGCGAATTTGCAAGGGAATGTGAAGGTGGGGGAAGTAATCATGAAAATCCTGGCCTATGCGGATGACTTAACTCTATTAGCAGATAATGCCAAGGATTTGCAGGAGAATTTAGACTGCCTGAATGCTGCATGTGAGGAATACGGCATGAAAATAAGTGTCAGTAAAACTAAAGTTATGCATATTGGCAAATCCCGGAAGGATGTAGTTTGCAGTTTAAATGGGGAGCAGTTGGAACAGGTCTCTGAGTTTAAATATTTAGGAGCCATTTTTTCGGAGAATGGCAAGTTAGTTAGGGAATTTGAAGAAAGGAGAAGAATGGGGAATGCAGTGGCCAGTCAGTTGAGGTCGTATGTGTTCAACAAAAAGGAGTTAAGTAGTGGCACAAAGCTAGCTATTCACAGGTCAATCTTCAGACCAACGATTTTATACGGTAGTGAAAGTTGGGTGGACTGCGGATACCTTGTGCATGACCTGGAGGTTTCTGATATGAGGGTTCTTAGGAGCATAGCAAAAGTAAATCGGAGGGAACAGTGGGACAATCATATTAGGAACGACGACATCAGGGAAAACTTAGGGGTTACATCAGTGGAAGAGGCGGCAAGGATTAGTCGTCTGCGGTGGTACGGGCACGTTCAGAGGATGTGTAATAGCAGGCTACCAAAGAGGATATTGGATGCTCAAGTCCCGGGTGTGCGTCCCAGGGGTAGGCCAAGGAGAAGGTTTATAGACTCAATTAAATCCGATTTAGAAGTTAGGGGACTTTCTCTAGGCGAACACACCATCTCCTTGGCACAGGATAGGGGGGTATGGAGAAGGGTGGTCCATGATCAGTAGTAAAGACCTCACACCGAAAGGTACAAACGGTCTATAAAGTGTGATGATGATGATGATGCCCTTAGACTCAGTTTAAACTGAGGTTCTACTAGGGGTCAACGCGTTTGTTTAAATGTGTATTTTTTTGCTATGTTGCAGAGCAAATTGAGGGAAATATTTTCGTCTATGGAAGTATGTGACCGATGCCTCTACTTAGGGCAGTAGGTCGCCAAGGTCGGCCCTTGACATAAAAATTGATTTTTGCTATGTTGTAGAGCAAATTGAGGTGAACATTTTTGTCAATTTTTTGGATGTATATTGTCCTTTCGGCAATTTCCAATACAATTTAATGTGGACGTAATTTCATACACTTAAGAGTTAAGGCAATATTTACTTAAATTCGTTCGAGTATTTTCGTAAGATCAGCTCTGTTTGCCACATCTATTCTGATACGTACAGGTACCTTGCATATGGTATAGAGCGTCATTTCCCCCACGCCCTAAAATTGCACAAATTGGGATTTTTCTTGAAAAAATCTTAGTGAGTTTTTAAAGATTTTGTTTAACTTGCGACAAGATTTGTAAGATTCGTTTACCCCTCGTTGGACTCGTACAAAGTACGAAGGTCCTATACGTTTACTACAAATAATTTTATTGCAACATGGGGTAGATCGAGGTGGCAGTTGGGGGGATGCATTTATTATCGTCTAAATATAACGAATCAGCAATAAAAAAAATTTCGTCCGACCGTCTCCACTTTTTTTTCCAAACGGCTTAACCGATCACCCTTAACTTTTTTTCCCTGGAAGATACATGCCTCCCATGATTCGAGTTCGAAGATGAGCAAAATCGATCAAGTGGTTCCCGAGATATGGTCGAGGAAGTGACGAAAAACATGGTTTTTCGAGGGTCGTTGAAGCTTTTTCGTAAATATCTCAGCATGTATAGCGCGGAAATTGCTCATGTTGGTGTTAAATGAAAGCATTTGATGTCAGAAAATTGGGTCAAAATTTGTGTGGGTTTCTTGGCCATATACAGTTTTTCGTGTTTATTTCCCAAACTATGCAATATGGAGAATCACTGTCAAAGGTAAAGTTGTAGAGAATGAAAATTTGGGGTGCACGTGTTTCAGGGTTTTGGGTAAAAATGCTTCAATCCTGGGATATGACCACTTTTGTAATTCGGAGGGATAATCCATATCTCTAGAACTATAAGAGTTAGAAAGTTGCTTCCAAAGGCAAAGTTGTAGAGAATAAAATTTTAGAAAACACGTTTCTCAAGGGTTTTGGGTAGAATTATCCCAATCCTGGGATATGAGCACTTCTACAATTGGGAGGGATGATTCATATCTCTAGAACTGTAAGAGGTACAAAATTGCTTCCAAAGGCAAAGGTGTAGAGAATAAAATTTTAGAGAACACGTTTCTCAATGTTTTGGGTAGAATTGCCCCAATCCTGGGATATGACCACTTCCAGAATTGGGAGGGATGACCCATACCTCTAGAACTGTAAGAGGTAGAAGGTTGCATCCAAAGGCAAAATTGTATAGAACAAAATTTTAGAGAACATGTGTTTCAGGGTTTTAGGGGAAAATGGCCCAAACCTTGGATGTAAACATTTCTAGATTTGAATAGTCTGAAATCTGATCTTTGAAATTCTTATAGTTATAAAAGAACATAAAACGTTGGATTGTTTGCTTTTTACTATATTAAGATACGTTCGAATCTTTTTGCAAGATTTGTTCTATTTGCCACATCAATTCTGTTTGTCACATCTATTCTGATGCGTACGGGTCTTTGGTTATGTTCTTAGTCATTGACATTTAGAGATTACCAAAGGCAAACAAATAGAGAATTAAATTTTTGCATACATGTACGTCAATGTTCTCCGGAAAACATCCCGATCCCAAGATGCAAGGTGCCTCTAAGATACTTTGTCAAGGTGACTTTCCTTGACGTTGATTTGATGTAGGAAAAATTAAAAACTTATGTAGCGACAGGTGTCATGAAGGCTTGAGAGAAATTTCGCGATTGGATGAGCGAGAATTCTAACTGAGTGATATGTGGCAAATTGTAGTGAGCAGTAAACTCTAGCAGTGAACTCAAGCGAACTGTGGTAAACTGTGAAAAATATTGCAAAGTTCAAAATTTCTTTCGCGGTAATTAAAGCGGAATTGCTGGTTGATGAGAAGGCCACCAGATTATTAACTAATATTAATTACAAAAAAAGGTATAGTTATACGAGTGTCTCTCTAATATTAGGCAACACAGGCAGTGTTGAGCACATTTTTGAGAGGAAACAATTGCAAGAAACCCGTTTTTCTTTGTAATTGAAAAAATGGAAATAAAATGCTTACATACTTGAGTCTGGATCATTTGAAGTATCTAGTCATTGACAATGTTCTCATAAATTGTGCAGCAAATGCAATTGATTTTTCGTAACTGATTAAATGCAACAATTGCAATAAGATACGACAATTGCCTACTATTGAACGTTTCAGTTTAACCTTCAGAATTACTTGAACCTCACTTCTAAATACAATAAAACACGCAATATTGAAATACACAACCAGAGTGGAAAATAGTATTTTTACCGAGTCACAACAAACAAATTTATATCTCCATTATTGCCGATTCTCGTGAATTTATTTTTTGAACGAGTCCCAATGTACGTTTATCCACTTGGTTTATCGTGCTTTACTGTAAGAACGCAATAAAAGCAATTTCATTCTACGAAACTGTGAGGTGCTCTTTTAGATACTGGAGTGTGTCGTTAAAATGCCAGTACTTTTTTTGTTTTAATAAAATAACCGACCGAAGAATCATATGCAAAAGAATATTCAGTATCCAGAACAGTTAAAAAGGCGATTGCAAACTTACATTGCATTTAATAGAACATGTACTCAACATCAAATCCAATCGTATTCAATGTAACTGCATATATTTCTGCCGCTTATTTGAAAGGGCGAGATTAATCTTGTTAAATTTATTTATTCGATTTCGATTCATATTGTTTATAAGTTGGATAAGTATCCAAAGACAATCAATAATATAAAGGGAAATAAAACCGAACGAATTCTATATGGGCGTCAAGTAGTCTTAAGCATAAATTGAATTTTAAATTGATTTTTGTCGATCATTGAATGTCCGCAAGCAAAAGGAGTAAATTCAATGTTCATTATACGTTCTGTCGATTATCGTGATTTTTGTCTCTATGTGTGTCCAGTTAACCGACAGAGAGTTCGTTTTTTTCTGCCAAACGTAATACCACAAACCTGATTTTTAGTCAAAAGGATGTATAGACAAAGGTATAAGATGAAACTTGAAATGTTATTTGTTTGGTGATATCTGTCCCCTCTAGCGTCACAATAAATTTAGGGAAAAAAACCTATAAAAATTATTGAAGTGCAAAAAGTTGTTTTTGTTCTACTCAAGGTTCCAAATTTCGGAATAAATTCATATTTTCACAAACCATATCACGAAAACATCGAGTGCTGTAAGCTGTTGTTTGTGAGTTACTTTCAATATTCACGAGTTCTGAGCAACAAAGCTGGACAAAAATTCTGCACGAGAAGAAACTCACAATCAACTGTATTTTCCCTCTAATTACTTTTATTCTTGGTAGCGAGAGGTAGGTTTCTTGAACCAATCGTTTCACATAACTCTGAATAGTTTTGGATCAGAAGGAATCAAAGTATTGAATTTTAATACGCTCCGTAGGTAAGCGCACAGGTTGAATTTGTATACGTCATCATCCCTTGTGATTCACGTAATTTTTCACCAATCAGCAAAAAAAATTGGTCCGTCCGTCCATAACAGCGCCGTATCTAGGGGGGGGGGGAGGTCGAGGGGGGCTGAGACCTCGATTACCAGAAAATACTTATTAAGTTTGTGAGGCCGGCATGCATACTCATTTTAAAGAGAAAAAAATTGCAATTTTTTCAAGACCGATGAGTGCACTCAGTATACTTTTTTTATCCACTTATGTATTTCGACTTAGCTTTTCTCCACAGTTTTTAGAATAGAATAGCATATATGACTCGGACCAAAATAGTAGTTTGTCGACCATGTTGCGATACGTTGATTTTTTCAGCATCAGTCCTAATATTGTCCATACGAGCCAAAGGCGAGTTGGACAATATTTAGGACGTATGGTGAAAAATACAAGTATCGCAACGAGGTGGACACACTGCGTTTTGCAACAAACAAATCGATTGAGAAGAAAGTAACAACCAAAGTTAAAAAATTCAATCCACAGAAACCATTATATTGTCAGTGTACAAACAATTTTTGATAAGATTGCAATGCATACATACGACATTGTAACGTCGTATCATAGCAACGGAGGGGTACATTTCAGCACATGTATCAAATTTCAAAAGTCATATCGTTACAAGTTGTAAATTTGTTTCACTTTCCCTCACACTCTTAAAAAAATTGGAAACTGTTTCGATTTTGATCGCGTTACCGCATCGTGAACAACATCGAAAACAGTTGCAAAAATAAATGATTTTGATCGCGGTGTTGAAAACGTCCTCGAGTTAATCTTGACCGATTTTCAAAATTTTTTCCCTCTGAAAAGCAGTCGAAATGGTGAAGTCGAGCTAGAAGTTTTGCATTTTTGGTCCAAGTGCCGCCGAGCTATTAACCAACCTTACAAAATACTAATTACTTCCATAACTGTAGAATTTTGATAAATATAGAATTTCGATAATTATCAACTTATCGATTATGATTTGATTAATCAACTGTTTGATAATATCGATAAATTTAAGTGCCTCCCATGCCTAGTTAAGCATTGCAGATGGGCATTTTTGGACGAGGGGCCGCTGGCGTTGAGCTAGGACCGCCTAAGTGGTTTTTGGTCTTTTGTACATAACTCACGTAAATCTTTTTCGATTTACATAATTTTTTTTTCCTTGAAAGGTCTAGGCATGTCCCAAAATTTATGGAAGTACATTTTTTGATTTCGAGGCGTTGGACTCAGCCACGGCCCTAAAACTGAGTCTCTACAAGGGCCAAAAATTTTTTTTCCTTTTTTTTCTAGATAAATCGGGTAAATCTTATCCGATTTTCAAAATCAGTGTTTTTCCTGAAAGATAATTGGATAAACAATAATAATAATCTGCCTTAACAACCCATGATCTAGATCATTACTAGTTTCGCTACTTTTTGTGGTTTTTCTGTTTGAGATCCTTTCATTACCAGAGGACGGCGTGGTTCAGTGGTGAACGCACTGGACTTCCACGGAGAAGGCCCGGGTTCAATTCCCGGTGCTGGCATGTATGAGGAATTTCTCTCTAAGAAATTATGCATTGCATAACGTCCCTAAGTTAACCCAAGCTTCATAAATTGGGTAGTTGCGGGATTTGAAGCCCGTAACGAAAATTGTACACAATAAATCGGACCGTGACGTCACTCACCTACGTAGCAGTTTGTGTACAACAGAATGATCGAGAAATACAACCACATGGTCATCAGCTGCAGCTACTCGACCACAGATGGTGTCGAACCCACAAAGTATGGATATCGACATTCAACAAAAAAAGGCGCGAACGTAGCAACCCATAAAAAATCACACACTTGGGGCGCGCGGTCACTGCGGACAATAACACTACCACATTGGACGCCGAACCCGTTAGTCAGCTAACCTCCCGGCAGAGTGCACTACATTACAAATCAACCTAACGAATGAAATGTGTGTGTGTTGAATATTGTGTGATATGAATTAATAAGAAGCCAGACCTGTCACTACGACCTCCTGGTCTTCAAGAAAATTGTAATCATTAGATATAAGAAATATTGTAATAAGTTGTAATATCCATACGCTAAATAAATCATTACCAGAATGTTTTTACTGTGCCAGTGGAAAAACAATAACGAATTAAATTTCGGCAAAATCAGTGGAGTACTTTCAAAGTTATGGTCGAAAAAGAGACCAAAAATGTGGTTTTTTGAACGTTGGTGAAACTTTTTGACTTATATATCTCTGCGAAATTAGAACGGAAATCGCTCTTCAAGGCTTTGAATGAAAGACATCAGTAAATCACGAAAATTACATTACATTACATTACAAAATTACGTTGAGTTCGAAAAATTGAGTCACAAATGCCAAAAATGCCGTCACAAAATAGCAATATTCATATCTCCGGATTGGCTGGACCGATTTTAATGAATAAAAAAGCTTTTCGTCCTAAAATTTTGCGTAGAATTCGGGAAAAATATTTTCGGGGATACGTCGCACGGGGGGGGGGGGAGTCAAAAAGTTCCTGTATATATGTTCCTTAGTCTACGAAAAAATTTCTTGTGAATTTTTTGGCGTGTAAGACTTGCGTCACGGCCTCTTACTGCCGTGGGGCCATGATTAGGAGGTATCAATTTACCATTCGAATAATGTTTGAGGCTTTGATATCCATTAATGACATCTATAATATAAAATCCAAAATGTCACTGCACCTTGTTGCACCTCACTACACTACACCTCACTGCACTTCGCTATACCTTGGTGCACCTCACTATACCTCACTGCACCTCACTACACCTCACTACACCTCACTACACCTCACTGCACCTCACTACACGTCACTACGCCTCACTGCACGTCCCTACACCTTACTGCACCTCACTGTATTTCACTACACCTTACTGCACTTTGGTTCACCTTACTGCACCTTAATGCACCTTACTGCACCTTGATGCACCTTACTGCACCTTACTGCACCTTGATGCACCTTGATGCACCTTACTGTCTCTTACTGCCAAGACTCTAGGAAGTCATGTGGTCCATCCCAAAACAACGCCTAGCATACGACCTGTTGCACTTGATAGATTCTTGATTGGGACTGATAGGTTTGAAAGATTTACATGATGGACCGTCTACCAAACAAAGAATCACTAGATCTGTGTTTCATGGTCCAGCAATGGACCGACCCAAACTGAAAATAGCTATAAGGGAAAAGGAAATATGTGGGACAAGAATATTTATCGTTGTTTACCCTTCGGAAAATTACGATTTTCGTTGTTGGAGTGATGAAAAATACAAATTTTATCACTCGAATTGTCATCAGCCAGAACGTCAACAAAGTGCCATCTGATCACATTATTTGAGAGGAGAAAATGTATCCGATATCCGATGCTTATGAATTTGACATTTTTTACCTTTATCGCCATAGAGCGCCCATTAAATCACTTCGGAATAGAAACCTTTTTATCGACAACCTGATTTTTCCAAAATCGAATAAGTCGTTCGGACGATAGAGACTTGCATCATTTCGGGATTCGTACGGGTCCGCGTAGCATTGTTTTTAATGATTTTCACAACTATTTCCATTCTTTCATGCAGCGTAATAGTTTCAGCCTTTAAAACTACAAACAAATCAGTTCTTAACGTTACATGTTAACTTTTTCAACCGAAATCAGTGCTTCCAACTAACGAGTGACTATAATAATAACGTAGAGCTGTAGAGATTTTCTGATTAGCTGACACCTCTAATTCCGAACATAACACAATATTTCCAACATATTTGCGAGATCTTTTTCCATCGTAATTAATCATTGTTTTGATTGTTGTCAGATTCATGTATTAATAAACAATTTAAATCTATGAAAGTGAAAGTTTCGATAAAAAACCGACATAGTTTTGACGAACATCGCTGTGCAATAGATTACGGACAAGATATGAAAGAAGCCTTAATAGAATTGAGAATTGGCACACCCTCAAAATGATTAATGAAATATGTAATGTGTTACACATAATGTGTCTGGTAGTTTAATTGAATTGTTTATTTTGATGTTGCAATACATTGATATTAATCAGTTGTGCACTTTCTTTAATTTTATTAGTTCACACACCAGTGTTGTTGTTGATTTTTAAATGACGTTACCGTAACCACTCACTTTACGATTTAAACCCATAAGTTCAAGAAATGGGAGGTCTCTCGCTGACACACATATTAAAATTTCTGTCTTTTTAGAAATTTGGGCTGCATTAGAATCGTGGTCAGGAGAAAAGATCTGTTCTTTTTACAGTTTTTACACCGGGACGACTTAACAGGTCTTATGCATTCTGCATACTGACACACAAAAAGTTACACTGACCAAAATTTGAAAAAGAACTTTGTAAACGTTGTACTTCTGCGCATGTTTTTGCGGTGTTAAAACCTGCGCAGAAATAGAAAGTTTCCAAAGTTCTTATTTAAATTTTGATCAGTGTAAACACAAATTCTAGGTTTGTAGGGCCGGTTAAGTAAGTAAGTAAGTAAACACAAATTCTTAATATCGACTAAATTGGGTTGGTTTGATTTAAAATTTATGGGAGTTTGAACATTTAGGCGCGAAGGCAATTCGAAATGACATCCAGGTAAAACCAAAAGTCATAGGTAAAACATTGATAAAGAAATCCGTTGAATAAGGTACTCGTGAGTACGGCGGTCACCACTGGCTTCATTTAATTTCGGACCAATTTTCCGAATCAAGTCGTGAGCATCGCGAGACCAAGGCCCCATTGTCTCTACGGCGAACGCGTCGAAGATATATGTTCGGTCGTCCAATTCACTACACTTGCGATGTTTGTGTGTTGAAATGTTTACATGACTGGGGGCGAATGTGTCCCAGCAGGTTGCATCCAGACAAGATAACGACCGCGGAACCAGGGAACCAACGTCAACCCATCGGGAGTCTTACCATCATTACTACAAAGGCCGGTAGGCTCGAGGGTTGTTAAAATGAATTGTAGATAGCGCCTGACAATATGATATTGTTAATCTCCTTGTGTCTTGGAAGTCTTCCGGCACTACGTTGGCAGCTTAGACCGTGTAACCCTAATTCATTCACAAATGTGCCGCACGAGCAAATGTGTGGGCGGCAGCCCAAGCGAAGTGCCATGCAAACACGAAAAATATTATTAAAAACGTGCCCATGTGTCGAGATGGGATGACGTTAGTCCAGACGTTTGATTCGCTACGCTTAAGAACCAAAAATCTGGCTGTGTCGATTTGATTTGTATGATTGAATTCGTCATTGATTATGCGATCGACATTGATGCTATCCCAAGCACGCTGATGGGATAAATGAGAAATTGGTATCGTTGGGTTCAAAGTTAGCCATAATTCAGTGGCCTCACGCAGATGAGTTATGATGTTGTCGTCTGAAGAATTGAGTATTTGAGAGACGAGTAGCATCACACTATGAGCGATGGCCAAGAAAGCGGGAAGGGAGATGTCATTTAACTTCCTGATGCCGAGTCCATCACGATGGGTTGGCAGAGTCCAAGATGAGTTGTCTAGCTTGGAGTTCAAGATACCTTCCAATATAACCTTAAGATTTCCGTCGAATAACTTTAAAATCCTGTCGAGTAACCAAAATGGTGATACTCGAATCAAGTAGTTTAGCTTCGGCACGGCGAAACAATTCTTTACGAGGAAAAATGCTGAATGGGCTGGTAAGCTCAGCATCCGATCGAACATGCGAAAAACGTCATTAAAAACTTTTGAAGCGAAGTTTTCGAGGCCGGAAACGAGTATTGGAGCTCCCAAAAGGTTAAAGTCATGGTCGTTGACTACACGAATTCCCGGCGCTAAGTCGTTGAATTTGTGTACATGTACAATTTCCATGTCGATGTTACCAGAAGGAAAATGACGTTCGCACTTAGACGGGTTGATTTCTAGGCCGATGTCTTTGGACAAACGAATCAAATGAGCGAAATCGTCGAGAACGACCTCGGGTAGATCGCTAAGCGTACCATCGTCCTGGAACAAACGTTGAGTGCGGAGTTCATATCGCGGACGATGTGATGGATTGATGATGGAAACAAGAATGAACCGCCAGGGTCGCCTTGATGGACGCGGACACTCGACATACTGATGTTTGATTCGTACATCAAAATGGAAGGATGTGCATAACACTGCCAAAAATACTTGTACAAAAGCGGCGTATACGTTTTTACAGATGTCAGCATGACGTCACGACTGACGGAGTTGTAAGCGTTTACGTAATCGATCTTTAGCGTGACGTTCCGAAAGTGCTTCCGATTAGACACGAAGGACCTAGTCGCATGAACGGGTGCTTCGCAGCCACATCGGACGCCGAGCGGGTTAGTACCAAAAAAGTCGCCAATCTTTTCCATAGCGTGCGCCACGGCCAACTTAGAACCCAATCTTCGGATCGCTATACCGATGGCCATCGGTCTGATTCCGCCGCATTTTTTGCATAGCGCACACAAAGAAGCGCCGTACAGATATTTGCAGACGATGGGATCAACTTGTCCGCGTAATAAGAAATTGATTAAATCGGTAATAGCTGAGAAGACTTCGGTTCCTTCGCTGCCGGCTGAAATGGAAATCATAGCCTTCAGATACTGAGGCCGAAAACCGTCCGGACCGGCGGCTGAGCCACTCGCGAAACACGTAATTGATTTTTGAACTTGAGCGGGAGTCACTTGTAAACATTCGACATTATTGTCGGATGCGGTCGGTAATTGATATGAGCTAGGCGCAGCGGGATGTTTCTCTTGAAGAGAGCGTAGGGTATTTTCATTGAGTGTGGCGAATGAGTCAAGGTTCAAGGTTCATTTTATTATCGAAATTTACATTAAATATGAAATACATTAAGTTTCAGTGTGCGTAGCACTTTTAAGAAACATTAATTTAATTTTTAGGTTTTTAAATAAATTCAAATTAACTAGTATTCTAACATTATATTTTTCTTGTTTTTGGAAAGAACATAAAAAGAAAAAAATAATACAATTGGTGAAGAATGGTTATAGTAAAAATAAAAATAAAATAAAAAAAAAAAATATCAAAATTGGTAGGGCAGTCTGGTGTGATGGACGGGAGACGACGAAGAAGAGGACGGGCGGTGTGGGGGAATACATCGTACCTCCAGGATCTCACTCTAATCAATGCAATGAAATAAAATAAGAAATAATTGACAGCAACAATCGTTAGCTGAGACGCTCAGAACAGGAGGCAGCACGCATTAGCCCGGGTATTGTCGTATAGACAGCCACTCCTTCAGCTTTCTTTTAAAAACAAAATCACTGGAAGCCGTAATTTCCGCAGGCAGGGAGTTGTACAAATCAGTTCCGGCTATAGTCAGAGCAGCCTCCCCTAGTTTCGTTCGCGTTCCGGCGCGGTAAAATGGTTTGCGATTTCTCAAGTCATACCTGTGAGAGGTCAATCTAAACTCCACTGTGTTATGAGACTTCCCGTCGCTGCAGCTTAGTAACCGAACGGCGCCACGCACGTCGAAGTCGGATAATTTTGATTCTACTCGTCTGAAGAAATCAGCTGACTTTGTCTTTGGTGTTAGATTGGCTGGTATCTGCATTTTTCATATTAATTGCTTATGTCACATCGTGTCCAAACATTGATAAAACACAATCCTTTGGAAACTCAAAATGAAGTGTAACAAACGCTTTATCATATGTTTGATTAACGTCGGCATTTATGAGTGTGCTGAGAAGATTGCAGGATAAATTCTTTATAATGGAACTAGTCCAATCCACCGCCCCTAGGGGCTACGCTGGCGTAAGCATTCTCGGTTGTTAATTCGGAAATTTGTAGCTTAATGACCTTACTAAAGATATTTTTAAAAACTAATTCAGCCGAAATTTTTCCAGTTTGGGTCATCTCTCACTTATTGTACTACCAAAACTCTAAGACACATCAACCACGAAGAAAAAACCAAAGATATAACATCAACCAAAACATATGAAGGGACCCGTACGTGTGTAAATATTGCCTTGACTCTTAAGTATGTGCATTTACGTCCTCATTACATTGGATTCAAAATTGCCGAAAGGGCAATATTGAAAAACCCGTCCGAAGCAACGGCGCAAAAAATCTCTCCAAGCCCTTAAAATAAGCCCAGAATTTAGAACCGACCTAGAGGCCTCTGACCCATACTTCCATGGACAAAAAAGTTCGCCCCTTTTTTTCTCTACAACACTGCACAACAAATCTAATTATCAAAGGAATACTCACGAGAAAAACCAAAAATCGTGTTGGGTCGCGTTGCGTGAGCTGGGCCCACACTAAGGACTCTATAGCCCGAACCACTCAACAGATTTTTACTAATTTAATTTTCATGATTTGCTGATGTCCATATCTTTCCTTCAAAACCTTGAAGAGCGATTTCCGTTCTAATTTCGCTGTGATATAAGTGAAAAAGTTCAGCCAACCTTCAAAAAACCACGTTTTTCACTTCACACTTTTTCGACCGATTTTGCACAAATTCAATCACGTAATCGATTTACTGATTATCTTTCAGGGAAAAAATTTTTGAAAATCGGATAAGTTTTACCCGATTCATGAAGAAAAAACACGTTGGACAAAAGCAGATATTCAATTTTGTGGCCCTAGCTGAGTGCAAAAGCTCAATTAAAAAAAACTTCTTCCATAAATTGTCAGACATGCTCAGATCTTTCAAACCAAAAAAAAATTATGAAAATCGGAAAAGACTTAGTCGACTTATGTACAAAAGACCAACAACAACTTAAACGGCCCTAGCTCATTGGCCCTTGGGCCGACAGTGCCCAGATTCAATCCCAAAAAAAGATTTTTCAATTACCTTTCAGGGGAAAATAGTTTTTGAAAATCGGTTGAGTTTTACTCAAGACGGACGGACATTTGTTTTATTGCTTTGGTGCTCCCCCCTACTCCCGGGCCGAAATTCGACTAGTTGCAAAAGTCGTGGTAAACGCATAAGACCCCTTTTCGAAGAACTTCGTCCTTCGTATGGGTCTAAAAATAACGGGATCGTTACAGCAGACGAGTAATTAAAAAAATAAATGGACTAATAGATGCACAGATTCACAGACAAACCAACTTTAGACGAGATGATTGATGATGATTTCGAAGTTTCCGCTACTATCATATACTTCGGGAGATTACAGTGATAATAGTTTTTCTTTAGAACAGCAATTTTATTTCTTTCGTCTCTGTTCACAACGAATCACTTTGAGTTCTGGAGGACTATCGATATATCAGTTGATATTAGGTTAGGGATATGAAAAACTCTCGTACGTTTTGTTATTTTTGTAATCTTATAATATTTTCGCATAATGCCACCGTTACACTTTCTTGTGTT
The DNA here is from genome assembly GCA_029228625.1 of Pseudolycoriella hygida. NCBI lineage: Eukaryota > Metazoa > Arthropoda > Insecta > Diptera > Sciaridae > Pseudolycoriella > Pseudolycoriella hygida. The sequence continues at coordinate 15,931,928 of CM055403.1, read as the reverse complement.
CACGGAAAAGATTCATTTCCTTTGAAATAACTTCGCTTATATTCTCTTTACCGAGCGATTCATCCTCAGAAATTAATTTCCATTCCTAGTACTGCATTCAGTACCGTAAAACGCCGTTTGTAGTACGCAAATATATCAATAGGTCGAACTCAACTAAAACTTTACAGTGGTTGGTTCCAATACACTTTTTACATTTTTCAATATTTCCTTTTCTAAAACTAATTACGAGGTAAACTAGCGAATGTATTGAAAATCACAAATGGTGTTACAGCCATGGTTATGGTAACAATCTTTTAATTGGGAGAAATGAAATATAAAAACAATGGTTTTCCGATTCAATTATCACATTTTCTGATTAATAAAAACATGCACTTTTTCCATCGACGTTACGAAACAATCGGAAGAGGAAGACATTTTGCCAATGTAGGTGAATGTAAGACAATGGAATCGTTGTTTTTTGTACTGATAATTTGCATTAGGTTGTTACCTATGAACACAAGCTAAACTCGATTTCAATTAAATGATGAACATAATTTAGTTTGTAGTTCATAGAAAATGTCGCAATGATTGACAATCTCTTCAATGTCGATGTTCAGTTACACTTCATGTATTTTATTTCAAGTATTTTAATTAATGGTGTAGTGTTTTGGGTTCAAAGTGAAAGGAAAGGTAGCTTCAATTTATGTAAAAGGATTTTCGTTCATCGTACACCGTGATGCTTAAGGGATCACAATCCATTTTGTGACGTATCTACAAAGATCTGTTTTCATTTATTTAAACACTGACAAAAATCATTATGTACAGACTAGCTTGGTTACCCGGGCTTCGCCCGGGATATGGTTTCAGTAATTTATGAAAATTGGTTACCAGTAAACATGTTTTTGATTTCAAACCTTTACGTCTACAATCAGTTCTTTGCTGAAAGTTTCTAGGAAACCTCAAATTACATAAAATACTTTAGTATCCTACTTTGAGCTCTGACCCGGCAAAAAGTTGAAAATTTGCTTCGTATCATGCGTACATGCGTATCGTTAGGCCCACGTCAACTACATAGACCCTCCTACCGAAAACACTCAACAGATTTCCGAGCCATTTCCAAACCATTTTCTTTCTTTCCTTAAGTGAAGTATTTTTGTGCAAGGAAAAGTTATTCAGACATTTGTAAGGCAAAATTCTCCTACAGTTATAAATAAAATGAAATGGCGATACTCAAAGTATCATGAAATTTACAAAACCAAAAGCTGCGCAAAAGAGTCCTCTACCATCTACCAAAAGTCATTTTTAGGTCCTCGGACGACTGTAGTATCTTAGTTGGTTTCTGGGACCAATAGTTTCATGAGAAATTGAGTTCCCCCTGACGTCTACTGCAGCAAATCAAAAATTAAATTTTGGACCTCAACCAACCAGCCTTTTTGTGATGCCCGTGAGCCCGTGTTGGCCGGATTGTCTAAACTTTGTTTACCTGTATTTAAAGGAATTAGCTTTTTATATGAAGATTTACTGTGATGAGTCCTGGAACCAAGATTCGTATGGGTAAAAATGTTCCATTTGACATCCTCTTATACACTTCAATAATTGATTTTTCAGTCATCGGGTGACCCTGGGTTAGACCTGGACGATTGACAAAAATATTTCACTCTTAGTCCTCTACAAAACTTCCTCGACATCCTCTACAATGATTTCAAAATTATTTTTCTTATACTTGAATAACTCTAGGATCAATCTGGATGCCCGAGTGAACGGGAACACATTGTTACATTGGTAAAATGCTCCCCTCGACTGTACAACAATTCGAAAATTAATTTTTTGGCCCTCGGCTGACGATAGCGTCGACCTGGAGGCCTGGGAATCACACTTCAATGGGCGAAAGTGTTTCGCCCTATGTCCTCTACAACACTTAAAAAATTAATCATTTGACCATCGGCCTCGCCATCAACCAACCGTTCCACCGACCTTGGGCCTCGGTTGAGCTGAGTGACTTATTGTACAGAGAGGCGTTACAAGGTGCACAAAGGTGCAGTGAGGTGCACCAAGGTGAAATGAGGTGCACCAATGTGTAGTGAGGTGCACCAAGGTGCAATGAGGTGCAGTAAGGTGTAGTGAGGTGCATCAAGGTGCACAATGAAGTGCATCAAGGTGCACCAAGGTGTAGTGAGGTGCACCAAGGTGTAGTGAAGTGCACCAAGGTGCAGTGAGGTGCAGTAAGGTGCACCAAGGTGCAATGAGGTGCAATGGGGGTGCACCAAGGTGCAGTGAGGTGCAGTAAGGTGCACCAAGGTGCAGTGAGGTGCACCAAGGTGCAGTGAGGTGCACCAAGGTGTAGTGAGGTGCACCAAGGTGTAGTGAGGTGCGCCAAGGTGCGGTGAGGTGCAGTGTATTTTGGGTTTTATATTATAGATAAATTGCATAGCTTATGTCTGCAGTTATTATAGCAGCTCAGTCTGTAGCCAAAATCACTATCTACTGATATTTGTTTATATCACAACAAAAGCTCATAATTCTAATATACTTTTTACGTCAGTTTGAAGAATAAATCGAAATATAGCGCACCACTTGCATCTGGGTGGCAAAATACTGTCATTGTAGTGATTTTCCGCAATTAATCCGCCTCGATCCATGCTTTAAGAGCGGCGTCGGCTTGAGTCAAAGTATACAACATTTCATGACGAAATTCATAATATGCCAAGCGACGAAGCACTCATTACGAAATTTCCTATACTTTGACAGAAACCGACGTCGTACTAAAGCAGAAAACATATTAATAAACATATCATAATAAATCTCACCTTGACAGAAATGAAAATTGTCAAGTCTAATGTGATGATGGGGGGTCAAGGGGGTATAGCCCCTTTGCGGGCTCTAAGGGGCGGAGGCCCTAGTGGAGTTTAGGGCAGAGCCCCATGCTTGTTAGGCCACCTGCAGGGCATATTGTAGCTCGCCGCAGGCGCAAGAGTTTAGGGGGCAGAGCCCCCTACATCATAAAAACAACATATGCAAACCATGCTTTGTGCGAAATTTGTCCGGATTCTTTTTCAACATTTCATTACTTCTTGAAACCGGACAAAATAACCCCTTATTTCGTCCGGGGTTATTTCGTCCGTTTTTTTTGTCCCGGGGTTTTTTAACCTAGAGCCGGGGTAAAAGGGGTTTAGTCAAAAAGTGCGCACCACATAAAAACAAAAATCGTTAATTTGAATTTGACTGAAAGTTATTGTTCAACTTTCGTGAAATTCAAAATGATTTGTCAAACGATCAACTTATCTACCTCGATTTTTAAAGAACGCAGTCTATGTTCATCTCAAGAGAATTATACAAGCTATTTTTGTAAATTTAGAGTGACATAATTTTATAGACAAAAACGTTCATCTCAATTTTTTCTACAACATAGCAAAAAACCATTTTTTGTCTAGGGCCGACCTAGGGTCCTCAGGAGAGGCCTCGGACAAATACTTACATAGACAAAAATATTTTCCTCCATTTTCTCTACAACATGGTGAAAAACCATTTTTTTTGTCTAGGACAAGGCTTAGGACCGACCTAGGGCCGTAAGGATATGCTTCAGGCACAAACTTCTATAGACAAAAATGTTTACCTCAATTCGCTCTGCAACATAGCAAAAAAAAATTTTTTTGGTTAGAAAAAGAATCAATAAAATCAGTTAGGATTTATCCAATTTATGTAAGCGAACAAGTTGTCCTAGAACTTTCGATCAAAAAAAATTTGAAAATCGGAAGAGATTTACTCGAGTTATGTACAAAAAAACGTATGGCCCTAGCATAGACTCGGTTTTAGTGCCCTCGCTAAGTCCAAGGACTTAAACTTAAAAAAGTTTTTTCCATAAATTGTAGGCCATACCCAGATATTTCAAACAAAAAAAATTATGAAAATCGGAAAATGTTTACTCGAGTTATGTACAAAAGACCAAAAAGCACTTAAATGGCCCTAGTTCGGCGGCCCTTGTGCCGACAGTACCCAGATTCAATCCCATAAAAGATATTTCGATTAACTTTCAGGGAAAAAAGTTTTTGAAAATCGGTTGAGTTTTACTCAAGTTATCGCGGTGTCGACACCGTCCGGTCACTAAACGGCACTAAAACCGAGTCTATGCTAGGGCCATACGTGTTTTTTGTACATAACTCGAGTAAATCTTTTGCGATTGTCAATTTTTTTGTTTGAAAGAACTGGGCATGGCCGACAATTTATAGAAGAAACTTTTTTGGATTTGAGTCTTTGGACTTAGCTAGGGCACTAAGAACGAGTCAATGCTAGGGCCATACGTGTTTATTGTACATAACTCGAGTAAATTTTTTTTGCTATGTTGCAGAGCAAATTGAAGGAAACATTTTTGTCTATGGAATTATGTGTCCGAGGCATTTCTTTATGGCCCTAGGTCGGTCCTACGGTCTACCCTAGACAAAAAAATTGGTATTTCACTGGGTAAGTGCATACTTAGCGAATGTTTACACAGGTAAAGCGTCGAATTCTCTTCTATTGTGTAGCTAGCGCCACCTGCCGGATACATATTGAAGTTGATAATGTGGTTTCGATTCATCCCCACCTTTTAATTAGCCCATTACACTATTTTCTTGTCATTTTATGAAGCTTCGGGGCAAATAAAATTTTGAACTTTGAACCGCTGTAACTTCCAAACGGAGCTCGAGCGTCACCTACCGGTTGCATATTTGTGATCTGGGTGAGGTCTCCTATCATTTTTTCCACTCCCCCCTCAAATAGATAGGTCCCCTAAACTGAAATTTTACCGCATAGTCTAGTGACTGAAACTCATGCAAATGTTGTACCCTTCTGATGTTTTCAACAAAGCAAGAATCATTCGAAATAAATACATACATACATTACAATGCTAAAGAGAAGCACGATTGAATGTTTCCGTAATTTTGCAATACTTTCTCCAAATTTCGCAAACTTTTTCTTTGTGAATTTTCTTAAATTTTCGTGAACTGTCTCAAGTTTTCGTTAAATTTCTTAAATTTTCGCGAGTTTTGTCAAATTTTTACGATTTTCTTAAAATATTTTCGCGAATACAGGCCCTTGACGAGCGTATAATATAAACTAGTGAGTGCAGCGATGTCTGTAGTCGAAGTTATCAGAAGATTATAAAAACTTACCTTGGAAAAGGTCGAAGTCGATTAAGTGCCACATATCTGTTACAGCATAGGTGCGAATTTCTTGAGATTACTTCGGCTTACACCCTCTCCATCATAACCAGTTTTTAACCTTTAGAAGAATTAGTTTTCTTCTTTTTTCACTTTTGTTGTTGATTGTTGATACACGTTGACTAGACTGAATCTTATTATATGTCTGGTCTTGATGTAATGATCTTTATACAAACTTTTGTCCACAGAAAATTTCATGACGATAGGCACAAATTGAGAACTTTTTCCTATGTAACAAGCTTTATAATGTAACGTAGCAAACATTTAAATAATTTCTTTATTTCAAGAAATCTACAAGAACCATATATGCTTACACGTACATAACAAATATGAACAATAGTCAGATATTTTCAATAGTGAGGAGGATCAACCAGATATTGGTTTTAAATATCCATCCACGCCACAATTTATATGGTTACATATGAAATGAAATTCTCAGCATGATATATCCACGCGCTTTGGATGGATTATCGTCTCGTTTTGCTTGCTTTTATAATCATTATTATTGTGTATGAGAAACGATCATGTTCTATTCAGAAATATTTCTAAGATTTATTGATACGCAATGTCTTTTAAAAATGTGCAGAGAACATTTAATCATTTAAAGTTGGTGCATGACTTGTGTGTTATGTTATAAGGAATGGAAGGAGATTTATATTTTAAGTTGTTAGTTAATGGCTTAATATTTATGCACATTTTACGTTTATTAATATTGACATTTTCTTTTCTTTTTTTTTTTACCTTATAAGTGGAAAGGATGGTTTTTATGGGATTTTTTTAACTAAGAAGAGATTACACTAACATATTGCAAAATGATAAACGGCATGTAGGTGTATTTTGATTAGATCTAATTAATTTATTCAGACATTTTGGATTTTTCAATGGAAAATGAAATGTGATACTCTTGCAGATAGGAAATCGATTGACCCTCGCAGAGAAAATATCAAATGCTTCTCAGCTTGGAACAGGTCGAACGCGGCCGTTCAACTTGGCCTAATGTGATCTCGCTAAATGAATAGTCCGTTGTCGTGTAAGGTTCAGGTAACTGAACTTTGGTTCACTCCTAAAATACTATTTTTCTTAGAGAAATAGTGATTAGTCAACGAACTTTTTTTTCTTTGCTTTCATCGATAGCCGAAGCCTCCTGGTTACTTACAATTTTCAACAACATTGTTTACATAAAAAAAGAACTAACAAAAAATAATAGTAAAATAAATAAAAGTTTTTCCAGCGTCCGAGAGTGGCGCTACAAGACATAAATTAATTTTGATCCACCTGAATACACAATTCACTAATCGAAGAGATTAGGAAAGACTAATTAAGCATTTATGATTAGAGTGAGACCGGAATGGTCAGTGAGCTTGCGCTTTTCAGTTAAGTTGCAAAAATTCTCATTTTAGTCAGTAAGTTTAAGCATTTAAGTTAACTTCAGCCAGCGCAATTCACAATAGAACATTTTCCTTATACGAAATGTCATATTGTGAATGACGCTGCGCGAAGTTCCATATCTAATGTAGGAATTTCGCGCCGTTCTAGCAGTCATAGCTCTTACCTTAGATCTCAAAGAATCACGAGAGATACCAATTACGAATTTCTTCTGTATTGAGTAAATTTGGTCTTCAGAAGTGTGGATGCCGTACAGCCGAGCAATATTCCAAACAAGAACGGACGTAGTCGCAATATGCATTTTTAAGCGTTTCAACATTCTTGAACTGTTTGCATCAATAACCTTTTCAACGTGCTTGGAAAAATTGAGTTTTGTGTTCATCAACACTCCAAGGTCAAACACCACTTTAGCCCGATTCAATGTTCTTCCTTCGAGCACGCACCTAAACATAATAGTGCATCGTTTCCAAGTAAATGACATTACATTTATCTACGTTTAGCCTAAGACCGTTAGAGAGACACCAAAACTCTATGTTACGCAAGTCTTGTTGAACGTTTTGAGCATGACGTACCGATCTAATTAAGCACATACCTTCAAATCATCAGTATAAAGGAAATGAGTCAGTCGATGGTGAAGTAAATGCTTTTGCGGTATCATTCATAAACAACACAAATAACAAAGGACCAATATGCCTTGTGGCACACCAAATGTAAGCGAAAAAGTTCTTTAAATCTAACCAGACAATTTAACATATAGTTGTCTTCCACTCAAATATGAACAAATCCAAACTAATAATTCGAAGAAATTCCAATTCCTTCGAAATTCCGTATCAGAACTAAATACTTAACCGTGTCAAATGCTTTCTTGAAATCTATGTAAGCTACATTTAGTTGAGCTTTTGATTACATCACTTTCCTGCAATAACTGACGAATTTAACCAAATTAGTTGACGTATACCTTTCTTTCCCAGGCAAAGAACCAAGAACAAATTAGCTCTAAATCATTTCATGTTGTAATTTTTACTTGCCACACGCTTCACTATTGGTAAAGAATGTTCTTTTGCTCTCCCTCCATTTGCGGCGGCGGCGTCGGCGGCGTCGGCTTATTTCAAAGTATTCAAAATGGGAACTATTTATTGGCACAAGTTAAAAATTCATTTTTGTCAAGTTTTTTTTGTCAAGTTATTTTGTTTTTTTGTCAAGTTGGACATTTTGATTTTACAATATGTATTTTTATCCCTTATTCCATATTAACCCGCTTTAGGGAGTGTACCAAAACATATTTTCCTTGTACATAGTGTTCTGTCGGGGCGTAGTAAAAAGTTTGCAACTTGACAAAAAAATATTTTGTTTTTTTAACTTGACAAATAAATATTTTTAACTTGACATTAAAATAGTACCCATTCAAAATTTCATCACTTATCTTAATTGAAAAACTGTTACAAATTTCATTTGGAATACATTGGTTAGTGTTCAGTTATTACATTTTCAACTGTGTTTATGTTTTTCAAACTATGAAGGATTATTTGTTAAGAAATTTTGTCTGGAATAAATTTGAATTAGTCAGAAGAAAATTTTAAAAAAACTTTATATGAACTTGTCAAGTTGTATAAACTAGAGATAATATCACAGTTGGGGTTGTTCAATGTAGACTCCTGATAAGTGGATTTAAGGAGTTAAACTTTTCGCCTTGAAGTTCAGAATGACTTTGGTGATTTGTTGTTGAATCGTTGGCATAGCAGCGAGTTTGTGCAATTCAGTAGTTTTATAACATGCCGGTGAACGTCAGGCATTTATTTTGAATCCGTTGTAATCAACAAACGCTTTTTCGCATTTAGTTATCTTCAAACCAGACGTGTAGATGTTATAAAAGGTAGGACTTAAGACACTACCTTGTGGTACACCACTCAGAAGCATAAAGATATGCGACTTGCGATCGTTTATTGATGCATGAAAGGATCTTTTCAGTAGAAAGGATTGAATAATTTTTGTTAGATACAAGGGAAATTTAAGAGTAAACATCTCATGCACGAGTCAATTGTGCCAAACACTGTCAAATGCCTTTTCTATATCAAAAGTAATCAAACCGGCGGAGTGTTTCTTAGTGAGAGACTCGTGAACATAATTGCACACCCTCACAAGTTGGTGATTCGTGAAATGATTTGATCGTAGCCAAATTGTTCATTTGGGAGGAGATCGTATGAGGACATGTGAATCTGCAGTCTTTTGAGGATCAGTTTTTCAAGGACTTTGCTGAGCGAATTTAGCAAGCCTGTAATTATTTGGTCTTTTCCATGCTTTGGAATCGGTATAACCTTTGCACATTTCCAGAGGTATGGGAAATAGGACAACTTTAAGCATGCTCGAAAGATTTGCATTAACATAATCACCGCTTTTTTCGGTAATTGTTTGAGCAATATGGGGTCAATACCAGGACTTTTCCTCTTTTTCAGCCTGTGGATTATCTTAGATATTTCACGAGGGGTAGGCATAACCTTTTCACTGATGACAGGCTCAAAGAAGCTGACATTGTTGACGGACATGCCAACTGTCAATTCAGTGGTTGTATCACTCAGATCATTCCCGTTCCAATATTCGAACTGAGTGGACGTGAATCAGGTAGGTGTGGTCGTGTAAAAATTCGTTTCTTTAACCGCGATCGCCATTAGCGGTGAAACGATATTCACTTTGTATTGACTGTTAATCGGTCTGAAGAATTGAATATATGAACATTCGGCCTGGCCTCTGTTGAAAGGTATACTGATGTTTTTGTAAATCAGTTTGTGTAGTAAAAATCCTATCTGAGGATTTAGGTGTTAAATTAAAGAAAATGACAATAGGCGATTAGTCGCCATTAATAATTGTGAAAAAGTGAAATAAATAAATGGAATGCGAGAAATAATTCCAAGTTGGTTGCGCGGGAGGGGCAGGGGAAGTTTCTTTAATTAAGCTGGGCTAAATATCTCGCCGGGATGATCCATTGGGATCACGGTTCATTCGGAAGCAGTTGGTTGGGGTGTTCTACGGACGGGTGTTCGTCGGCTTGCTGATCATGGGATGCACTTTGTTTGACGCCACCAGCTTGGAAAAATTAATGCAGTGTAAAGAAAAAGAACAATGATTAGGATTAGGGCCATTATTATTATTATTATTATTATTATTATTATTATTATTATTATTATTATTATTATTATTATTATTATTAGGCCATTCCACGAAAACTCCGTTCCCACGCTCGAAATGCTCAGTTGTTACGAAAAAATATTCATAGAAAATGGAGAATCAGACGTATTGATCCCTTAACTAGAGATTAGTAACTTTTCTATTGCTTTCATTTTGTAACCACTGAGAATTTCAAGCGTGGGAACGAAGCGGTCCGTGGAATTGCCCAACAAAATGGCGGTAACGCCATAGCGGAAGAAACATTTTTGTTTAAAATTTATTTTGATAGCCAATAAAACAAAGGGCTAAGACCTGCTTTAACATAATAAAAAAAATCACTCAGATCATGAAAATTTGTGCTGTGTGTTGCAGAATGTACTCGCCTTTTCAAGATCAGTGGTCAAGATGCCTGCCATGGCAGTGATATAATGCGTACTTACGTATTTTTTTCTTTATTTCTTTACTTCACTATAGTCATGACAGCATTTTGTCGTATCGTGGTGTTCGTAAAACTAAAGGAACGCTTGAGAAGCCAAAATTCCAAAATACCGAATTTTACACCCTACACCCTACTAAAAACCGATCGGCGAATGCTGAAGCAAATATGAAAATACATAATTTGTGTGTATACACATTACACACCAACACATACACAATTCACGCTGATTTGTTCAGCAGAATGTACGCAATCAACACAAATTTAGATGGACGCTAGTGCGTCAATTTTTTGTCAAAGACTGCCAATCTTTAACTCAATGCATCATTGGTACCAACGGTACCGCGTGAGTAATTACTATTTAATTTTTGTCACGACGTAACTAACCATATATGTTATGTTAGTTAACATTCTGGGAACTAAACGAATATCAACCAAGTGGTGTACCAGTTGAAGCTTCAATGCCCTCTAGTTAACTGCTATGGACTTCCAGCTTTACCGTTTTTACACAATCATCAAGCGGGATAGACGTTTCTTTCGAAACTTCAAAGGAGGAGGATCATATGCACTTAAAGCAACTCTTGTCCTTGATGCTAAAAACCTTAAGAGTTTCAAATTAATATAGTCACCTAAAAACATATGGAACATTTTCTAAAATTCATCAATTTTGGACCCACACGTGCCAAGCAGTTTTGTATTAGTGTGTTTATACGATTGTCTCTTTCACACGTATTAACTCCGAACAAATACTATACAGACTCACCTTTATGAAACGTCTGGTCCTACACATTCTTTCAATATTTAAATGTTCTTAGTTATTGGACCCGTACGAAGTACAAAGGTCCTATACGTTTACCACAAGCAATTTTATTGTAACATGAGGTAGATCGAGGTGGAAGGGGGGGGAGGGGGGGGGGGGAATTCATCTATTATCGTCTAGAGGTGACGAATCAGTAATAAACAAATTGTCCGTCTGTCCGTCTCCACTTTTTTTCCAAACGGCTCAACCAATCACCCTAAACTTTTTTTCCCTGAAAGATACAGGGCTCCCATGATTCAATTTCGATGATAAACAAAATCGATCAAGTGGTTCCGGAGATATGGTCGAGGAAGTGACCAGAAACATGGTTTTTCGAAGGTCGGTGAAGCTTTTTCGCAAATATCTCAGCAAGTATAGCACGGAAGTTCCACATTTTGGTGTCAAATGAAAGAATTTGATGTCAGAAAATTCGGAAAAAATTTTTGTGGGAATTGGGTGAGGAGTCGGGCCACCGGGACCAATGAAATCGACGAAATTGACTTTCTTGGCGATATACGAAAACAATTTTTCGTGTTTATTTCCTTAAGTATGCAATAAGGAAATTCACTGTCAAAGGCAAAGTTGTAGATAATGAAATTTTAGGGTAAACGTGTTTTAGGATTTTGGGTAAAAATGCCTCAATCCTGGGATATGACCACTTCTAGAATTGAGAGGGATAATCCATATCTCTAGAACTATAAGAGGTAGAAAGTTGCTTCCAAAGGCAAAGTTGTAGAGAAAAAAATTTTAGCGAAAAGGTGTCTCAAAGTTTTGGGAAAAATGCCACAATCTTGGGATTTGACCACTTCTAGAATTGGGCAGAATGACCCGAATCTCCAGAACTATGAGAAGTAGAAAGTTGCTTCCAAAGGTAAATTTGTAGAGAATAAAATTTTAGAGAACCTGTATTTCAGGGTTTTGGGTAAAATGCCATAATCTTGTGATATGACCACTTCTAGAATAAGGAGGGATGACCCATATCTCTAGAACTATAACAGGTAGAAAGTTGCTTTCAAAGTCAAAGTTGTAGAGAATAAAATTTTAGAGAACACGTGTTTCAGGGTTTTAAGGTAATAAGCTTTTCTAGATTTGAATGGTCTGAGACGTACTTCGGTAGGGCCTTTGACATTATCTTGGGTAATTTCTATGGATCTTTTAAATTCTTACAGTTATAAAAGAACAGGAAACGTTCGAGTCTCTTTGTCACATCTATTCTGATACGTACTGGTCTTTGGTTATGTTTTTGATTTTAATTTAGTTGACAGAGGATCTCAAAATTTTGAAGACACGTTTTAAGAAGGTTTTAAAGGAACAGCACGCACACCTACCTGAATGGAGAGGCTATGAGTTGCATAGCTTACAATGTTAGTTACCTCCAAACAGCCACTCCTGAAGTGAGTAGACTGTTTCTTGCAGAAATTTGGGTGTCTCATTCTATTGAGAAAGTGATCCGTCGATTTAATTTGTTGAGAGAAACGATTGCGGGGAATGTGAACAAAAACTCCATTTATATAGTTTCACATGTTTTATTGTCTAAAAATATTATTTACACACAGCTCTTACATTAATAATCATGAAAATAAGAATCAGTTTTAGAAATGTTTTCCGAATAAACATTTACGACTCTAGAAGAAAAAAAATGGCCTTAACAATATTATGTAAATGATCAGCTTTTGTAAAGGAAAATTTTTGTGATAAATTTACAATACAATGAGTGAATCCGTAATGAGGTTCTAACACTTAAATTAAGTCTTTTCAATCAGTGAATATTTAAATTAATACTGAATTTGCGAAGTCTTTTTCGATAAAAACTATTGTTGTTTTTATTATTAATTTATTGCAAATGTTTCTCATTCAATACATCATTCCTGGGTGAACACCGCCTCCACGTTGAAAGTACACATTAGGATTACTGCTAAGCGTAGGTTCAAGTGTTGTATACAAATTTGCATCATCGGGTCGCATGAATAGGCCTAGATCATTGGTAAACGAAATTAATTTGTATAAGTTAAAATTTTATTTTGCTTCATATGCTCCCGCTTATGGTTTCTGTCTGCCGAGTGCCAATTATAGTAATTTTGATTATAGAAATTCCAAAACAAAAATTTTATTTTCAGTTTTTACAATGACACTTGAATATCTCGTCACTTGATTAGCGAATTATAAGAAATATGAAGTTTACATTTTTTTTAAATCGAAGAAATGCTTTAAGAAAAGGGGTAGGCCCATGTACTACATTAATGGAAGGCAAAAGTGCCTTTGGGCGGTTGGTGGGGGTAAAATACCAATAACAGTGTTTTGTTATTTATGAACAGCTCTTTACTTTATCGAACAAAGTTAACCATTTTACTTACAGTTCACTAATCAGGTTACGAGATATTTAACTAAGTGTCGAAAAGTTCTGTGTCCTTTATATAGATTATTAGAGTTAGTCGTTTTCATGTTATTTGTGATTCGTGATGGTATGATATTTAGTCACAATGAGTTTTCATGTACAAAATATGTAGTTGGCGTGTTGAAAATGTAGTCAAGTCAATTTAGCATAAAAGATTCATAAAAGAAAATATTGTATTGTTACACAATACTCAATGTAATGTCGCATTGTAACGTGTCTTCCAAATTCACATTTCTTTAAGCAATTCGTCACATTCTTTTTTTTTGCGTGATACTTTAAGAATTTATTTAAGATCACCTCCATGCTTCTTGTCTCCATTTATTCGAATAAATGCTGTGCCTGGATATCGTGCAGTTTGTGGTGCCGGAGGATAGTAGCAAAAAGGATGTGTCAATTGTGCCGGAAAATAATGATACATGCGTGTATAGCTCGGTGGTGCGGCAACCAAAGCCACACGATCTATAATTTGTCAAAATTATCATTTTCGATGTTTGAATTGACGCTGATTCGTAGCTCAATTTTAATTAACATTTTCATTAATATTGTCCTACAATATCAAATTAATCCAAACTACGACTTTAAAATTAATTGAAACGAAGGGAAAAATGATTACAGGGTGTTAAACTGACTACGACTGAATGTGACTTTCGCTCTTGTTGGAATTCACTATCATATTTTCTCCACTCGGTTAACAAATAACATTTTTATGCTTAAAGTTACATATTCTTGCCGGTGAGAAAGTTACACCGCTCCCACGTTACACTGAATGAACATTTTGTCGTGGAAACATGGGTTTTCTCACGCGCATACACAAAAAATATTGTGTTACACTTGGGGTGAAAATTGAATTCCAACTCGAGCGAATTACGGCCGTCCTCGCTTCGCTCTGGCCGCAAACTTTCGCTCTCGTTGAAATTCATTATTTTCACCCCATGTATAACAAAATACTATTGTTAACCGAAGTGAGCTAGCTATTAGCATGCATGAGGGTGGTCCATTGCGATTGATTGATTGCATACGAAATCCCGAAAAAAAGCGTGACGTCATTTGTGAACAGCCCCTAAATATACAATATGGAAATTTACTGTCAAAGAAAAGCTGTAGAGAATTAAATTTAAGCGAAAACGTGTCTCAGGGTCTTGGGGAAATATGGGTCAATCGTGGTATATGGCCACTTCCATAATTGGGTAAGATGACCCGAATCTCGAGAACTATGAGAGTTAGAAAGTTGGTTCCAAAGGCGAAGTTGTAGAGAATTGAATTTAAGCGAAAACGTGTTTCAGGGTATTGCGGAAATATGGCCCAATTCTGGCATATGGCCTCTTCCATAATTGAGTAGGATGACACATATCTCTAGAACTATGAGAGATAGAAAGTTGGTTCCAAAGGCAAAGTTGTAGAGAATTAAATTTAAGCGTACCCGTGTTTCAGGGCTTTGGGTAAAAATGCCATAATCCTGGGATATGACCACTCCTAGAATTAGGGCGGATCACCCATATCTCTAGAACTATAATAGGTAGAAAGTTGCTTCTAAAGACAAAGTTGTAGAGAATGAAATTTTAGAGATAATGTGTTTCAGGGCTTTAGGGGAAAATGGCCCTGTCCTTGGATATAAGCTTTTCTAGATTTGAATGGTCTGACACGTACTTCGGTAGGGCTTTTGACATTACCTTGGGTAATTTCTATGGATGAAAAGAACAGAAAACGTTGGATTGTTTGCTTATTTGTATATTTAGATACGTTCGAGTCTCTTTGCCACATCTATTCTGATACGTACGGGTCTTTGGTCACGTTTTCTCACTACGCTTAAATGTCTCTACTTTCTATGAACAAGTTGTGCCTCTTGAATGTTCTATTTCTTTCCACTACGCGTTGCACCTTTTGATGCAAATCGCCAATAGATTTACTATTTGTAAAGAAATTTGTGGGTTTCACGTGCGACAGGTTTACGAAACAGGCCAATGGCGAGTGTAAAGCATTCATTTGTCTTTATGACATTGGTAAGAATGCTGAAATTGTTTGGTGCGGTAAATAGGTCAATTGGATAACCTCTTACCCTCTAAGTAGTTTTAATTCGAAAATCTGTCAGTCGCGTCCCGTATTTAAAAAAACATAAATCTACTTGTAAGCAAATAAAAACAGCAAACTCAACCAACTAAAACGTTCTAAAAACAACAGCGTTCGCGCTTTCAATCATAAAAAATAAGAAAACATAATGAGTTTAAAAAACAAACATAATTTTACTAATGTTGGAAAAAAAATGCTACAACACTTGAGATAGAAATAATACTATTCGAATTGAACACATTTCAAATATTCCATCGAATCAGTTATAATATGAGAAACCGTTGCTTCAACAAAATTCGTGAAATTCTCTTAATATTCGTCGTTATTTTAAATATTTATAGTGTGAATAATCGGGCCTCGCAAATGGTTATAGACAAGCATAAATTAAAGGTTTTATCAATTGAAATTGATATTTCTATACAATTTTGAATGTTAACGGGCGAAAAAATCTAATGAATTTTATGTGTAAATAACGTTTTTTCTTGGCCGAACATTCGAATCATTTAAAAGAATAAATTAAAGAGACATTATTGTGCTTTTCTATAGACTTAACGCCATAACGAATAGTAAAATTATTCTAAGGTGAAAGAAATTTTATTTACCAAAAACAAAAACAAAGCTATGGGACCTATTTTTTGTGCGTACAATTTGTCTGAGTAGAATGAATTGTTAGGCAAATATTTGGTGAAATGATTCCATGGTTAACCAATTGAAATTTATGTTTAGCTTTAGAAATCAAAGATAAAAGGAAATGATAATGAAATTCGTAAACATAATGAATTGTTATGGTTCTTATTTACATAATTTGTAAACACTTATCAGATAACCAAATACCACACACGGTAATTATGATCATTAAAGGCACTAAATGTTAGCTAATTAAGAATTATTAAATAAATGAAACAATGAAATTTATTTTGCTGTGAAACTGTAACGCTCCCGTAAGAATCAAAAATTATGACAACAGTTTGAACCGATAGATTCACGTCTGATCTGGACTTGATCTTCGATCAAAATAGTCCGTTTTTTAGACTTAATGAAATCAGGTTCAAGTAGTTGGAGTAAAATTTAATGTGGACTGACCGCTGATTCTGTGTTTCATTCAATTGCGTTTAGCGTCAATCAGTTGAGCGTACTAATTAGATTAGTGGGTGGGAAGAAATCCCTGATCTGGGGTTGTTCTACTTCCCTAAGATGGATTACCTAAATCAGTCTTATATGAAGCTTTAATGTAAGCTTCAGAATATGTACTCTTAACCGTATTTACGCTATTCATTTTACTTAGAAAGTTATTATATACTTGTTTAGACTTCTTGTTCGTCTTCTGCTGTTATCTGAAGGTGGAATTATCGCCTAGGAATTCCTACCCAACAATTTAAAGCGCGGCTTTAGGATGGGATGTAAAGTACTAACTCCTCGGTATTTCCTTCAAAAATTTCTGCTCCGGGCTCAATTACTTGGGCGATACTACCCGTCACTGTAGTATCGTAGTACATACACTGCGTGATTATTACGTTAATAAATATCATCAGTTCTATTGGTACAGCATTACAATAAAGTCTTGTTTTATTTATATTTCTACCCGATATTACAGTCACCTCCTACGTTTACCTTATCGTACAAAAAATGTCAAGGTCTAATTCGAGGCAACGGTGGAAAATGTAATGCAAAACATATGCAAGAGACCCGTACGTATCAGAATAGTTGTGGCAAACAGAGTTGATGTTACGAAAATACTCGAACGTATTTAAGTAAATATTGCCTTAACTCTTAAGTGTATGAAATTACGTCGACATTAAATTGCATTGGAAATTGCCGATAGGGCAATATTGAAAAACCCGTCCGAAACAACGATGTAAAAAACCCTTCCGCAAGCATAAAATTGACGCCCAAATAGACAAAAATGTTCACCTAAATTTTCTCTACAACATAACAAAAAAAACAATTTTTTTTGTCTAGGGCCAACCTTAAGACCGACCGAAAGCACTAAGGAGAGGTCTCGGACAAATACTTCCGTACATAGAAATGTTTATCTGAATTTTCGCTACAACTTAGCAAAAACAATTTTTTATGTGGGACCGACCTTTGGGTTCATTCATTACTCGGTTACCTCTCAAGTAGAAAAAGAATCAACAAAATCGGTTAGGATTCACCCGATTTATGTATGAGCCCTAGTAGAAACTCAGTTTTAGGGTCCTGATTGTGTCCAAGGGCATCTTATCAAAAAAATTTCTTTGATAAAATATGAGCCATTCCCACCCCTTTCGATTAAAAAATAGTTTTTGAAAATCGAAAGAGATTTACTCGAGCTATGTACAAAAAATACGTAGGGCCCTAGCAGAGACTCGTTTTTAATGTCTAGCTAAGTCCACGGGCTCAAAATCTAAAAGGTTTCTTTCATAAAATGTCGGCTATGCCAAGATCTTTCAAACAAAAGAAAAGTTTATGAAAATCGGAAAAGATTATGTACACAAGACCAAAAACCACTTAAACTCGGCGGCCCTTGCGCCAACAGTGTCCAGATTCAATCTTATAAAATAGTACCTTTCAGAGAAAAAAAAGTTTTTGAAAATCGCTTGAGTTTTACTCGAGTTATCGTGTTGACGGACGGACATTTTTAGACCCGTTACGAAGAACGTAGTGGGTCCATTGCGTTTACCACAACGTTTGTAACCAGTCGAATTTCGATCCGGGAGAAGGGGGAGCATTGATCATGGTCCTTAGATGACGAATCAACAATAAAAAAAATATCCGTCCGTCCTTCCCTCACCTCGATAACCCGAGTAAAACTCAACCGATTTTCAAAAACTTTTTCTCCCTGAAAGGTAATCGAAAAATCTTTTACGGTATTGAATCTAGGCACTGTCGGCCCAAGGGCAGCCGAGCTAGGGCTATTTAATTGGTTTTTTGGTCTTTTGTACATAACTCAAGTAAATCTTTTCCGATTTTCATAAATTTTTTTGTTTGAATGATCTGGGCATGGCCGATAATTTATGGAAGAAACGTTTTTTGATTTGAATCCTTGGACTTAGCTAGGTCACTAAAGACGAGTCTCTGCTAGGGCCTTACGTGTTTTTTGAACATAACTCGAATAAATCTCTAGGAATCTCTAGGTCTAGGAATGTCTCACATTTTATGGAATAAAATTTTTTGATTAGAGGCCCTTGGACTAAGCCAGGTCCCCAAAACTGAGTGTCTACGTGTTTGTTTACATAAATCGTGTATATCCTATCCGATTTTGTAGATTATTTTTCTATTTGAGAGGTAACCGAGTACCGACTTATATTCAAAAACAAATTTGGGCCCGGTGCCTATGCTTAGGGCTCAAGTGGGGCTAAAGTCGGTCGGCCCTAACGAAAGAAAACATTTTTGTCTATGGAAGTGTCCGAGGCCTGTACTTAGGGCCCTAGGTCGGTACTAAGGTCGGCCCTAGCCAAAAAAATGGTTTTAGAGAAAATCAAGGAGAACATTTTTGTCTATTTGGGGTCAATATTGTGCTTTCGGAAAGGTTTTTTGAAACCGTTTTTTCGGGCGGGTTTTTCAATATTGCCCTATCGTCTATTTCCAATACAATTTAATGTGAACGTAAGACAATATTTACTTAGATACGTTCGAGTCTTTTCGTAACATCAATTCTGTTTGCCGCATCTATTCTGATACGTACGGGTCCCTTCAAATGTTTTTTTATTGTTGATTCGTCATCTAAGGACCATGATCAATGCTGCTCACCTACTTCAAGGTCGAAATTCGACTGGTTACAAACGTCCTGGTAAACGCAATAGACCCCTTTTCGAGGCACCAGCCGGTACCAGTTTTATTGCATGTAACAGAACGATATCCAAATACAAAACTGCAACTACCTTTTTAGGATCATCAGTTCCAAGCAACTTTCACGAAACCAGAAATTGATGCAAAAAATTGCAGTAAACTTGTTGTAAAATTGTTATATTTAAGTAAGTTACATGAGTGTGTGTATTTTCGTGAGCTAAATTTTTTACAAATGTTATAAATGTGATTGCGAAAAACGTTGTATCACCTACAGGAATTGTATATGAAAACTTTACTGTAGGAGCCTCCAAGGACTCTGAGTTAGTTTGTTGCATAGTACAGGTTCTTATATTTCGAAACTTTCGTGCCTAGCATAAGCATAAGTATAGAAATTTTATGATGCCATATTGTGTGAGAACATAAGTTCGTCAAAAATTTCCTTGGTCTGTAGTAAATAATTGGCTAGATTTTGCATAGCTTGGGAAGATCAATTTTTAGACAGTGCAACAAGGAACGAATAATTACGTAATAAATATTTGATCAACGAACAAAATTTGCTGATCGGGACCTTTACGCCTCGTCAGTGTACCTTTGTCGCGAGACCTTGAGCATATCAACAAAAAACAGAGAATACAATCATGTTGAACGTGAAATTCCAAAAATCAGGTTTAGGTAGACTTCAAGTTCATGTAAAACAAGTCCGTCCTGACATGTTGCGAGCATTATATCCAACCCGGAGCAATCTCGAAGCAAAGTTGAGTTAAGTTAAAGAAGGACTGAAAATAATTTGCTCAAACAGCAGAAGTTCACTGTACGTTATTATTACTCACACTCCAGCACATATTTCTCGCCTTGAAGTTGTGTGTAATTGTAATGAAAAGTCAATAATTGGAAACATTTTGCATCTAGAAAAAAGAACCCCGCGAAACAAACAAATTTATTACCACTTTCTTAGACAAAGAACACACAAACATTATGGTTGGAATCAACGACAGAACCTATCATTACCTATTTAAGTGTAATATGAAAGTCTCGTTGAGATTGTTATACACTGTGATTGTATGCAAAAGAAAATTTACGAAATTATGCACAAACATACATTACCAACCACATAACAACCTAACTCTCTTTCCAAACTGATCAAACGTAATATGAATTTCAATTATAGAGTTAGCAAAAAAAAACATCAATAACAACGGTAATAATGTTTAAAGCTAACAACATTTCCACAACAATACAAGAAGAACATTCATTGCAAATCAACAATTCCGAAGTAACAAGTCACAGGGGTGCACAGTTACTCCAGTATATTCCTCCATAGCTCCTTTTCACTAATTCGAATTCGCTGAGGGATTCGTTCCAGCATTGTCAAAACATTTGTAGAAGACATTTCTTTAAGCAAATGTACCATTCATATATGACAAGATCTGGCGAGGGGGAGTTCACATGTTCTGTATATAGTAAGGGGTCGTTTACAAAGGATGTTCCCGTTCTAATGTACCTATCCAATGCAGCGCCTTTTACATTGAAAAAAATCTTACCTGTGGCAGGTAACTTTCATCTAGGTGATGTGATTTGCCTGCTTCATCTGCACTAGTTGTAAAAACCGACAGCTTGGGGTAAATTAGATTACCTGAAAATTACTGGCCACATGTAAAATTTGAAATCTTTCCTGTCAGCGGACGATTTTCACAATAGAACCAAGATTTATTTAATGAAAGGTTTTTCAAGAATCGATCTCCTAAATTTTTTTTAAATTTTTGTTGATAGTTTTGTCAAGTCGAAATTCACTATTTTGGTGAATAAAATACTACACCCGTGGAACAAGGTAAAAAAAACGATCGATTTTATGCAATTTGCTACAAAATGCAAATTTGATTGATGCAAGATTTGATGATGCTACATTTTACTTGGCATGTAAGTGTACGATGTGAGATCGTTTGTACAAAAATGAAAATGGTTTGTAGCAAAAAAAGGCTCGTGGCAATCGCACTTGACCTTTAATGGCAACATACTTACTTCGTTGCCATTATTATAATGGGTTTAAGGTATATATGAGATCAAATTAGATTGTTTAGTTATATGTTCACTATATTCGATGGTAAACATGCGTTTCGTAACGATATGCGACTCAAATGTAAATCTTTTTTTTACGTTTATTGCATACGATTCAACTTGGCATTGGAATCTTGAAATTTCTAGAGTTTATGTGCGTTAGTTGGCTAGGTTTTCAAGTTCAAAATCTCCAATTGTAAAATATTGAAGAAACAAAACAGTTGTTTTTATGACGTGGGCAGAAAATAGAAAATTCTCTCTTGTGGTCAAAGTAACGTAAGGACAATCTGGCTCAAATGTGAAGCGATTCGACCCAGAAATGAAGCAAAACATAGAGCAACAGCTTGCTCGCAAAGAGGAGGCGGGTCCGATTTATCACATCACTTTTATTTGATAACAATGAGTCGCGGGAATAAGCGATAACATGCATTAAGACATGCATTAAGTTGTCATGAGATTTAGACCCCAGCTAATTAAAATCCAGCACCACTTTCTTAGCCTGCGGTGACAACCTCATACGGCTATAATCTTCATTTCATTTATTTCCTTCATAAAATACATCATTTTCCACTGCGTAACTCTAATATGCAGAGCGGTAATTCGAAAGAGCTACAAAAATCTTGATAAATTAACTTTCGTATCATTAGACCGTGTCTTGTCACCGAACCTCAAGTGGTGACATCTATGTTTTTTTTATAGCTGAATTATGGTCCCAACATAGAACTACAAAGAACAACATAGAACAACATAGAATACGGACGAACATAAAACTAATGACAAAATCTTTTGCTAATGCCTCAAGTTCTCTTATTGAAACTAAAATCAGATCAGACTTTCGGATCTAACGAAACTACGTACTTTCGACGGATTGTTTAATCCACGCCCTTAGTGCATCAACGGCTGATGACAAAGTAGAGTTGCACGATCTTAAGCTCTCAAACGAATGTTGCTTGACAGCTTAAACGTCGTGTCATGAAAATTACAAAACCTTGATATGACATCAGCCGTTGACGCACTAAAGGCGAGAAAATAAGAAACTTCGCACCTCAACTGTGAAAAAGTTAATGTTTGTAATAGGAAAGAACAAATTGTTTGTTAAATTACAAAATTCCAATAGAAAAATTATTGACGACGTCTTCAATTCAGTTGAATGTGTGATAAGTTTTCAATCAGTTTTCAAATATGAAATTACGTTTTCGAAATTTAATGACATAATGCTAGAGAATGCCTTGGGGACCTTAAAATATTGCATTGCGAAGAGTACGTTTTTCCGACGATCATAAATCCAACGATGCTGTTGTTGTTTATATCATTTAGTTAATACACGTATGCAGGGATAAAATAAAATAAGTGCAGAGATGCAACGAATACCCAGCTGAAAATGAAATGCATAGTGAAACAGAGAGAAAAATATCGAGCAGAAATGAACAAACTAATTGGGCACGCTTCAGGGTTCACAGATCAGAATGCACAGTGCGTGACCAAAACATAAGATTGGTGTACTATGTGGAGTGGAGCGTTTGGCTCTTGGTACATTTTAACTGGTAGTATTAAGTGAGTCGACGCGCTTCTTTTCATGTCTTTTGTAATTGGAGAAATTAAACGGGAATTATGTTGTTTTTTTCATTTAGTTTTTTTCTTTAATTTAATTTGTTTACTTTTAATATTATTTATGGAAATGATTTGTGTAGCTGACGGCAAACGCATTATGATTTTGTGACTTAATTTAAAAAAATGTGCGAAAGGCAGAAATTTCAAGGGCTATTAACTACAAAGAGATAATATCGTGTTCTATGGAAGAAAATATGATGTTCTTTTAATCATAATTTCCGCTTAATTTTGTTTTGATTTACCGCCTAAAGGAACAGCAATATTTTCGATTCCAATCATTCTATTTGAGGTACAAGCCACGTTCTTGTTTGCAATAACTTGAGTGCTGGATTGAGCCAAGGACGTTTCGCCAAACGATATTCACCTCTGATCTCAAGAAATGCATACCAAGGACAGTTTGTAGAGACTCCAAGGGAGGAATAATTCACCATTTTATTTCTATGCGTCCAACAAAGCCAAGGATTAGGTAAAGAAATCCCCAAAATTCATTAAATTCAGTGAATTATTTTTCTATAGATTGTGTCACTAGTTTTATGTTTGCCCGTATTCAGCAATGCAAGCATGGATGACGCCACTTGAGAAGAACGAGTAGTTCTATGTTGAGACGTTAATTCACCTATGAAGAAACATAGATGTCATCACTTGAGGTTCGGGGAAAAAAACAACCCCGAGGGAACTTGTACTTTCATTTCACGTTATTATTATCTATAGACTTTCGCGGAAGAAATGGTAAAAACATATGCAAAGGACCCGTGCGTATCAGATAGATGTATCCAACAGGGTTGATGTTACGAAAAGACTCGAACGTATTTAAGTAAGTATTGCCTTCACTCTTAAGTGTATGAAATTACGTCCATACTAAGTTGTATTGGAAATTGCCGAGAGGGCAATATTGAAAAAAAAGAAAGCACGAAATAGATCCCCAAACAGACAAAAATGTTCGCCTCAATTTTCTCTGCAACATAGCAAAAAACCATTTTTTGGGCTAAGGGCAATCTTAGTCCGACCTAGGGCACTCAGAAGAGGCCTCGCACAAATACTTTTATAGACAAAAATACTTCCATAGACAAAAATGTTTCCCTCAATTTGCTCTGCAACATGGCAAAAACATTTCTTTTGGTTAGGGCCGACATGAGTTCCACTTGAGCCCTAAGCACAGGCACCGGGCCCGAATTTATTTTTGAATATAATTCGGTATTCGGTCGCCTCTCAAAATAAGAATCAGCAAAATCAGCTAGGACTTACCCGATTTATGTACAAAAGACCAAAAACCACTTAAACGGCCTTAGCTCGGCGACCCTTGGGCCGATGATGCCCAGATTCAATCCCGTAAAAGATTTTCTGATTACCTTTCAAGGAATAAAAGTTTTTGAAAATCGGACGAGTTTTACTGGAGTTATTGTGTTGACGGGGGGACGGACGGACATTTTTTTTATTGTTGATTCGTCATCTCAGGACCATGATCGATGCTCCCCTCCTACTCCCGGGTGGAAATTCGACTGGTTGCAAACGCCGTGGATGGGATCTATCCAGCACTTCTAAAGGAGAGCGGAGAAATCCTATTGGAACCACTGCAGCAGATAATGATAAGTTCCTTAGCCCTTGGTCATATTCCCGAAAAATGGGAAAAAGTAAAAATCTCTTTTAAACCGAAGCCGGGTAAACCGTCGCACAACGGAGCAAAAGACTTCAGGCCAATCAGTCTCACATCCATTTTGAAGGTTCTGGGAAGAATGATAGACCTGTACATAAGGGAAGAAATCCTTACGAGGTACCCACTTTATGTGAAACAACATGCCTATCAAATAGGCAAGTCTACAGACTCCGCTTTGCATAGCCTCGTCGCTGACATAGAAGGATCCTTTAGGGTCGGAGAAATATCCACCGGATGTTTTATGGACATAGAGAGCGCTTTCGACAACACGGGATTTGAATTGACCGGCAGAGCGCTTGCAGATAGAGAAGTAGCGCCTGTTGTGATTAGATGGATTGATAGGATGCTCAGAGACAGGACCGTTGAAGCCGATATATGTGGCTCCAAGGCCAGTATACGGGTGGCCAAAGGATGCCTCCAAGGTTTCCCTGCCCAAGGCTACTCCATGAAGGTGCATGAAGACGACGGCAACAGCGGCTCTGGAAGTTCTACTAGCGGTGCAGATATAGTAATGAAGGCGATAGCTTTCGCTATAGCGGACAGGTTGACGCAAAACGGATTGTGAACTTCAGGATTCTGCACCGGGCATGGGAAGATCAAAAGTTTGATTTCTGATCGCATTTTTGACATGCTATGAATGGATGATATAATGAATGGGAAAATGGCTGGCCATGGCCAACTACGTTACCTAGTAGCGAATAGGTTGGTTTTACGTATGGGTCGAAGATGAGTGAAGGGACTGGAGCTGGTATATACCATCCAGGAACGGATACCGGAACTTGGATTCATCTAGGAAAGCTCTCTAGTATCTTCCAGGCGGAAACTTTAGCAGCACTTCTAAGTGCTCGTGAACTTCTGCCAGAAGGATTGGGACACAAAGATATAGTAATATGTACGGATAGTGAGGCAGCGATAAAGGCGCCGTTGTGACTTTCAAGTTGGTGAAAGAATGCAAGGAACACCTAAATCAGATAGGGCGGAAGAATCGGATCAAACTGGTTTGGGTGCCCGGAGATTCGGGAGTAAATAGCAATGCGAAAGCTAACGAGCTGGCCAGAACCGGCTCGACGGCTATCACATTCGGACCGGAATTACACATCCCTGTCCCGAACTCACTTTATACGAAAGTGACAAAGGATTGGGTGAAGGCGGAACACGGTAAGAGCTGGACAGCGTATGAAGGAGGAGTGCACACCAAGTGCTTCCTCCCCACTCCGAACGAGAGATGGACAAAAGAGCTCCTGACGATGAGCCGGGACCGAGTGAGGAGAATCGTGGGAGCGGTGACCGGTCATTGCGGACTCAACAAGCACCTAACGAAAATGAAGATTCGAGGTGATCCGGAGTGCTCCCGTGGCTTGCAAGAGGAAACGGGTTTTCACCTTATATGCGAATGCCTCAAGTTCATTCAGCTGAGGCACAGGACACTCGGCGACTATGTCGTCCACCCTTCGAGAGTGGCTGAACTAGGACCTATCACATTAGACAAGTTCCTGGTCGGCACGCGAAGTTTCGCTTGATTTTTACATTATGAACGGGATTGGGAACAAAGGGTCAAGAGATCTGTGTTCGACATCGAGAAATCGATCGTCCCAAACTGACAAAATCTAGAACGTCGTGGTAAACGCAATAGACTCCTCTTCGAAGAAATTCGTTCTTCGTGCGGGTCTTAAAGTACTTATTATCTCAGTGAATCACAGATTAATAATCTACTACTTCCTTGAAGATTTTGTCGAACCCGAGGTGGGGTTTGAATATAAGAAGCTAAGTTCTAAGGAACGAATTGTGTTACTAAATATACCTGGAACAATGTACAAACGGGACACTAATCTACCCCATCAAAAGGCACTCATTTAATACAATTGTTGAGGCTACGATACTTACAGCTGCACGAGCTGCACCACATTTGTGATCCCTTTACTGTTGGGTTAAGACGCTTTCGAACTTTACTTTACATAGTAACGATGGGTGTGTGTATTGTAGATTGTAGACGTTCCATAGCATTAAACTGAGTAATATAAAAATTGCGAGGTAAATTTTGTGTCATAAAATTTGAAAAGGTAAAATTTAACTGAAATTTCAAATTAAATGGGAGACTATTTGAACTGAATAGTAAACTTAAGAACACTACACAACATATCCAATCTATAATATGTTGTGTATTGTGTGCGCTCTTATAGTGTGTTCCTACATATTTGTAAATCGGTTTATTGTACAAATAAAGCTGTAAAAATTATCTAATGACATGATCGTGTGTTCGCTATAATTGCATTCTTAAGTTTGGAACAAAGTAATTTTATAGGAAGAAGGGCGATCAATTGAATGGCTTTACTTTTTATTCATTTATATGGTTTTGTTGCTATTGCCAATTCATTAGATTGTGGATCTTAATTATGCAATTTAGATTTAATTTTACGATTACAGAAATAAAGTCACACTAATGTGTCCCGAACCAACCTTGTCGTGTTTTGTTAATTTCTGTGAAGAAGATGTTCTTTTGAGATCGTTAGGCCACCGAAAAGAAAGTCACATGCCACTCTATATGTTATGTGCAAGATCCTCATGATCGAAGTGGCAAACAAAAACAAAAAACGGGGGTTTGCTCTTTCGCTAGGAACTTGCTATTTGCACCACTGCACTGTGACAATCTTTTGCGTATTGCTTTCCCTGAAGGGTTTCATTGCAAGATAAGGGGTACTTACTTCTCCATCGCTGAATAAAACATATTTTTGGGAATAGTTATTTGAACCACTAGGGACGAAAGAAAATGCAGGCAGAGTCGAATGGAAGGAAGGATTGGCACAGGTTTAATTTACAATAACTATCGCCGAACATAATATAATGAAACGTAATACATCATTTAAAGGGCTCATTATATTAGACGCGATGCGAATCGCATCGCGTAAGGTTTGTGTAAAAGCTCGACTTGATAAAAACAATTTTTTTTACAAGTTGAGCTTGCGCATCGCGTCCAATATAATGATCCCTTAAGATTGTCACACCAAGTTGGTTTCCATAAGGTAATCCTATGAAAAATGAAAGAATTTCTGTAAATTAACAAATTCGTAATACCTTTGCTACAGAAAGTTGGTTTTTATCTGGTAAAACCAACAAATTTGAGAAATTCTTTCAACCAATGGGAATTTTAGTCATGTAATCTCGAACAGTTGAAAATATTCAAGTTACTTTGGATAAATTGCTCTTACAATTATGGTCACGTGACACGAAAAAAGAAAACAAACAAACACTCGCATCGTTCTGGCTTCAAACCTTGCCCTTGCTTCATACTTTACGCTCGTTGATTTTTTTTTTTTGCTTTCCCCAACCATAACCTTAACTCTCGAAGGAATTTTCTGTACTCCCATCTTCCGATTAAGAGATTTCTATCAATAATTGATAAATAAATTTCAAGAGGAACTAATTGAAGTGATTTTTAGACACAAATTAATGATTAGTTCATCATTTACCATGAAAGTGTTAAAATGCACCGTACAATGTTTTTTTTTTTCAGTTCATTAATACTTTTTTATTTATTTCGTTTTCACGTCTACATTTTACATTACACCGTACAATTGAATTGAATTGAATTGAAATTAACCTAAAGCAATGTTTCATACCTGCGGTACAACAGTCCATACAATATTCTCACTTAGCACCCGTAGTTAGCATTTTGCTTCTGTTTGCATTGGAGGAAAGTGTTAAGAAATAAAAACAAAATTCGGTAAGATAAAATACTAAACAGATACTTGTAGTGTTGTATGGAACAATAAATACCAGAGAAAATTTTGTTTACCAACCGTATGAACAAACAAACGAACAAAAAAAAAGACGTTGATAAAAGGAAAAGGCGACAATTATATCTGAACGCTAAGTACAGTTTATTGTTTCGATATTGAAATGAATGTATTTTCATTTTGAGTCAGGCACGGGTGTAGCACATTGTACATCAGAATTGGAATGGGTCCAAAGTTTGAGACAATTTGTCTATATAAAGACGATTTTCGAGTTCATCTTGAGAAAGAATTGGAAACTGATAAAAAAATATTTTAGAGTGTATGGCAGAATAATAAAGGGCAAAATACTAAATTGGATGTATATTTGATGAATATTCGATGTATTTTCGTTGTATTTTTGATTGTTTATGATGTATTTCTGATGTATGAGTGTTGTAAAGGTTGTATTAGTGATGTGTTCTTGTTGTTGTTGTGTTGTTTTGGTGTCGTATACATCCACATAACTTGTACAACACTAATACATCACATAGAATTTTTTACATCACACATGCAATTCATACATCATGAATACACCAAACATACGACACCAAAATAACAAGAACACATCACATATACAACCTTTACAACACTCATACATCAAAAATACATCGAGAATACATCAAATTTACATCGAAGTTTTTATTCTGACAATTATCATTTCGTCATGATTTGATTTGAAAACTTTGATGTAAATTTGATGCATATTCGATGTATTTTTGATGTATGAGTTTTTTAAAAGTTGTATTAGTGATGTGTGTTTTTGTTTTGGTGTCATATATTTGATGTATTCATGATGTATGAATTGCATATGTGACATAAAAAATGCTACCACCATATGCACATTACTTGTACATCACTTGTACAACACTAATGCATCACCAGTGCATCAGTAATACATCACTAGTACAAATTTTTCATGTATCAATGTACTCGTGGTGTATCAATGATGCACTGGTGATGTATTAGTGTTGTACAAATTATGTGGATGCATATGACACCAAAACAACAACACACCACTAATACAACCTTTACACTATTTGTGGGGGGCTCGACCCCACTAACTCACTGTTCTATAAGACAAATCAATCGGACTTTCACTTGAAATCGTAAACATGTAAAGAATGGACTGGCGTTACCGAAAAAGAAACACCCCACCAACAAGGTTGGGTTAGCGACGCTATTTTGTCGGTTACTACGCTAGCGAACCGCTAATCAGTCAACTAGCGGACCCATTTCGCTAGTCGCTACTTCGCAATTGTACGGAGTCGAATTATTTGGAATTCAAATTTCCACAGTATTTTATTAGTACAGCCAAAATCCCGATTTCCATTTCGTCGTCTTGAAAAAAATTTACTGAAATGTCAAAAAAAAAATCATTTTCACGTAACACAAACATTGATTAGCATATGACGACTGAACGTTCGATATATGCACTGCCGCGTTACGCCTAAACTACATAGATCCCAAGAATTCTGTGAGACGACGGAAGTGAAAATCCTCGTAAGTGCACGTTGACTGTGACTTCGGACAATATATAAATAAAGAGTTTGACTTACTTTTCCGATGTAGGGAATTGTAAAGTACAGCACAGTGGTACTGTGAAAGATTGTTCAGCTTTTCTGAATATATTTTTCGGCAGACGATTTCCGCAAAAATTTTCTTATTTTTTTAATTATTTCAACGTAATGAAAACTTTATACCATTAGCGAAGATTAGCGCTAGTTTTTATAAAGCTTCGCTACTAGCGACTGGCGTCGCTAATATCTTTCGATGTTAGCATTAGCGTCGCTACAAAAATTGACTAGCGAGCCCAACCTTGCCCACCAAGTACAGAACTTCCGACAGAGTCCTAAATTGCGCCCCTGTGGGTCTGCGTTTTAGCAACCTCTATCACGTATACACAACGTTGCATTGGAAAACAATTTTAAATGCAATTTCATATATTAACTTTTACAATGCGTTTGTTTATTTGTTTCTAGTCAGCAAATGCAAATCGGTAAATAACGTTACGGCAAGGTTTGCTTAATACATACTCTGTACAATACGGTTATATAAGTTGCGTTAATTTAAAAATTTCCCACTTATTTCATTTTTGATTTGGATATCGATAATGTACGGTGTTGGTGTGCCGGCGTTTAATGTTTGTTTTAACTTTCTTAGCAGTTACTTTGATAATATTAATTCTGCAGTTAGAATATTGAAGCCGAAGAGACAGAGGTATCCGTTACGCTTATACATTTTACGCGATGTCCAGTCAGTCTGTGTAAGAAAGATATACCAAACTGACTGCTTGCATTGTCACTGTTTAACAGAAACTTGAGTGCAAACATTATGAACTTAAAGTTGCTCGGTTCAAAATGAAACTATAGTTCTAGTTCTTTTCGTTGATATAAATAAATTCTTAAGAAATCCTCATATTGGGAGTTCCAAGAGCTTCCTATCATTTTAGGTGTTAAGGAAGGAGTGACTAAAGGTGCCATAACTTCAGAGGCTGAAGTACTCAGTTCCTATAATGAATGTTGAGTTAGCTAAATCATTTGTCGCTTACAATCCTCATAGCCATCCTAGCAAAAAATTTCTCTACATTTTTATACCCGTACGAAGAACAAAGTTCTTCGAAAAGGGGTCTTATGCGTTTACCACGACGTTTTATGCGCTTACCACGACGTTTGTAACCACACCAATTTCGACCCGGGAGTAGGGGGCCTGGGCATGCCTGATATTTTATGGAAGAAGCTTTTCCAATTTTGGGCTTTTGGACTCAGCCAGGGCTGAATCTCAACTAGGGCTCAACGTGTTTTTTCTACATAAATCAGGTAAATCTTATCCGATTTTCAAAAACTTTTTTTTCCTGAAAGATAATCACCAAATTGATTACGGGATTGAATTTGGTCGAAATCGGTCAGAAACTTTCGAAGTTACGGTCGAAAAAGTGGTCAAAAACATGGTTTTTTGAAGGTTCGTGGAGCTTTTTCACTTATATCTCTGCGAAATTTAAACAGAAATCACTCTTGAAGATTTAAAATAAAAGATCAGAAATTTACGTTCGGGCTGTACAGTCCTCAATTTAGGTCAAACTCACGCTGCGCTGCGCGCTCCTACACGATATTTGGTGGTTTTTTTTTTTGAAAATTTCTTTAATGAAATGGTTTTTTGTTCAGTGTTGTAGAGAAAAAAGAGGCGAACTTTATGGGTCAGAGGCCTGTGCTAAGTGCTTTAGGTCGCTTGTAAATTCTGGGCTTATTTTAAGACTTGGAAATATATGCCCTTTCGGCAATTTCCAATCCAATTCAATGATGACGTAATTGCACATACTTAAGAGTTCAAGCAATATTGACTTAGATTCGTTCGAGTCTTTTCGTAACATCAACTCTGTTTGCCGCATCTGTTCTGATACGTACGGGTCCCTTCATATGTTTTTTTTAATTCCCTCATCATCATCAAACTTTATAGACCATTATTACCTTGCGGCGAGCGCCGCGTGAGGTCTTTATGACACAGCCCCAGAATTCCCCAAATTTTAAAATTACGATACAAAAACAAAAACAAAAAAAAAACGAAAGGAAAATAAAACACATTTTACGAAGAAAGTCTGTCAAACTAGTTAAATTTTGATTTTGAAAGATTCAATATTGATATTGTGTGACGTCATGTCATCTATTTTTTGTGTCTTCGAGGTTGCCGCTTTTGGTTTGATTGATTGATTGATTCCTTGATTCATTTATTTTTACATCATGAAATTTTATACAACTTGAAATTGTGGTACTCCAATGTGAGACACTTTAAAGGAGTGACCAGATTTGAAATTACTTAATACTAATGCCAAAATTAACTTGAAGCTTAATTTATACTTCTTAAAAAAAATAGTAATTTGAGCAAACTAATAGCCGAAATAATTTGAAACAAAAAGTGGCTTCAAATGGAATGGGAAAAATTTTTTTTCTCTGCTACTAATATGTACGGTAAAGGAAGAAAAAAATAATAATAAAAAAAAATATGGACTAGTGTAGATGGGGTTAAGAGACAATCAAGGAGGAGAGCAGGGTCGGTACCATGGGGTATCAGAAGGAGAAGCGCCTCTCCGCACCATAGACCCAGCAACCAAGTTCTCTTCAATGTGTAAACCAACGCATGAGTCGAAAGCCACAAAAAAAAAATTCACAAAAAGGGGAACTATATCACACAGAACGATACTGGTTAGCCAGAAGCCACTCTTTCAGTTCCCTTAGAAATCTGTTCGGTGGAGCCCTTTTCACCGATTCCGGAAGAGAGTTGTATAACCGACATCCATTGGCAGAGATCGCTTTCTCTCCACCTTGTGTTTTAACGGAAGCTTGTCTTAGCCAATGCTTTCTCCGAGTGCCATAGGCATGGGTTGCTCCTTTGAAGATAATTGTGCAGTACGATTGATTGTGGATGGCTTTATGGACGAAAGAACAGATGCTAAACTTGACGACGCTATCGATGTTCATCACGCGAGGACAATATCCCCGGAATAAATCCACAGTAGGGTGTCGCAGCGGGAGATTATTCACATGTTTGAGGCACCGTTTCTGCAGGACTTGCAGTTGATCCAAGGCTTTCTTATTCGCGGTCCCCCACGCTCCTGGCAAGGCGAATGGGCAAGGGAATAATAAATTTTCATGAGAACCGTCTTCGGGAGCAGTTTCTTGAGTTTGCATAAAATGCCACAAACTGACGACAGCTTACGACACATAATCGCAACTTGCGAGTCCCACGACAACCTCCTATCTAAGAAGAGGCCTAGATATTTAAAAACCTCAACTGAATCAACTCTCTGGCCCTCCAGACTCACATCATCAATGGGTGGCATTCCCACCCGTCCGAAGTGAACACATTTTGTCTTCCTGACATTGAGAGAAAGCTTGTTGACATCAAGAAAGCCCTTTATCTTCGCAATATCTCGATTAATCTGAGCAACATTCGATACCGCAGCATCGGAAGAATAGAACACACCCGTATCATCAGCAAAGAGAGCAGTTGTACCCTCAGTGGGAAGGTGTGAGACATCATTTATGTAGATAAGGAAGAGAAGCGGGCCGAGGACGCTCCCCTGGGGGATCCCAATGGTGACTTCCCTAAAAGCGCTGTTGACCTTCCCAAGTGATACGCACTGCTTTCTCCCTGTCAGGTAGCTCCACAATAGCTCAAGCGGAGCCCCCCTTATTCCAGCTATCTCCAGCTTGTATAAAAGAATACAGTGGTCAACACAGTCGAACGCTTTCTGCAGATCGAGAAATAGGGCACTGATCGCCAATCCGCCATCAATGCCAAGGATCACCTTATCCAGAATCTCATACATCGCCGTATGGGTCCCTGACCTCTCCCGGAAGCCGTACTGCTTAGCATACAAGAAGTTGTTTCGATTGAGGAAAGCCACCAGTCTTTTGTAGAGGATCAGTTAACTTAAAAGCACTTAGAGGCAAGAAATAGTTTTCCAAATCACCATTGAATTCCATTTGAAATAAGAAGAATTACAAGAAAATATAAAATTTAAATAAGAAAATTTATAAGCAAAATGGTGAAAGAAGCTACTTAAAGATAGGAAAATATCTAATGCAGACTCACCCTTTACTACATTGGAAATTACATAGACTAATGAGTGCAATACCTAACCTAACTGAAGCTCAGACAAAGTACTATTGGCTACTTAGGACACTGTAAGCGACTGACATTAGAAATTTTTTCTATTTTTTAAGTAACGATACTTAATTTTTGTTTTCACCCGTCCGTCTGTGCAGTCACTTTAATGACGTTACAAAAATGGCATTATAAATACAACGTCTAAGATATTTCGTTACAAATCCGACGTCACAAAAATGACGTCCCACAAATGTCGTCACACACATGACGTCATGAAAATGACATCACAAAATTTATGCCACAAAAAAAAACGTCACAATAATGACGTCATAAATATGACGACGTAAAAATGACGACACAAATACGACGCCGCAAAAATGACGACAAAAATACGACGTCACAAATATAATGTCAAAAATACGACGTCACAAATATAACGTCAAAAATACGACGTCACAAATATAACCAAAAGTTAAAACGTCACAGATATTGTTTCGTTTAATTCTTCAACAATATACTATAGCTACTTTTCTATATCCATGTCAATGGCTTATTAAGTAGCGATAGCTACTTTATATTTTCATCCTTCCTGTCCGTTCGTCCTTACGTCTGTGCATCTTTCACCGGACAATAACCGATGACTTGGGTCCAAAATTAACTTTTTTGACTACATTATATCGCTACTTTCCTATACCCATGACGATGGTTTATTTGAAACTCACTAAATTATGCTATTAGCAGAAAGATTATAGTCGTAGTGACTTCGAAATTTTAATGCTTTTGAAAATAGATATCGACTTTGGAATTAGAAGAAGTTTAACGACATTTTTGGAGTTTAATTATATGTAGGCTTTGCAAGAGCTCAAAGTCGTCCCAAAGTTGCAAAACCGTTCGGTTAATCAACCCTACTAATTGATTTAATGATAGAGAAATATTCGCTAAATAATTCCAATCTTTGCGTTCACGCAATGTGGTTCTCACTAGAAAGGCCTTCATCATCTACTTTCTTCGTATACTAACAAACATCCGAACAAATAACGTTCTTAAAAAAATAAATTTATATTTATCTATTGTTATAGCAAAACTATTTGTTAATTGAATCAACAATCCATGTCTACGAAATAAAACAAAGATATCAAAACATACGAAACATCAAAATTCTCTCATATACACCCAACTCAATTTTTCATGGAAATATTCTATTCAAATTTACAAAAAAAAAACGAAGAATTAAAGTACATAAAATTATATGTGAGAAACACGCTCTGGAAATATAGCCAAGTCAAATAGTTTTCATTGAAAATGCAACAAAAGAAAAACCTTTAGAATCACAATGAGCGATTTAATTGAAACTGCTCTTCAAAGCAGCACCTAGCAAAGCAAAAAAATGATAAATTTCCCATATCAGAAAGCGAAAGAAAACTCAACCAAGGGAAACATTAAATAAAAGTTTCTGTTTCAGACGCAAAACAACATAAAAACTGCGAGTATATGCAAACGCATTTAAGATGCAAGTATAAACCGGGTGTCACTTCAATTTAAGAGTGAAAATTTCGAATTTCTTTCATAATTTTTCATTCTCAAATTAATCTTTGTTAAAAAAAATGTTTTTGTCCGGGAATGTGGCTGTCGTGATAGAACAGTTTGTGGTTTATTGACGTATTTAGCACGCCATCGGCTTATTATGAAATGCATAAATTCTGAATACGTCCATGTTTGAATGGCATGTAACTTATGCATCTCATAACGAAATTTGCTAAACTTTGACATAAGCCAATGTCGCTCTAATTTACGAGTCTTAAAAATGTTAAGACAAAGACACCAACGATAAGTTTAGTTTACGTTTAAAAAGGTATTTTCTTCAGAGAGTAGCTACCTACAAGATTGTATGTAACTCTCGTAAGAGAGTCATAACTTTGAATTTTTCGCTTTTCGAAAACTATCGCATGTATTCGCCGTTTACTTTCGCATTCACGATGTATATACTTTACTTAGATTTCTGGTCGAGGCGGCCAACTGGCCTTGAAACACAGATACTATAATCCTTTGTTCCTTCCCCGTTACCCTTCTAACATTCCACTTAGTCATGTATTCTGTCTTAGTTAGATTCCCACATTAAATGTTCCCATTTCAGAACGCATAGATGTAACCGAATGAGCCTCGTCGTCTGAGCACACGCACTACGATACATCTTCTAGCCTCCAGCACAAGCCGTACACGCCAAATGAATACTAAACTATGAAACTATGCTTATTCTAAACGAGCCCGTAAATGCAGTGTATCACACACAACTGAAATACCTGAACCCAGGTATTCTTGGTGGAAAGCCAGTACGTTACCACTGAGCTAACCCGTTCCTGTGTATGTAACGGCGACGAAACGAAACACTGTCCGATACATTTAGAAACAAAAGAAAATACGAAATTTTACACACAACAGTAGCTGATAAATCTAGTACTACAATATTGAGAGATTTCATTAATTATATCGTTTTGTCGTCCAACGCAACCTAATCCACGCGTTTAGTGTTACGTCGGCTTATGTCTAAGTATAAGAAATTTCATAATGAATTGCATAAGTCGACAAGCACACTATTTCAGGTCGCTTGAAAATTATAAACTTTCTCGTGAATTTTTGTATACTTTGACATAAGCTAACGCCACACTAAAAGCGTGGACTTACACGTTTAGTGCGGCATCAGTTTCTGTCAAAGTATGCGAATTTCTTGATGAATTGCACAAACTGTGAAGTAATTCAAATTTTGCTGGCACTGAGTGTATCTCATCATAAAATTCGTTCTGACAGAAACCAACGCCGCACTAAGTTCTGAACTAATTAATTGGCAGTGCAAAGTTGTCACTATTTTCACAACAATATTACTCTTTGCCGTAGACGTTATAGGATTTTTACAGTAAGTGACACCCAGTTGAGCAAGAGCTCACATTTTTCCCGAACAAAATACATAAACGAAATATCAAAATAAATGACGGATCAGTTGTAATTTTTAACACAACATGCATTACACACATAGACCGGAGTGTATTTGAGAATCGTTACAGTTTTTTTTCGCTCACTCATATTGTAGTATGAAGAGGAGAGGGCATTCCACTTAGTTCTACGTTAATTAATGACATTTAAACTCTTACTTAATACTGAAGTGAATGATACGATGGTAGTTTATATTACATGTTAAACACAGAGCATTACAATACGTTACTGATGTCAGTTTACGTTAGATACTTACCGCCTCCTAAAGTTGCTACCGCTTGATGTTTTGTGCTTGTTCCTATACCAGTATTTGTTGTTGATGTGGGCGCTGGACCCATAACTCCATATTTAATCGGTTTGAAATGGAAAAACGATGGTGAATAACCGGATCCAGCTCGACTCAATGAACTGAATTGTTCTTCACGATCTTCCATATATAAACCTTCCTTGCCCATTGCAGCCAACTGTCTACCTTTTGGCATAAACATTACCAAAAATACAGTGGCTGACGTAGCGACTAAGCCGAATGCCAGACAGGCATCTTTATGTCGATCAGACACAGCTAATCCACATAGGGTCCAACCCAACCAAATGGGTATGGAGCCACCGATTGCCAATCCTGTGTAGGTTGAAACGAATCAGAAAATTGCACAAAATCAATAATGTCCTCGTTCTCTCACCTATGTAAGTAGCCTCTCGGTAATTGTCACGAATGCCCCTCGACTTGATGGCCAGCACAGCCACAAACAGAATGAGAAAGACGACGTAAATTAAAGAAAATAAAAGTTCCGGGAATGGTGTGTTACACAGTGGAACTGTTGTTGTTATGTCTTGTGCCGTTAACAACAACGGATATCGATTTGTTAACGATGTGCCACTTCTTGAAGCAACCGGAACTTGTTCAACGGCGGGTGGTGCGGAAAAGAGCCATTGAACACCAATGGCTACTTGGATCAATACCGCGAATAAAAGTAGCAGACCCTGATAGGGTGCAGGCAAATAGACTCCGCCATTTAGGCTGATTAAAAAGACACATTTTACGAGCAAAGAAGCAAAAACTAAAGCAAATGCCACGCCTGCACCGAATCGAATAGCACCACATGAGAGAAGTGTTGGAGTGGCTGTTAAAATCGCAGCTAATCCAGCACATGAGAACAGCCCAAGCAATAACATTTGACCGAGGAATAGATGTCGTCTGCTCGGAGATGTTCTCCAGGCTTTGCATAGAACGAATACTTCGAATGCAGCCATCATAATCATAGCAATACTTGACAACACTAAAACGGGAAGAACCCAAGGCTCACGACGAACCGACGTGTTTGTACTAATAATTGTCGGTGGTGTTACGATCTTATTATTTGCAGGAGTTGTTGTGGGTTTAGCGGCTAATACAACTCCACCAGGTCGTACTGTTGTCGACCTTGTTATCGATGAAGCTGTCGATGGCACTACAAAAAATTCGGTTGACATTTCGAGACGATGTGCTTGCGCCGAAGATACATTACTATCTATTTCATCCAATCGATTACCGATAACCGGTAATTCAACATTCGTGACCGGCACACGAACCACATCATCGCTGTTTCGGTTTAATTCTAACTTATTATTTGTATTTACGAAAATAACGGCTTCACTTTGGGTAACTGCATTTTCATCATTCTCATCATCATTATTGTAATAAACACTATCAGTTGCTGGATGTGTAGCTCTTAAATAACTATTGCTAATATTAAATTTGTTATTCGTTACATCACTTATATCACTTCGCGATGCTCGCGATAGCGTTGAATTTGTATCTAATTCAACAAATGGTCGATGACGCGGTGATATTCGATCACCGAATTTCGGACCAATAGCACCGTCGTTGACCGTTAAATCGATTAAATTGCTGGATACAACCGCTACGTAATAGTAAAGACCCACGGCAATTGTTGCCAGCGAAAAGGCCGACCGAGCTGGCTGACTGGCCATGCCTAACTGACAAGGTCTTATAGCGACTTGTAAGTATACACCGTCGACGGTACGCGTTTCTTTCGTTCAGATAACTTGCTCGCATACACTTCATCCAAATACTGTTCGCATTAATGGCATTCAATGTCTACGAAGGTATAAGATCACGGTGCTTTATTTTCGACTTGGAGAAATGTTTGTAAGACGTTGAAGGTGGGGAAGCACCAGTAAGCAACTTGGTGACGTCATTGGCCAATTGAGTATTAATGCTGAGATTTAGCACGATGGAATTATGCTGTAGCTGGCGTCATGGTCTGCAAAAAGAAGTAGAGAAAAACTGTTTTTATTATCATTTCACGTGTGTGTTTATTATTTTATATGAACTTGTGCATGGGTAAAGATTTCAGCACAAAAAAAAAAGGAAAAGAAAGACAAAAAATGTAATTTTAACGGCGATATTGATATGGATGGTTATACACTGCCCGCCTCGCCAACGAGAACGAAAATGCAGAAAAACGAAAGACATAAACATAGGCGACGAACTCTTATTTTTATTTTATGATTTTTTTTTCGTTTAAACTGCGTTTCGGTTCGATAAAATATGAAAAGAGTTTGTGCAGCTAGATTTTATGTCGTTAATTATTTAATTTTGATAGAAGACATGTATTATGAATGCAT
This sequence comes from Pseudolycoriella hygida, assembly GCA_029228625.1. Classification (NCBI taxonomy): domain Eukaryota; kingdom Metazoa; phylum Arthropoda; class Insecta; order Diptera; family Sciaridae; genus Pseudolycoriella; species Pseudolycoriella hygida. Next base: position 15,892,428 of record CM055403.1, on the reverse strand, counting down.
CAATTCGCATGCATTTCATCTAGAATTCGTTCGGTTTTGAACAGAAAAATATCATTGTACTCATTGATTTATACGGTAGGATTTATTTGAATGTAATTTTTTGATGTGCGATGTACCATTTATAAAAGATTTAACGATTTACAACAACAGTTTTATGATGACAAATAGGTTTCATGTTGTTCTTGAAAAGTTGTTTTTTCTGAATTGATCATACAAATCAATTTGAATAAATCAATATGCTTGAAGATGTTGAAGGGAGCGATCTTTTTTCCCATTCTTTTCATTTTGTACCTTTTTGTATATTTCAATCCATTTCACAGTCATTGCATTGGACAAGAGTTGTCATTGTAATGAATATTTGATATTGATGAATAATTCAGATATGAATTTGATGCTTAAAAATACAAATTTCTAGTTTTATACTTTGTAATACAAGCAACAATTTGTGCTTGAGTTTACAGATTTTGAAAAATCACAATTTGATTATGATTGACGAGAGCAGGTACATAATATCGAAACAGGAATATCCATCGTGTGTTTAATCAATGTAAGTGGATTATTGGTATTTGCAAATTACGTTGGTTCACGTTTTTTTTTTGTTCTAACCAGTTCATTTACTTACAAGTAAACTTACAAGTTTGTTGCAATAATTGATCTGAAAACGAGGCAACACACGCTAGGTGGTTGTACCAGCGTGTAAATTATGGTTAGATATTAAAGGAGAAGTTTACAAGCCTCTTAAGTAGGATGCTTTACATATCTTAACGTTTTCTCACTCTCTGCGGAAAGGAAATGCTTGTTGGCAATTGAAAAATCATAAAAACGCTCATTTTGATTAAAGTAAAAGGCAGCAGCAATGTTGATTTACTAACTCCAGTGGGTCTCACGATCCTGTTGAATAATCAGCATAATCAGTCGAACGTGACATTCAAACAATTTAAACAATTCGACTCTGGACATGCATGCCACTTCCTTGAACCGCTTAAATTAGACAAAAGTTATATCAAAGTTAAAATTCAATGGGCGAATAGGAACTTCGCAAAACAAACAATGGATTTTGAGACGTAAATCCGATTAAGTAGTTCCTATTCGACGGAGCCTACCGAAAAGATATGGAAATCACTGTTCGCCGGCGCCCGCCGGTGGGTAGACAGAATATATGATACTGACTAGAGGCCGGCGCCATCGAATAGCCACCACATATGAAAATGTCTGTTACATGTTTTTTCCCCTGAACTCGTTTATTTCATGATTAGTGCTATAAGTCATTTTGATATATTTTGTCACTAGTTTCACTGTGTTTTTGTTCGTTTATTTGCCGTGGATCACAAGGGAGTAGGCGATGCATTGTTTAAGTATGACGCGAAAATTTTTGCTCTTTAAATTAGTTAAAGTTTTAATTTTCTGAAAAAATTAGAGCGCTTTTTTTAATACGCTGCGCTGTGTTAAAAAAATTGCGTCACAAATGCCGGACCCAAAAGCGGAATAATTTTTCAACACTTACAGTTTTTACACGTAAAAATTTAAATTTACCTTTAGCAATCTACGTAATAAGAAACAAAAGTCAAATCTTTGCAGCGTAAAAATTGAAAGTTTTGAAAAATTTTTCCGCTGGTGGGTCCGGCATTTGTTACGCAATTTCTTTAACACAACGTAATTTTGTTTTAAAAAAAGCGCTGTAATTTTTTCAGGAAATCAAGACTTTGAACACAAGGTTCCATTCAAACAAACTTCTGCGTATTATCAGCTATAGCGTCACCTCAAGCGATATCATTAATTTTAGAAGCAGACTTACGGACTGCGTCACACTCTACTTTTAAGAGGTTTTTGTTGTGACATCAGTCGTTTTGGAAGTTTTCAGTCGTTATAACTAAAAATCATGTGAAAAATTTTATATTTCTTGAAAAAATTGTTTTCCGAAAAAAAATTTTCCCAGAAAAGAAAATTGTCTTAGAAACAAAAATTCTCCGAAAAAATTCTTCTCAGAAAAAAAATTGTTTTCGAAAAATTTCTCCAAAAAAAATTTTCTCCGCAAAAAAGTTTCTCTAAACAAACTTTTCTCCAAAAAAAGTTTTCTCACAAATTTTTTTTTCGCGAATAAAATTGTGGTCTGCCAAAAAACGTTGTGGCGCCATCAAAAATGGGGCGCACGAAAAAAATAAGGTTCTCCGAAGACAAAATATCTCCAAAAAAATTTTTTTCCGAAAAAACGTTTTTCTTCAAAAAAAGTTTCCTAAAAAAACATTCTCCAAAAAAATCTTTCACCGAAAAAAATGTTTCTCCAAAAAAATTTTTCTTCGAAAAACATTTTCTCAGAAAAAAGTTTTTCTCCAACACCTTCGGCTAACATCGAACATTTCGTATCACCTTCGGCTACCTTCGGAATACTTCGTGTCACCTTCGGCTACCTTCGGAACACTTCGTGTCACCAATTCTTCTCAGTGATTCATATAACTTTCCTGAATAAACCAACTGTCTAGGTATTCTTATACAAAATTTAGCAAAAAATCCAAGATGGCGTCATTTTGACAGTTAGCAGCTTTTCTAATTATACCAAAAAATTCTCCTGATGAAACTCTATAACTTTCTAAAAGAAACCATCTCTCTAGGTAGTGTCATTCCGGAGCTAAAATTCGAAAACCGGAAAAGCATAAACGAAAATCCAAGATGGCGCCGCTATGACAGCTGGCAGCCATTTTCTTATGATCTCAAAAAATTCTCCTGATCAAACTCTATAACATTCCCGAAGAAACCAACTCTCCAGCTATGAAATTTTTCATTTGGGGCCGAGACTGACGTTCAGTGAAAATTTCAGGAAGATCGGCTGATTGGTTCTCGAGATCGTATTAATAGATACATACATAGATAGAAACCGACAGATCAGAAAAAAAGTTTTCATAATTATGAGAACAATAGAAAAATTCATTGGCCATAGAAAAATGTAATTTTCACACCTCGATATCTCAGCCAATTTCCAACCGATTTTGATGAGTCTGGGCTCGTTGGAAAGCTGTTGCGACGTAGTTTGGAGAAGGAGGGGGTGAGGTTAAAAAACTCAAAAAATCGCGTATATATGATTCCTTGTCCCAAAGGTTTTTGTATGGAGTTTTTTGGGTTTGTGAACTTCTTTTTTGGGGTGTGAGGACTGCGTCACGCCCCACAGTGGTCCAAAATCCGGAAAAATCGGCACTAACAGAATAAATCGGTTGGGTGATGCGATATTTGTGATTCAAGTTTTGTTGAATAGCTTATACATGGGACTATCAGAATCACGAACAAAACTTCTGAAGTTATAAACTTGGGGGTCTCGGTCATGATCAAAGTTGAAAATTTTTTACGAAAATCGGAAAAATGTCCTGAGGCCCATCATAATGAAAATAAATCAGTCCATGTTTCATGTCAATCGAAAGAGGGCATCATTAGCTTTCCAACGATACCCATATGACCTCGCTACGAGGTCTCTAGCGAGAGGTAGGAGGTCTTAAATGAAAACACGTTTTTGCCTATATCCCTGGAACCAAAATCCGGACAGAAACGAATAAGGTATCGTTTGAAAGGCCTTTCTAATGCCTTTCCAATGATATCAATATCAGCAATGTCCGACGCATCTTCGAGGAGAGAGAGGTACAAAATCGATTCAGTTAAAATTCCACTAGAAATATCGACATTTCCACCTAGTCTGAGTGCTCATTATCGTCATGCAAGCTAGCTCATTTACAGCAGGTGAAACTAGTTATGATCCACGAATACATTACCAAATACGAAACCAAAGATTTAAATCAATAATTTAAACCAATAATAAGGAAACTAAGCTTTAGAAATCACATAAGCTTAGCTTAACATATATTAAGAGTTAGGGACGTTGAGGTTTTATACGGAATCGTACGTGTCCAGCGCCAGCCCTATGTTTTTAATCGAAATTTTGCATTGTATAAGGCAATGTTACTATTCAAATGTTGGATTTTTGTTGTATTGCTGGGAACATAGTGCCAATGTGGAAGAAGTTTTGTTTTAGATTGAAACACAATTGAACATCAATCGAAAACCTCAATTTTCCACCATTTTTCAACTTTGAAGCATCGTCACCGCTACCTACATGAGTCTTGTGTTGCAAAAACCTTTTTTTTGAAAAGAATATTCTAACCTATTCTATAGAATATTCTAATATAATAACCTTTCCAACGATACCCAACACGATAATATGTTCTGAACGAAGAAGTATTTTATATGATCGTTTCTTCACAATCGAATCCTAACAGTTTTCCCTAGGAGTAGAAAATTTGGAAAATTTAAAAAAGAACATTTCCTTGCAAAATTATTAGGACAGGCTTGTGAAAAAAAGATCGTATAAAATACTTCTTCGTTCAGAACATATCGTGTTGGGTATCGTTGGAAAGATAATAAAATATTCTTTTAAAAAAAAATTTGCAACACAAGACTCATGTAGGTGGTGCTAACGATTCTTCAAAGTTGGAAAATGGTGGAAAATTGAGGTTTTCGATTTTTCGAATCTTCAAATTGTCTTGAAAAATTTACAAAAAAATATGTTCGTCGTTTTCCATGTCTTTGAATATTTTGTGTGTGGATAACAAAATAATCGAAAAAAGAACACTCTAACAACAGCAAAATTTCAGTTTAAATAACTAAAAATCCAGCGTCCGCCAGAGGGCTTAGCCCCACCTAGCCCATATGGATAATCCGGCATTGCAGGATGTTCGATATGTCATCCATTCGGAAATAAAGCTCACTTCATTCTCGTTCCGATACACTCGATCTGAGTGGACGTGGGCAATTTAATTTTGTGCAAGGTGACACTTTGACCTCTAGTAGGTCCGCGTTCTGGCATTATATTTTTGAGCCCTCGCCTTTAAACCTGCTGAATGGATTAAGTGTTATGTGATTTGTTTAAGACACAGTTTTGAAAGACACAGATTATTGAAATTAAAAAATTAGTGTGAATTCCATGAATTTGGTGTTGTGTGACATATTTTCAAATTGGCAGTGCGGAAGGAGCAGAAAGTGCTCTTATAGCAACTGGCCTAAATAGGCCGCCTGGGTGATCTATTGGGATCACGGCTCCTTTGGGGATAGTTGGTTGGGGTGCCCTATGAATGGTTGTTAGCCGGCGGGGGGCTGTGGGAGTCTTATTGGTTTTAGGCGTTGCCAGATTGAGGTTATGGGAGCATAAATTCGGAAAAAAAAACTGAGAAAGAAAAATAAAAGTGGACGAGATCGCCAACAAGTGAACGTTATAAAATTAAAGACATTAAATAACGGAATTTAAGACTAACACAAAGGACAATAACGACATAAGGAAATGGTGGAAATGATTCAATAGATTGTGGAAGACAATAGGAACAAAGAAACCGCGTGATCGACATTAGCGCGGGAGAAGATAGATTTCTTATCTATCAATTAATTTAAGTTTATTTTTGTCGTCTGAAATGGGCTGTAGCCTGCAGACGTTAAATCAGAAAAAAGCTCACTTCTTGGTTGACCTGCAAATAGTGAATACGCATTTACTAACAGTGACCCCGGGGCAAATAGATGAACAAAGCTTATTCGGCTTTTAAAGTAATAAATAAAAATTCGTGAGCAAAATTTTGTTTTTAACAATTTTCAGTCAATTTCTGTTTTTCTTTTTAACAATTTAAATTTTAAGCTATTTCTACTTTCTTAGTAATTTCCCGATTTTCAGTTATTTCACGTTTTTCAGACATTTCCCGATTGCAGTCATTTCCTGACTATAAGTCATTTCCAGATTTTCTAATTTCCCGACTTTCAGTTATTTCCCGATTTTTAGTCAATTCCCATTTTTCAGTCATTTCCCGATTTTTGCCCGTTTTTCAGTCATTTCTCGATTTTCTCTTCAATTTCCCGGTATCCAGTTTTTCGGCTCCCAAGTTTCCCGGTATCAAGAATAGCAGGATACCGCACTTTTTCCACACGCGTACCTTCATCAGGAATGAAAACTAATGTGCGAGATTTAACTTCACAATTTGAGGGCGAATAGTTTACTCCCCTGTGGACTGGCTATTCGTCCGCGCGGGCGGATAGTTGCTGCGTTTTACTACAAAGTCTTCAGTAATTTTCTTCAATTTTCTAAGCAGTGAATGTAAGAATTTCTTAGTAAGAAAATTGTTAAAAACTTTATTTTATCTCTTTTCCGCACATTTCCTACAAGAAATATCAATTTAGAAAAATTTTGGGCGTTCGATTAACTTGATGAAATTACGAATGATTGCGAAAATGTCGTTTCTATCTCAATCGAGACGCCGGCCGCTGATCTTATTTCAACTCACCAGTTTTCAAGAGTTCAAAGATATTATGGGACTGAAATAATCTAGTAGGAACGAGCCATTATAGAATTCTTTACAAACGTATTGTCTGCGTGTACACGAATAGCAGAAAAATAATGACAAAACATGCTGCACCCTATTTACAAATTCATATCGCATTCATTGTACTCATACATTTTCCAACTTATTGTGCTAACGTTGACTAATAGATTCCATACAGAAAGTAAAAACAGAATTGGTCAGAAAGAACAAAAAAATGAATCGGTATTTTAATAGACTGTTGTGAGTAACTCGATAATATTTATATAGTTGACAGACCGACAGCAGAAATTATAAATTATTTATCGATGGTAGGTTGTTAAACACACGGATATGGACTATTAAAGACTAATAATACTTATATGCCGCCACAGAAAATCGGTGTAGTTTCTTAGACAAACGTTCCAGATTCTTTTCTCCATTTTTTTTTTGTTTTCGCTAGACCACTCTATGTAGCCATACATCATATTAGATTAATGCACGCGCTTCTGAATTTTGTTATGATTGTAATTACGTAAATGTTTTGCTTAACAAAATATGTAATTGTTCTGCAAAATCATAAAAGAGTTCATGTGGAGCTAAACTTGTTTGGACTTTAAATATCAGTAATTAATTCAGCTGAAGTTCACAGTGTACCGATCACGATTTATTTCTAATTGGGTGACATTTTAACTTGATATGTTTATTTAAAGCTAGCAAATAAATTAGTCTTGGGAGGTATGGACAACCAACAATTTTTAGACCCGTACTAGCGTCTTGTATGTTTCCCACTAAGTTTGTAATACTCCGGGGCCGATGGGTGAGATCTAGATATCATTTCAAACGTTTCAATCATTCAAAGTATTTTTCTGTATACGAGAGAGTGTTTGGTTGTGACGGAAAATATTTTCCCATCACTTGAGACGAAAAGTTGCTTTCCGCGGTATGTGCACCAACACACTCTCACTATTATAGAAAAATATCTTTCAAAATACCCCAATACACACTCGATGTGTACTTTTCGCTTGGGCTTCGCCCGCACGTGCGTACATATATCGTGTGTATTGGGGTATGTTGAAATATACTATTCGTTGCAACGCATAAAAACCTTAGTGACTCAGGAGAGCGATTACGGCATACATTCTCTATTCTTCTTGTGTTTACAAATTTTATACGTGATAAAAGTATTAGTGACGGACGGTAGTGACTGCCGCTACAAAATTGTAAGCCCAACAGAAGAGTAGAGAATAGAAAAAGCATGCCGTAAAAACAGTCCAGGTGAGAGAAATAATTACACCTTCTCTCTCAAACTTTACCCTCTAATGTTTTTATGGGTCAGATGCGAGGAAATGGCGATCCTGATTACTTAACGCTCATACCTTTAGTACACGTTAAAATATAGTTCTTACTATACTTTGAGTACGTTTGTTTCGATGCTTCTAGTTCACATTTTTGAATTTACTCCATACCTTAAAAGTACAAAGGAAAAGTATACCTTCAAACCCTAATATAACCTAAATTGGCAGCTTTCGAGGATGAGTAGCTGACACTTTTTGGCATAAGGAAGTAAAATGAATGTTTTGTTCATAGTTCGTTTTCAAGGGGAAAAAGAATTTAGACCTCTTATGTAGGTGATTTTCTCTAAATTACAGCAAGGCGCTTCGAAAGTACAAAGATAAAAAAAATATCAGCATTAAAGGAACTATTGTTGTCAGAACTCATCTCAAGACCATAGAATGTTCTTAGAGGACAATAGTGTCCCCTTCGAAGAACGATGAAAAGAACTACACAACTTTATACGGAAAAGAATTGTAGGGAGGATCATCATCTGCCCCTTTTATATGACTCGCGCGAGTCTTGTGTCATCCCTATGTTTTTAAATTCTTTTAGTTTACGGTGTCGATTCAAAGGAATGTTTTCAATGAACTTGATACAAAGCATTCGAACAATGGAATGTAAAAATATAATTTTCGAAATCGTTTGGCTGAATGAATTTCGACAAGTAAATAGAAATAAGAAAATAATTAACATAATATCCAAAGTTGGCATTCGATTCTCGTAGTTCTCTGTGCTTAAAACGCAATTTCTTTTATCTTTTTACGAGCGAAATACTCGAAATGATTATGCAATGCCTAAGCTGGAATTAATGTTTAGCATGTGCATGTGGATAATAACTAATTTACCAATGGTCTGTACAAATAGAATAAATGTATTTTTGCTATTTGTTTTCCAATGTTTTTGCTCTCATGTTTTTTATTCTAAAAATAAATTAAATCGTGAATCACAATATCTTTGGCAAAAACCATGAAACAAGTTAATTATTCCACATGAGAATCTTAGTGTTTGACTTAATTGTGTGCTAAAACTCTTATGTTTAACTCAATAAATTTGTACTGTACCATTACAACTGCGGAAAAATTGCCAATTTGAGAAATAATCGTAGAATAGTTATTTATTCGACTAGCAAAAGAAGAATGGAAAGAAGATACTGAGAATGAATTGCAGATCTAACAGAAGCCAAAACAATGTCTGTACGGCGGTATCTAATTCTCGAGAAATAAAAATTCTAATTTCAATTCGGCCAATATTTCTTTGATCTTGTAATTTTTAAAATATTTCGGGCGACTTTATCAGAAAATTAACGCTTTTATCAATGTGACCCACTACAATCGTTGTTAAATATCGTCACGAGATGGTGCGAGGACAACGGACTTAGTATAAACCCGGCTAAAACCAAAATGATAATATTCACAAAGAAAAAAAGCGAATGGAGGGAATCAAGATACCAGTCATAAAAGACGTTACAATTAAATCCGTTGAACAGGTCAAATATCTGGGCATAATCCTGGACCATAGACTGGAATGATACGCTAATTTAAAGGTAAGACTGGACAAGGCATTGATCTCATTATGGCAATGCCGTAGAGCATATGGCACATCATGGGGTCTCTCACCAAAAGTTATTCATTGGATATATCCTACAGTAATCAGACCAATTCTAACTTACGGATCAATTATCTGGTATCACATTTTCGATTTGAAACGGGTTCAAAAAACGTTAAAGAAAATTTCAAAGACGAGCCTGTATCGCCATAACAGGTGCTTGGAAACCAACTCGAACAGCTGCCATGGAAGCGATGCTGAATTTAACTCCCTTACACATCCACATTGAAACAGAAGCCTTAGCCACCATCAGTAGACTCGCGCAAGGCCAAGCCACTGTGAGAATAAAAAAGTATACAAAAATATGGAGCGAGTTCGTAAAAGGTAACCCCTTTGTGGAAATGCCTACTAGATTATGACAAAAATTCGAGGTGGACATCCCTCCAAGGCAACTATGGCTAGAAGGCTCTTTACCACCTAATAACGGCCTCGTATTCTACTCTGACGGGTACCTTAAAGCTAGCCCAGCTAGAGCTGGGCTCTTGAAGCTGGAACTTGACGTAAAGAAATCCATTTCACTAGGCCCCTCAACATCTACATTATTAGCCGAAATAAGATTGATCCTGGAAAGTTGCCATATAGTCAAAGAGTATAGCATTGTTGACGAGTAAATATTTATCTGTTCAGACAGCCAAGGAGCTTCAAAGACCGTGTCAGCTAACACGTTGAGATCAGCACTGGCTCTGGAATGCTATGAAGCCCTCAACAAAGTCGCATTGTCAAATAGAGTGAAATTGATATGATTACCTAGCCATTCAAAAATCGTAGGTAATGACACCGCTGACACACTGGCGAAGAGGAACCCCCAGGAAACTGCGAAGCCCACAACCTGCTATGACTTGACTGCACCTTTCATTAAGATAAGAAATATTATACTGCAGCGCAGAGACAACAAAGCAAATTCCTATTGGAATAACACCCAGGGCCAGGGCTGTCGTTAAGCAAAGAAATGCATTAGAATCAACATAAAGACATCCAAATATCTCATCAATGTTAGTCGCACGAGGCCTTAGCAATTCACTGGCACCACTACAGGACATTTCGGATTCAACAAACACTTAACTACAATCGGAAAGCGAACAGACCCAAGCTGTGACCAATGTGGGGACCCCATGGACACGGCAGAGCACTTTCTTTTTTACTTCTTCTTCGTTACCGGCGTTCATCACCGCAAGAAGGAGGCACTTAGGGAGCATTCATAAATGACGTCTGCATTTTTTTGGCTTTTTTAGACACCCCCCACCCCCCTGTCTGGTTTCATCATCTCTTTGACGTTCGAGAAACAACTCAATAGCGTAGTGATTAACACGTCTGCTTTCTACTATGCGATTGAGGTGTCAGTGCCTTGGTTCAAAACTCAACCGCAGACAGATTTGTTCCGATCCTTAGATTTGTAAACAAAACAACGCTTATTAAATCGGTTCAAGTCATGTGAAGTTGAGTGTAGCGCATCTAATACATCTGATGTATGTATCTTTATATAGAAAGCTATGTAGTCTGACATTAATGACATTTAAATCTTTAACAGTACAAATTTTGTTTAAGCGTAAAATGAATGAACTGTATTTATTTCGACCGATAGATGAATAGACATAGGCTTAGACTTTATAGGGAACTCACTTTGCTTGTCTATCTCTTGATTCTTGCAGTTACATGGCACTTACAACACACAAATTAGTACAGTAAGTAACTGTTCAAGGTCTGTATTCATTGAAATCTTCTCAAACGTATTATAAAGAAAGAATGAACCGTCCCATTCCTCCAGCAATTTGTATTTAAATGCAGCTGTAAGATAGGATGCATTGGTGTGTTTGCAAACTTCTTAATTAATTTCAAAATGAAACTAATTCTCATTAATGTTGATCCGCCGCTAACTCGAAGTTACCAAGTTACATAATTTATAGATTGACTTGAATGTTCAATAAAATTACAATACAGTTAGTTATGTAATGCATGCCTATAAAATCGAGTTTATCAATTTATTAATACCCAGCGCATAGTCTTGTCTAAAATGTGTTAAGCATTTTAAACGCAGAACATGCTATCCCATACAAAAATGCTCTACAAGCTTTAATCTAAAGAAACTTGTGTACCGCTCTGGTTTAACCGGTACAACACATACAATTTAATATAAAACCACGTTACACAGACTTCCACACGATTGGCAGGGACACATAGTTATATTATGTGCTATAATATTTTTGTTTATTTTATCAATCGTGGCAGTTTTATTGAGGAAGAAGTTACTTTAAGTCTGTCATTGAGTGCATTTCCGTCGATAAAATATTACGCACAACTTGAGACAAGGTATAAGTGCATGTAAAAGGTGGTTGAGACGCTCTAATGAAGTTGCTGTTGCATTATTTACAACATCACATTCTAAAACCGACAAGAAGATTCATTTAGTTTCGAAGTATTAAACAATTAATAAAATTATGAAAAGTATGTCCTAGTCGAAATTGTTTTGAATAACATTTCACTCAGAGAGAAAAAAATCTATATCATAACTCAGTGACGAAAAGAAGAACTTTCATTGCCTTTATTGCGACCCATAATTCAATTTCTACGGCGCACTTGCGGTGTCAATTGTCGAAAAAGGAAAAAATCAATTTATTTACTTGCAAGTCTCGTAAACAATAAAATTCCACACAAAAAGCAATACGAAAGACAAAAAACATTTTGCAAACAACAACAAAAAATGAGAAATTAAAGTTGCTTGAAGATAATGTAAAACATAAGGTAATTGCAAGTGTTTCCGACAATTAATTAAATATCCGATCGATGCCATTTTTGAAGAGGATTCAGTCAGACATTCACACAGACTATAGGAATGTGGGCAACTATAGCCACAAATACCTTACCATATAAATAATTTTTTGTACTCAAGACCACTCACTACATAAATGTACAAATTAATTTCAAACAGACGGAACAAATTGTGATGATTTTTTGGAAGTTTGATTAGTATGCCGACGACATAAGAAACAGTTGCTTCAATGCGGTATTTACAACTTGGAACGTTTGATAATTATTACTTTTTTCAATGTAGGGATTTGAGGAATGGCAGTCATTTTTTTGGACAGTAAGTTGCAAAAAAGAGTAAAGGCGCACATAAAAAGTCGATTAAATATATAATGTTGTCGAAGCAAAAGCTGATCTTTTAAAGTTTTGTGACGTTGCATTTTCAGTAAATTATTAGTAGGTTAATGCTTCATTGAAGTATACAACAGATGTGTACTCGTACTTACACTATATGTATAATCCAATGCAATCGCAATAATCAAACGCTTACAAACATCGTGAAATAATTTTACTTGCAAACTCTTTTCCACCCGTTTACTTTAATTTTGCGCCCGATTGATTACATGGCTATGCATATGATTACATAGCACTATGTATGTGATAAAAGTAGATTACAGTGGAGGTGCGGAAGTAAGTCATTACACGAGGGATCATTTTCGGGAAATGAGCAAAACTGAAGAGGGTGTTTTTAAGCAAAAAGCTTTGAAAACTATTTTTTGACGGGTGTAGAGTTTGTATCCCTATCCGAAGGCATTGTATACGACTGTATATGACTTACTAAAAGCACCCCCACCCCCTCCCACTGCATGCTGTTTTAATCGGTGTGCCATCCGAAAACGCGTTATTACATGTAGAGTAGCATGCAAAATGCCGAAATGCAAAATCTGAATGTAAAACATATCCAAGTGACCCGTACGTATCAGAATAGATGTGGCAAACAGAATTGATGTTACGAAAATACTCGAACGTATTTAAGTAAATATTGACTTAACTCTTAAGTATATACAATTACGTCCACTTTAAATAGTATTGGAAACTGCCGAGAGGGCAATATTGAAAAACCCGTCCGACGAAACGGCGCAAAAAAGGCCTTCGGAAAGTACAAAATTGACATCCAAATAGACAAAAATGTTCATATCAATTTTTTCTACAACATAGCAAAAAACCACTTTTTGTCTAGGGCCGATCTTAGGACCTAGAGGGCCTAGAGGCCTCGGACAAATACTTACAAAGACAAAAATATTTCCCTTAATTTTCTCTACGGCATAGTGAAAACCCATTTTTTGTCTAGGGCAGAATCTAGGACCGACTTAGAGCCATAAGGAAATGCCTCGAAACCATACTAGTTAGTTAGTTTCGTTTATTGGCTCAAATCTAATTACAATATATATTGCTAGTTTGATGTAATTAGGCCTCTTTTACCTGCCATAAATAATATTACAAAAATAAAAGCGCATTACTTCACAATACCCCAAATGAGTTCAAGAAATTGTCCCTAGAAGGTGTTTATAATAGTCGTGGATAAGTTTTGGCGCCTAGTTGTGTCCGGTGGTATATCCCCTATGTTATACGTCCTTTATGTGCTGATTTTTGAATCGCTACAGTGTCCTAATGTTCACCAGAGGAAGCTCCTGTTCCTTTATTATTGCTGAATCAAAGAAAGTTTTTCTTGCAACAGTCAGCGCAGGACAATTGGTCAAGAGATGTAGTGGGGTTTCATCCTCTTTGTTGCACCTTTTACATGATTCGTCCTGTGACAAACATATTCTGTGTAAATGCTTATTGAGTTTACAATGACCGGTTATTAGTCCGATAATCGATCTTAACACTTTCCTGTATTTTGTCATTAAAAATCTCGTAGTTCGCTGGCTGCATTCTACGATAAACTTTGAACTTACTCCATAGTTCGTTGTGTCTTCGGGTGAAGTGTTCCCTGATTATTTTGCGTTGTGTGGCATATGTGATACCAAACGCAGGTTCTGGTCCTATGTATATCTCTTCGCTACCCTTTCTGGCTAGTTCGTCCGCCTTTTCATTCCCAAACCATACTTCCATAGACAAAAATGTTTCCTTCAATTTGCTCTGCAACATAGCAAAAAAAAATTTGTTTTGGTTAGGGCCAACCTTAGGACAGATCTGAGGCCCACTTCAGCCCTAAGCAAAATTATGAAAATCGGAAAAGATTAACTCGAGTTATGTTCAAAAGACCAAAAGCCACTTAAACGACCCTAGCTCGGCGGCCCTTGAGCCAATAGTGCCCAGATTCAGTTCCATAAAAGATTTTTCGATTACCTTTCAGGGAAATTTTTTTTTTTTGAAAATCGGTTGAGTTCTACTCAACGGACGGACATTTTTTTTATTGTTGATTCGTCATCTAAGGACCATGATCGATGCTCCCCCTACTCTCCGGTTGAAATTGAGGTGGTTACAAACGTCGTGGTGAACGCATAAGACCCTTTTTCAAAGAACTTCGTCCTTCTTACGGGTCTAAATATGGATTTTGCTACATTATTTGACCACTACTTTTACATGACCCTGACATCATTTCTCCAAAATTACATAACTTCTAAAATCCATTAATGTAAAATTTATTTAAATGATGAATGATGATGAAAAAATGATGTAAATAAAAAGATGCAAATGCTTTTCTAATGTAAAAATGATGGTAAGTAATGTAGCGAAATCCATCTTTGTTACATTAATTATCCATCTTTTGTACATCTTTAGACCCATACGAAGAACGAAGTTGCGTTTACCACGACGTTTGTAATCACCCCAATTTCGAATCCGGAGTAGGGTTGAGCATCGATCATGGTCCTTAGATGACGAATAACAATAAAAAAATGTCCGTCCGTCCGTCACTGCGATAACGTAAGTAAAGTTCAACCGATTTTCAAAAACTTTTTTTTCCCTGAGAGGGAACATCCCTAAAGGACGTCCACTTCAGCCCATTACACTGCCGTTATGTTATGAAATGCCGTATGAACACTTTTCGTCAAAGCGAGATGGTTACATTTTCATAACACTTCACATACGATGTTTTAAAGAAGTACACTCACGGAAATGTGAAAATCGACACATTTTTAAAGAAAAAACGATTTCCTCGGTTTTATTTTAGTTATGGCGATGAATATCAATAAATTCTACCGGCACAAAAACTGGTCACTAATCAGAAAAATTATTACAATCAATTTTAAAAAGTATTACTTACTCGAAAATTCAACGTTTTTCCAAAAATTCTTAGTTTCTTCGAAACTTCAATTTTGTTTGTGAAAATTCGAAATATTAGAAAATTGAAAATTATTAACATTAGATGGAAAATTCAAATTATTATGCATTTTTCGGAAAGATTTTCGACAATTAAAATTCTAAAAAATTAAAAACATTTTTCGAAAGTTCGATATTGATCGAAAACGGAAAGTAATTACACCATATTTTCCATCTAAACTGTATCCTTTTCTGGAATTCATCATCGGTGTATTTATCCACCCATTTTAAATCACAAAAGAAACAAATTGAGGGTCTTTCGGTCTGTTGTTTAATTACTAAGTTTTGCAAGAGAAAAACGTACAGAGGTGTCTGTTTCACACCATGTCAGTAATGAAAAATTTATAATGAAAACCCATAGAAATCATATTCAAACAAATGGCCTGAAATAAATCATAATGTCTTGCGCTGTAGTTAGTACGCAACTAACATAAGCGTCTGAATTCAATAGTTTTGTTATGATTACAGAAAACGACAAGCAACGCAAAGTGATTGATGAAGGTGATACCCTAAGAGATGAATGTTGCGCTGATTGTTTAACTGCAATTGCTTTTTAATACTCTGTTTATTGTATGACATGGCATGAAAATGATTATGATGCTGATGATGATGATGAGGATTCTTTGTTCTCTTCGTACACGTCTTTTATGGTCTCGTGCAAATACTTTAAATGATCCTTTTGGGATTCTGTAAATCAAGTACAGAGATAGTTATAAACGATTGGTATTTATTAAGAATGTCTGGTACACAATCCGTTCATACATTGTATGAATTTACCTCATTGTAGATAATTTTTCTTCTTCGTTTTCATAGTCGTTCTTTCAGATAGATCTAATCTTTTTTGATGGAGATAAATGTTTTCCATTTATTTATGTGTCAAATTAACGCTCATCAAGACAATAGTTTTGCGGAAAAAGACGATTTCCGATGTAACTTTTTCCCATTAAATTATTAATAACAAATCACAATACGAAATGCATCCAATAAACGAAGTGATTGATAGTTCACAAAAAAAGCAAAAGCCAATACAAAATTCAACATCAGAGATACGAATTAATTTTAATATGGCGTTATTGCACCTGTTTTGTAATCAATTTTAAATTACATAAAATTACAGCTCATAAACTAATTCGTTTAAATTTAATTCTATGTTATTGCTGTTGTGACCGAGTGAATGTGAGTAAAACTAAAGGAATTATCAAGCAGTCAAGAGATTAATATAATTATAAGCCATTTTTGTAATTTTATTTCCCTGAATAAATATTGTAACCTTGACTTGAGAGTAGGTTATTCCATATGGGTTATCGAGAGTGTAAGGACGGCAATCAAATTATGTAGAAATTATTCATTCAAGTGTTTCATTCATTTTGTCAGAACAAAGCCTTATTTGATTTGGCGTCAGAACGTGTTGCTTTGCCGTTCAAAATTTGGTTGCTTCCTTTCATACCCAATAATTGCAGTTCGGAATATTAAAATGTTTTTTTTATAATTGACTGTCAATTATTTATGTATTTATTCATTTGTTTATCCATCCCAACTAACAATATTAAGATTCATGACGACCGAAATATAACTACCAACAACAATAAGTACTATCCCCACAACATTACTTAAATAACTACCGACTTTAATGACTGTATAAGAATAAGACAACAATAATTCCGCATTATATTAACTATTTCGTTGTGTAGTAATGAGAAGTAATTTGTTTTATTATGGGGGCTCTGCCCCTAGACCCCTTGCGCTTTTCACTATTGATTAAAAAAATGCGTCAAAAATGCCGAACCAGCCAATGTAATAATTTTTCTACGCTTTCAGCTTTCACACGCAAAAATTTGATTTCCTGTACGCAATACATTCCAGAAAGTCAAATTTTTGCGTTGTGAAAGTTGAAAGAACAGAAAAGTTATAACACTGGGGGTCCGGCATTTGTGACGCATTTTTTTAATCAAAATTGAAAATATTTCAAAAGAATTTTGTGCGTTCCGAAGCTGCAAGCGTCACCCAAATTGATATCAGTTGTATTGGAAGAAAGGACGAGGACTTGCGTCACGTTTCCCTTTTAAAAAGGGTTTTTGTTGTGATATCAGTTGTTTTGGAAGAAGGAACGAGGACTTGCGACACGTTTCCATTTTAAAAAGGGTTTTCGTTGTGATTGTTATATTTTGCATTTTGTTGAGCCGCCGCTGCCGCTGAAGCGCGGCGGCTACTACTTCCATTGGCGAAAATGATCCCCTCAACCTCCTCTACAACATATGAAAAGTTTTTTTTGAGCCGCCGCCGCCGCCGCCAAACCGAAGCGCGGCGGCTACTACTTACATGGGCGAAAATGATCCCCTCAACTTCCTCTACAACATATCGAAAGTTTTTTTTTTGAGCCGCCGCCGCCGTCAAACCGAAGCGCAGCGGCTACTACTTCCATGGGCGAAAATGATCCCCTCAACTTTCTCTACAACATATCAAAAGTTCTTTTTTGAGTCCCCGCCTATTTTCCGCCATTTTGGCGGTCACCCTGATACGCTACACGCCCAACCCAACAACTTTTCCTTTGACACCAAGCCTCTATCTCGAACACACAACCAACTTCATACAAAATGTGCTATCATACACACTACACACACAAACACATACGTATGGGCTTTATATGGCGGCTTCTAAGAGCCCTGGCGCCCAAACAATTCCGGTACCCCCCTTTTTTAAAATCTCATATCTCAATATCTCGAATGGCTTCGGGTGCCTGCAAAATTTCAAGAAAAGTTATCGAGCCGTTTTCGAGCACGAGCCAAAAAAGTCCGTTTTCATACAAATGGCCCTGGATCTAACTAACTAACGAACGAACTAACTAACGTAGGATGTTTCCATTAACTTGGGCTTATATGAAGCAACACATTTTGTATAGAAAATGACGATTTTCTAAAGGTCATATCTTCGGATCTACTGGACCGATTTTAATGAATAAAATGTCGATTTCAATAAAAATTTTACAAGGAATCCAATGAATTAGGTCTAAGGGGGGTACGACGCAAGGGAAAAAAGTCAAAACTTAGCTGTATATATGGTTCCGAAGTCTACGAAAAAAATTTTTTCTGAATTTTTTGTTCTTATGGGGACTTGCGTCACGGGCGCATCGCTACCGCGCGCCCATGATTACATTTCCAACATATTGTCTCACACAGTGTTGCACAAAATCGATTTTTGAAGAAATCACTTCCACAACGAGGTGTACGAGGGTTGCCTTTTATGTTTCTGGCCTATCTAATTCATGAGACTTAAGGTAAAAATTGAGAAAATTCTCGTTTGGGTACAATTACACCCATAGAAGTAATATTTTACTATGGCTGCTGTACCTTCGGCAGATTAAAGCCCACCCGCTTGAATCAAAATTTAAAAGCCACTCACAATTCTTCATCCTACTTCCAATTGTTAAACAAAAATCGAAAAACTAAAAGTGGTGATTTCGTCGTTTACGACTCATCAGTACACCTTGTCTTAAGACCATGTGCATATCAGCAACGATGGCCATAAAATGATACTCAGACTATGCCAACTCGCCTTTTATACAATCCAGATCTTTCGATTGGATGCATGTCATTTCGTTTGAACAATTTGGAAGTAAAAGAATTGTGAGTTTGTTTCTGTTAAAAAAGCTCTGAAGAAGCAAATTGCTTGTTGTTGTCTCAATCATAATTCTGAACCGAATTGCTGATTTTATTGATTTTCGATGTGTGTTTCTTCCAACAAATTGTTAACTGGGAACGTATGTTTTGATAAATTATTTATTTATTTTTCCAACAGAGCTACAAACGAAGAGAAAATATAAATATCGCACGAAAAGACGTTCAATATTTATTGGCAGACAACATATAAATAACAAACTCTTCCACATTTGCAATCAGCATTTATGTCGAAACTTCTCTGCTAATTAATAGCACAAAATAAATTGTAAATAATTTTAAACCCTAGCCCTGGTAAAAGTTTTCTTTTTATCTTCCAAATGAAGAATTATTGTTGAACGATTTTTTCATCACATTTGCTCTGTGAAAATCCCTATTTTTGCATACAATATTGAATGCGAAACGAGATCTGCACTCAACAAATTTGTTTGTCTTTTTGGCAATATGTAAAACTTTGAAAGAAACCAAATATTTTGTGGTGAAAAACACAAACTAAATGTATGACCTAGGTATAGGAAATAGAATGATTTTACAATCTGGTTGCTAGACAATAATCTATATTTATGTACTCAAAAAAGGAGGAATTCACTTGAAACGTTTGTACCTCGCTCAATGAAATTTCGACTCCGGTGTTAGGGTCCGTCCATAAATGACGTGTGCTTTTTTCGACTTTCTAGACCCGCTTCCTCCTCCTTGTTATATTCTGTCTATTTTGCGGAAGACCCTTCACGGAAAGGTTAATAGTTAGGGAGCGTTCATAAATGACGTCTGCGTTAGGGGGAGGGTCCTTTAGGAAAACATACATTTCATACAGAAACATAACCAAAGATCCGTACGTATCAGAATAGATGTGACAAACAGAATAGATGTGGCAAATAGAATAAATTTTGCAAAAAGACTCGAACATATCTTAATATAGTAATAAGCAAACAATCCAACGTTTTATGTTCTTTTATAACTATAAGAATTTCAAAGACCCATAGAAATTACCCAAGGTAATGTCAAAGGCCCTACCGAAGTACATCACAGACCATTCAAATCTAGAAATGGTTATATCCAAGGATTGGACCATTTTCCCCTAAAACACGAGTTCTCTAAAATTTTGTTCTATACAACTTCGCCTTTGGAAGCAACCTTCTACCTCTTACAGTTCTAGAGATATGGGTCATCCCTCCCAATTCTACAAGTGGTCATATCCCAGGATTGTGGTCTTTTTACCCAAAATCCTGAGACATGTGTTCTCTAAATTTTTTTTCCACAACTTTGCCTTTGGAAGCAACTTTCTACCTCTTATAGTTCCAGAGATATGGGCCATCCCTCCCAATTATAGAAGTGGTCATATTCCAGGATTGAGGCATTTTAACCCAAAACCTTGAGAAACGTGTTTTTGTATTTTTTATTTGTAAAATTGTATTCTCTACAACTTTGTCTTTGGAAGCAACTTTCTACCTCTTATAGTTCTAGAGATCGGGATCATCCCTCCCAATTCTAGAAGTGGTCATATTCCAGGATTATGGCATTTTTACCCAAAACGCTGAGATACGTGTTCTCTAAAATTTTATTCTCTACAACTTTGCCTTTGGAAGCAATTTTCTACCTCTTATAGTTTTAGAGATATGGATTATCTTTCCCAATTCTAGAAGTGGTCATATCCCAGGATTATGGCATTTTTACCCAAAACACGTGTACCCTAAAATTTCGTTCTCTACATCTTTGTCTTTGACAGTGAATCTCCATATTGCAATTTCGTCAATTCCACCGGTCCCGGTGGCGGACCCCTGACCCGATTCCCACAAAAATTTTCTGACATCAAATTATTTCATTTGACACCAACATGAGCGATTTCCGTGCTATACTTGCTGACATATTTGCGAAAAAGCTTCACCGACCCTCGAAAAACCATGTTTTTGGTCACTTCCTCGATCATATATCCGGAACATGGGAGGCATGCATCTTTCAGGGGAAAAAAAGTATAGGGTGATCGGTTGAGCCGTTTGGAAAAAAAAGTGGAGACGGACGCACGGACGGACATTTTTTTATTGTTGATTCGTCATATTTAGAAGATAATAAATGCATCCCCCCAACTGCCGACTTGATCTACTCCATGTAACATTAGAATTGTTTGTAGTAAACGTATAGGACCTTCGTACTTCGTACAGGTCCAAAAATTTCAATTGTATGGAACATTGTAGACAAGAATGACGGGGGTGGGGGAGTCAAAAGGCTGAAAAAATGCAGACGTCATACGAACGCTCTCTAAAGATTGATGATGATGATGTTAAGTGTTAGCTGAAGTCTGTTTCCTCAGAACCCCTCCCCCTATCACATTTCGTCGGTTTCCGTTACCCTCCCCCCACCTAAAAGTAGAAGTCTTATAACGGTCCCTTAGGTGACTGCAGTCTCTCGCTGCAACTTATGAAAACAACTATAGAAAATTTACAATAATAAAATAAATAATACTTTTCAAATCAATACAATACGTGTATAAGCGTCACTAGTTCACTATTTTCTCATAAGTCATTCTAAGACACCAAAATAATAATACATTGATGTAATGTTGGCATAATCTTTAAACAATATATGAATTACAATTACGTGACTCCCCGTGAATTACAATTATATACATATATATAAAGGACCCCATGACGATCTTTATTATATTTCAGATAATAACACGACATGGCAGAATAGCTCAATTATTTTTTTTTTTTTTGCATTCTTCTGTAGATATGTTTTCTAGGTTTCCTATTGAGCATGATGCGTAAATAAATGTTATTAGCGATTGATTGAACTTCGTCTCAGAAGAGTGAAATTATGGTTACATACAATCAATGTGAAAAATATAATGTTATCGTCCGTGCGATAGTGTACTCGTATGGTACATTAAAAGTTAACTTTTTTGACACAAAACAACTTTTGAACTTATTGTGAATTCCGAAAAAAAAGGTCAAATTGTTTTTGGTAATTGGTAATTCAGTGGAGAGTGAGGGCTTGATAATCTTCGTGTACAGTGTACATATGTGGTGAAAACGCTTACTTTCTCGCAAAAAACCCGAATTCGAAAAGAATTTTTCTATAATAAAGCTGACTAGAGTAACTTCCTAAGCCGACCCAGTACCAGTGCCTATATTCGTGAAAACATTTTCTTGATTTTCTCGAATTTCATGAATTTTCAGGATTTTCATGAATTTTCACGATTTTCACGAATTTTCGCGATTTTCATAAATTTTCGTGAATTTTTGCGAATTTTCATGAATTTTCGCGATTTTCATGAATTTTCGCGAATATAGGAACTGCCCAGCAACCTTCAGAATTTGAGTAATTTCGGTATTGGATGTACTTTGTATAAAGCGCAAAAATATGTGACGTTGCTCACCATTTGATAGGAGACGCAGAGACTTCCACGAATATGGTGCGACCTACCGAGCGGTTGCAAAAATCGTAAGTGATGGAAAAAAACCTTGATTTGGCCAGTATGTACAAAAACGTATCAGAAACATTCCAGCGTTAGCCGTGTTACACTGTAGCTGCATCTTGGAAACTACGGATCTTACAACTTTTTGATGTTCTACAAAGTTGTAGGAGATCACGGAGCTGGTGTTTTTACAGTATCTTCTGTATTTTCTGATATATTTCAGAATTAACGTTGCGTGTAACGAGACTAACGGTGGAATGTTATATCAACGAATCGCATTGACCATTTGACTTGTATACGATTTAGACAATTTCCCCGGTAATGTAACCTGTCACACAAAAATCTATGCGCACGTTGCTGTAAAATCTGCCCAATTTTTTAAGTTTTATGAAAAAATGATGAAATATTGTGTATTTCAACCATCAAAATGAAGTTTTAAAAGTCAAACCGACTTTTTCAGTGTACCACAGCACAAAACCAACAGACCAGTACTTTGTACTTTGTCTATTTCTATAATATAAAATCCAAAATGTCACTGCACCTCACTACACCTTGCTGCACCTCACTACACTACACCTCACTTCACCTTACTGCACCTTACTGTACCTCATTGCACCTTGGTACACCTTACTGCACCTTGGCGCACCTTATTGCACATTTGTGCACCCTATTGCACCTTGATGTACCTTACTGCACCTTGATGCACCTTACTGCAGCTTGATGCACCTTACTGCACCTTGATGCACCCGATGCACCTTACTGCCTCTTACTGCACTTTGCTGCAGTAAGATGCATCAAGGTGGAGTCAGGTCCACCAAGGCACAGTAAGTTGTAGTGAGTTTCAGTGAGGTGTAGTTCGGTGCATCAAGGTGCAGTGAAAGGCAGTGAAGTGTAATGAGGTGCAATGACGTAGTGTAGTCAGTAGGGTGGGTTTAGAAATGCAAAATGTTTTTTTTTCAACTCTGTACCTATTTTCATCGACGTATTCAATCATTTTTAGCTCCTTGGGTCAAAAGAAAAATTATAAAAAGTCCGGCTATTGCTTGCCCAGAGTGGTTTTTTGAAAATTTTCGAGTTTTCGTGAGTCATATTACTCTGAAGATTCGCCAATATTTAGCTAATATAAGGTGTGAATTTTTCCACTCTTCGCTGCTATGAGTTCCTTAGGGTTAAAGGAAAATACACAGCAAAAGAAAATGAGAAATTCGTTGCAAACATATTTTTCTGAGAACAAATAGTTAGGCGGATGACAACTTTTTTGGGTTCTTAGATTCTGATACTATAAAACCGATAGTAAATGTAAATTGTTTTTTGATAAATTAAGCTAATTTTGAAGGATATTAAGTATAGATTCTTGGGAAAAATAAGTTTTAAAATATACTTCATAGTTTCGGTCAGGGTGACCACACATGGATATTTCTTTAATGATGAGATTTTTGTGTTGTGTTGAAGAGAAAATAGGGGAAAACTTTATTGTCCTGGATGTATCGATTCAATGCCTGTCCTTAGCAAATAGACTGGCCCAAAGGTCGACCCTAAAAAATATGTTTTTGCATTGATGTTAAGAAAACTCAGCTCCCACTACAAGTATAGATGGGTCCAATCTAGATCTCTGGGTTGGTCTGTTGGTCGGCTCTAGCACAAAAAATATTAGTATATAATTATGGGTCAGAACTATGTGACTCTCTTAAACTATAAGACATAGTTTTGACAAATTTCCAGCAAGTTTAAAGTTTCTGATCAATTCTTGAGAAGTGTACATTATAAGCGAAGCCCGTGGTGCCATTTATTCACGACCTAATATTTTGTAGTTTAAGTTGTGAAACTTCATTTTTGGCCTCATGGGCTTATATCAAAAACATCTTGTAGGAAAATTGACTTTTTGTATGAGATTTTGAAAAATATTCTTCGCTCTAATGTTGATTGACAAGTTATGCGCCTAAAAACACCTGAATTCTTCGAATACGACGCAGAGATTGTCGAACAAGTACTTTTGAAGATCACCCAGTCGACTTTTTTTTCTTCAAAATTGGCTTAGACGGTACTCTTCTGCTCAAAAACTGATTATGTAGATAACTGTTTGAAGTTTAAAACAATAATAGTATAAGTAACCGAACAATTACAAGTTTTTAAAACCATATCCCGGGCGAAGCCCTGGTAACAATGCTAGTTATGATATAAAACTGAACTCACTGGACCAGATGAGAACCGAACAACTTGATATAAGTACTCGCTGAAGCTCGTACTCGTTTAATGTCTTTCGTCTGTCACGTGGAAATAATCTACCGTTTTATGTGTTCAACATTTTTGAAACAACATTATTTCACACAATAAAGCAAAATTTACTAAAAAAAATTCAACCAAAATTGCTTGCATAATATCCGTACTTCATTGTAATTTATTCTTTCTTTTCAAGTTCAAGTTATCATGATTCAATGATCCTCATGATCAAAGTATCTTCTTATTATATTTGTGTCCGCTTTATAAATGTCAAAGTCATTCGTTATTTTCTTCGCGAAGAAATAATGGTCACAAATTGTATGTTATATAATTTCAAAATATTAACGAAAATATTTTTCATTGTCTAAGTACAGCACAAGTGTCTTATTATTTCTTCAAATTATATATCATTACCGACAAAATATTATGATGATTTCTTTAAAAGAGAAAAAAAATGAGACACTGACGGAGCGGTGGTATTTTATAATGCGAAAATCATTTCACCTGATAGATTGAAGATGTAACATTTACATTTACTGAGCCGCTATTATAATATTTTATGATCGCCTCGATTTTATAAGGTTGCCCTTGCTCTTTAATTTGACATGGCTCGGACTGTATTAGAATTCATTGTGTAAACCTTTACTGTTATTCACTTTAAAAAATTTCTTTCGGTTCTCCAATGATTTGGGTTATCCGACAGCTTACAATTTAAAGATTACACTTTGGATTGGTTTGCTATTATTATGTTTTGAATTGTTCAATTTTAATAAAAAATCAGGCCAGCGAGGGTCATATCTTTTTCGAAGTCACGCGACAATGTCGCAAGTTGTTAGTTCTTAATGGAGAGGATCAATGTCTACCACTGAAACCCTACTTAAACGATTTTCTTGACAGAGCTGCTATCGTGGAATTACTTGGTGATACCAGCTAAAAATGAAAAAAATTCTAATTTAAAAAAGACATTCATCAGTTCACTTTATGAAAATATCTTCTATAGATGAAAGAAAGGAAAATCTTATCATGGTGAGCAAAAGCTACGCATTTGTCCAATATTAAATTAATCATAGCTAAGTTGGTCGTGTTTTCATTTGTCGTATAATTCATTAGATGGCGTGAATTTTAATTTGGGAGTATACTAGATGATGGGATTTGGCGTTTTTGTCGTAGCGGTGGAACCTTTAACTATGAATCAAAACATAACCAATACGGATCAATTGATCGTGTCTTGTTATGTTATTTCCATGGCTGAATTTACGCCTCAACATGGTACTAGTGCCTTTTCTCTAGTGGTGTCATCCATGGTTTCATAGCTGAATACGGACTATCATTGAACTAATAACTTAACCCCTTTCCGCCGGTGGCGCCATCCTTTTTTTTTCGTAGCTGTATATGATTCAACACACAACTGAATCCACAACAAATAGTTATTAACGTGATTAAAAACATCATTTCTCGTCGCAATTATCAAATTGTGTTGGAAATTGCCCTCATATGATCAATTATTCTTCTAATCCTTCTAACAACTCCCATCGTATTCCCCTCTCAACCCCACAACTAGACTTAATCCTTTCATTTACTTTGCGAAATATTATGTACGGTCGTGTAGCTCAAGGATCTTGCAGCAGGAACCACTCTAGCGATTTTCACAAAAATTTTGGTTAGTTCTCTAATGTGAATATCTTTCCATTCATTCAACTGTTTCGAGGCAAGAAAAAAGATTTAGAAAATTGATCACTCAAGTTATCGCACTGACGATGACAGAAATAAAATCTTTTCGCCACAAAACAATATAATATATCATTTTGAGTATAGCATCATTCGAAGGGGTAGGATGAAATATAATATATGCTTTATGTTCTTCAACATAACCAAATACTACGGACATCAAAATAGATATGGCAAATAGGATAGGTGTTGCAAAACGACTCGAACATATCTAAATATTGAAATGAGCAAACAATCCAATATTTTATGTTCTTTCAAAGATCCATAGAAATTCAAGAGATTCAAGTTCGAAGATGAGCAAAATCGATCAAGTGGTTCCGGAGATACGGTCGAGGAAGTGACCAAAAGCATGGTTTTTCGAGGGTTGGTGAAGCTTTTTCGCAAATATCTTAACAAGTATAGCACGGAAATTGCTTATGTAGGTGTCAAATGAAAGGATTTGATGTTAGAAAATTGGCAAAAAATTTTTGTGGCAATCAGGGGTCGCGGCACCGGGACCAATGGAATCGACAAATTGAGTTTCTTGGCCATATACGAAAACAGTTTTTCGTCTATATTTCCTTAACTAAGCAATATGGACATTCACTATCAAAGGCAAAGTTGTAGAGAATGAAATTTTAGAGAACATGTATTTCAGAGTCGTGGGTAAAAACGCCCCAATCCTGGAATATGACCACTTCTAGAATTGGGAGAGATGGCGCATATCTCTGGAACTACAAGAGGTATAAAGTATCTTCCAAAGGCAAAGTTGTAGAAAATAAAATTTGAGAGAACACGTGTCTCAGGATTTTGGGTAAAAAGATCGAATGTCCATCTGAATTAGGAAAGCCAAAATCAGGAATCAAGAAATCAGGAACCAAAAATCAGGAAACGAAAATTAGGAACCTAAAATAAGGAAAAACAAAAATCAGGACATACCAAATTTAGGAAAAACCAAAATTAGGAAAAACGAAAATCAGGAAGGAAATAAGTCAGGAAAAACATCAAAGTTTTCAATTCCTAAGGAGGTCGCAATTTATTTTTGGTATGTAGGGGGGTCTGCCCCTAAACCCCCGCGTCTGCGGCGAGCTACTAACGCCCTGCACTGCAGGCTGTCTTCCGTGCATGGGGCTCTGCCCCTTAGACCCTCTCGACCCCGCTTTTTTTTGAAGGATTTATCACGGCCTGCGGCGCATTCTCTCAAAACTTATTTGACTGCTTTTGGTTTTTCCTGATTGCCTGATTCCTAATTTTGGATTTTCCTAATTTCATTCATTTCTAATTTTTGTTTTTCCTTATTTTTGGTAAATAATTTTCTTTCCTAATTTTCGGTTTCCTAATTTTTGTTTTTCCGTATTTTTGTTTTCCTAATTCCTAATTCCAAAAAAACCGCAATCCTGGGATATGACCACTTCAAGAATTGGGAGAGATGACCCATATTTCTAGAACTATAAGAGGTAGAAGGTTGCTTCCAAAGGCGAAGTTGTTTAGAACAAAATTTTAGAGAACTCGTGTTTTAGGGGAAAATGGCCCAATCCTTGGATATAACGATTTCTAGATTTGAATGGTCTGTGATGTACTTCGGTAGGGCTTTTGAAATTACCTTGAGTAATTTCCATGGTTCTTTGAAATTCTTATAGTTATAAAAGAACATAAAACGTTGGATTGTTTGCTTATTACTATATTAAGATACGTTCGAGTTCTTTTGCAAGATTTATTCTATTTGCCACATCTATTCTGTTTGTCACAGCTATTCTGATACGTACGGGTCTTTGGTTATGTTTTTTATTTTATTTACTGCTCTATACAGGCGTAAAGTACTTTCTATAATTTCATAACTTTCTTTAAATTTCGTAACAATCTGTAAATTGCAGAAACTCAAGAAATAACTCAGAAAATGAACACTTTCCTCGCACAGAATTCATTGTACATGGGTGACTTCTTCTATACACGGTTCGTTATGGACACCAAACCGCACAACTACCCACATTTGGAAGCTTGGGTATGCTAAGGACCGATACTATCATGCTACAAGTTGAAGAAAAATCCTATACAGAAGTTTTTCCTTGCCGGGATTGAACCCGGGTAATCTTGGTGCAAAGCCAGTACGTTACCACTAAGCTAACCCGTTGTGCTTGCTACCAATTCACTTTCTATCGTAAGAGTTTAAAAAGATCTTTGCTAACTACGTGTACGGGAAATTCATTTACCCTCCCTGACAGTTTCGTTTACATTCACTTCCCTCGCAATTAGTTAGAAAACAACTCACAAAATAATTTCGCACTCGTCAAAATAAAAATATTCAAATCATGTTGTAATCTACTATTACAAACACGAATTCAGATGTTTTGAGCAAATTTTAAAGTTTACGTGTTTGTGGCATGTAGACACGTCATTACTGACCACCTTTGAGGTGGTTTTTCGTGTTTACACGTTGTTGACGTTGTTGCTTGTAAATTGTTGAGTTGACGGGTGGGATTCGTAGGATTACAGCCCCCTCGTCAAAAAACGAATTTAGAAGTAAGAACGTTATTTATGTGAAAACAAATTGATTGTTCCAAAAAATGAATGTTCTGAAGGGAAACATTGATTTTCATGCTTTTTAGTTTGAGGCATTCATGTGACATTGACTTCATGCTATTCAATTACTATGGGACACACGACGCACAAAATTAAAAGTCTTCAATGTTGCCGTGTATACATAACGGGAGTAAAAAGATTTGTTTTGTTCAAAGACGTATTCAAAGCATAACATTATGTCTTTCTTTATCGACGAAAAGTAGCATGAATAATATTTTGGAATTGCGTTAAAGAATTTTGTAAATTTAATGAAACGGTTTTAACGAAACAAAACAAATAAAAAGATTTACCGTGACATGAATAAAAGTTTGAACTTAAGAAAATTCAATTGAAAACGACAATAATAGATGGATTTACGTTTTTAAATGCCATTCATCGTTCGAGGATAATGTTGTCACAAATGAATGTCCATAGAAAAACACTAATTATGACGACACAACACAAACAAACTAACACTAAAAATGTGATTGCAACTTCTTCATTGAGATGCAATAAATTACTAAATGGATTTTACGCGTCTGATTAAAATAGCACATGCAATTGCAAATACCTTTGATCATTCGTTGTAAGAGTGAATTAATTTCAAAATAATTTGCCAGACTAAAAGCGTACCACTGGTACCACTCCAACCCATTGCACGAGATGAACAAAATAATGTATTAATACACTACGTGGTTTATGATTGAGCGCTTGGTTGCCCATTATCCATGGTAGCATCAAATTATTAGAGCTTGAATTAATAATTTCTGCTCCAAGCGTAATATAAATGAAAACTTGAACTTCACTCACAATTTTTATCTCTTCATCGTAATCACTTACTAAATGCATCACAGCTCAATAATTAAATGATGAAGGTAATCTCATGGATCTCATGGATTACGTTCATGTTACTTGGAAATTATATTTTCATTATTTGTGCACATCAACTTCAGCTAATCAAATTGCACTTCACGGTTTAATTGATTTTTTACTGAAGAAAGTAAAAAAAAACAACAACAGTAACAGCAGTTTCGATTTCTTTTTCAACTGATAAATCAATGGCTGAATTGGATCTCGCGATGTTCAGTTCATTCCTTAAGAATGTATTGAAATATTCAACTCTTTTTACAAATAAAGTCGTTAGTTCATTTTAACGACCAAATAATATTTAATTTAAAATTAAAATTAATTAACTGACTCTGTAAAAAGAAACAAGCGTGACGCAAGTCCTTTTTTCTTCGAAATAAAAGCCTGTGCTACAAACTCGCTAAAAGGCTAATAATTCTGCGATTGTGAATATTCGCTGATAGTTTAGGCTCTACAAATGTATAGGATGGATCATAGGATACAACTCATTACGTATTACTTTTACTATGAACATGTAAGCTCTTATTGTCATTGACATGACGCTCAGACATTAACACATCTAGAACAGTTGCGTTATGGAGATATTTAGAAGAGATCAACATTTCGGCTTCTATGGGTGCAATTGTACCAAAACGAGAATTTTCTCAATTTTTACCTTGATTGCAAGTTTGTGTACTTCTTTACACAGAGGGTATGGTTAGCCCCTTGTAGCCGAAATATTCAACGTAAATACTATCCGCAAAAAAAAACCTCTTACAGAGGAGGTGTGACGCAAGTCTTTATGTCTGCTTACAAAAGCTGTGAAATCAGAAAAGTGTGACGCATTAATCATTTAAGGTAAAACTTTTTTCTTCCAGTTAAAAAAGTTCTGAAATCAGAGGGGGGTGACGCATTAAGCTTCGATTCGCAACAAACATTTTTAAACAAAATTATGTTGAGTTCAAAAAATTGCGTCACAAATGCCAGACCCA
>CM055403.1:15801278-15861186 GCA_029228625.1 Pseudolycoriella hygida | reverse complement strand
TTGACCGGGTTAGGAACATAGTGGAAGGAGGACTGGATGAGATTCAGGGTGGTTTCAGGCCTCTGAGGGGATGTCAGGATCAGATTTTCTGCCTCAGACAGACTATCGAAAAGCTTTATG
This sequence comes from Pseudolycoriella hygida, assembly GCA_029228625.1. Lineage (NCBI taxonomy): Eukaryota > Metazoa > Arthropoda > Insecta > Diptera > Sciaridae > Pseudolycoriella > Pseudolycoriella hygida. The sequence continues at coordinate 15,861,066 of CM055403.1, read as the reverse complement.
AAAAGAACAGGGACTTATACTTATGCTTCATCGACTTGGAGAAGGCATTCGACCGGATACCAAGGCAGAAGCTATTCGGGATTCTTAGCGAGTACGGTATCAATGGGGGTTTACTGCGTGCCATTAAGAGTATTTACTCAGAAAGCAGGGCCGCGGTGAGAATAGATGGCGGAATTAGCGAGTCTTTCGAGGTTAAAGAGGGCGTTCGTCAGGGTTGTTGTCTTTCCCCGCTTCTGTTCATAATTTTCATGGACAAAATCATCAAGCAGGCAAACTTGCAAGGAAATGTCGAGGTGGGTGAGGTAATAATGAAAATCCTGGCCTACGCGGATGACTTGATTCTGTTGGCAGATAGTACCACGGAGTTGCAGGGTGGGATTGACTGCCTAAATGCTGCATGTGAGGAGTATGGGATGAAGATAAGTGTAGGGAAAACTAAGGTTATGCATGTCGGCAAAGCGCGGAAGGAGATAGCTTGCAATTTAAATGGGGAGGAGCTGGAGCAGGTTTCTGAATTCAAGTACTTAGGAACCATTTTTTCAGAGGATGGCAAGTTAGTTAGGGAATTTGAGGAAAGGAGGCAAATGGGAAACGCGGTGGCCAGTCAGTTGAGGTCGCACGTGTTCAACAAAAGGGAATTAAGTAGCGGAACAAAGTTAGCTATTCACAGGTCAATATTCCGGCCGACGATTCTGTATGGTAGTGAGAGTTGGGTTGACTGCGGATATCTCGTGCATGACCTGGAGGTTTCTGATATGAGGGTTCTTAGGAATATAGCGAAGGGTAATAGGAGGGAGCAGTGGGATAATCATATAAGGAACGGCGACATTAGGGAAAATTTAGGGAGTTCGTCAGTGGAAGAGGCGGCAAGGGCCAGTCGTCTGCGCTGGTTCGGGCACGTTCAAAGGATGGGTAATAACAGGCTACCGAAAAGGATCTTGGATGCACAGGTCCCGGGTGTTAGGCCCAGGGGTAGACCAAGGAGAAGGTTTATCGATTCAATTAAATCAGATTTAGAAGTTAGGGGACTTTCTCTGGGCGAACAAACCATCTCCTTGGCGGGCGATAGGAGGGCATGGAGGACGATAGTTCACCAATCTGGGGTTGCGACAGAAAGGCCTCACACCGGAAGGTACTAACGGTCTATAAAGTTTGATGATGATGATGATTAAATGATCACATCTATTGTAGAATGAATTGAAATAAATACCATACTATCAGTATGCAACCGGGGATTGAAATACGACATAATTTCTATGTCGATTACCAGATGGAAACGTAAAGAATTTCAAGACAAGTTAGGAAATGAAATTCGTATGAGTTATTTCCACACCGATTTATAGTATTATTCGAAAGTAATGCAATGTGATGTTAACAGTGATTTCTTAAATGAAAATCGAAATTTTCGTTGTTTGTCTATTTCAAACCCCCAAAAATATAGGACTAATGCTGAAAAAATCAGCATTCCAATACTAGTTGCACAATGTACTATTATACCACGCGTAAGTATTATTGAAATTATTAGGTATTATCAGGTCAGGTTACAACATTTTTACATACATTTTATCAAAACTGCCAAGTCACGCAAACTCCCAAATGATTTGATCGAATTGAAATGTTCTGTGTCAATCACCGTCAAAAAAGAAGCGGTGACACTTGTCTTTCAAAATTTTTAAGAAGAGGGGGAGGAAGTTCGCAACACGTAGCTGAGGCGCCGATTTGTGCTTTTTCCATGGGGGTAAGGCTATGAAGATTAAAATTAGGTATCATGAGATAGAATTTAATGGGTCGAGTCAGCAAGGGGTCCTGCACCTTGGCGTCGTAGTCGCTACTAGGTCCGACTCGTTTTCAGGCCCGCAACCAGGAAAAATTGGCAGGAGGGCACCCATATTACGTCACACACGGAGGCGCTGAAAAATTCTTAAAAAAATTTATTTGGAATTTTTCCAGAATTTTTTCAAAATTTTCAGAATTAAAGAATTAAATAGACGTAAACGAAACGGAACTATTTATTTCGTAGAATAAAAATACTTGTATGCGCTACTAGTCAACTGTGGTTCTTCCACGAGATGTTACTTTGTACGAATTATTAGTAATGGATCAAGCGCATATTTCACATATTAGCCACAAAACAGTGAATCTGTAGCTGTTTAAGGCTTTGAGTGCTGATTGGCTGTCTGTGTAGATGTAGATCGTTTCGTCTTCGAGAATTTCCTCGCAACACCCCAGTATTCCTCTTATCTCCGTGAGGTACACGGTTGTTAATCTTCCCAGAGGGATAGATTTTTCAAAATTCGATTGGAGACAGCAGTAGCCTGCTCCTGAGTTGTTTCCCCTACGGGAACCATCTGTAAACCAGTTTTTTAGAACTATCCTCTGACCATTCATGCCTCGATGGGATGTTGACTCTAAATGATTTGTCGAATCTGAATGTCTGTTTTTATTGCATCGCTAGGCATTTCGAATTCCGGCTTATTTTTTATCATTAAGTTCCAGATGTTTGTATGGCCAGTGTAAGTTTCTCTAAGCGAGTTAGAGAGCTTAAACCTGAGCGCGGACGATCTGGCTGCTGCTTCGATTTGGATGTGTAGAGGCGGGATGTATGGTAGCGGTTCCATTGCAGCGGTAGGACTGGCACCAGTTACCCTTATTAGAGCTAAACGTTGAAGTCTAGCTAGTTGCAGTTTAGTAGTCGTTAACTTACACCTTGGCCACCAGATTATTGCTGCATAGCACAGTTTGGGAACGACAATTGCAGTATAAATCTAAAGTAGGATTTTTGGGCTAAGTCCATAGGTGAGTCCGAAGGCCCTCCTGCAGTGCCATGGTGTTGCTGTTGCCTTTTGTATTGCCTTGGAAAAGTGTAGTGAAAGCCTTAGCTTAGAGTCAAGAGGAATGCCCAAGTGTTTAACTGAGTCCGACAAATGAATTTCTTTTCCAAAGACCTTCGGTGGTTGGAGGCCGCTGTTAGTATTCTTTCTTGAGAACAGAATCAGTTTGGTTTTAGTGGGGTTAGCTGTCTGTTCTTGAGACGTACACCATCTTTCAACTAGGATAAGCGCGGATTGCATTAAGCCGCATAAGGTTGAGGTACAAATCCCACCGGATAAGTATCGATAGATCGTCGGCGTATGCAGTAATATCCGGAGTTATTCAATAATGTAAGTAGACTGTCTTTGATTAAGCAGTAGATCAGCGGTGAGCAGATCGAAGTGTGTTGCTCAAAGGTAATAAAAAATGATAACCAAAAGTAACTTCTTAAGAAAATTTTCAAAATATAAATCGAAAAACCGGTTAACCGAAAAAAAACGGTTTTTGAAGGCAAAAAACCTCGGTTTAATTAGTCCCAAAATCGCCAGGTTAATCAAAAAACCGGTTTACATTCCCTAGTGACGTATTTGCACGACGCTGGCCAAAGTTTTTTTTTCAATGGAATTCTTTTTCAAACAATATTGACGGCTTTTGCTTTTCGTTGGCCTAATGTATCAGAAGACGCTGCGAAGCGAACGTTGTATGAACTTTTCAAATCTAATCCATGAGTTGATGAGAAAGCGATTTTGTTAACTTACCTAAAAATTCACTTGACTTGACGGCTGTAAATTCTGTTTTTCTAAGTCCACCACAAAGCACTCATGGGGGGCATTGCATGCAAACAGTCACCGTTAGCCCTTCGATTCCCTCTAATAGAAAAAGAATCCAATTTACCTCATTTCTAAGCCTTAGCTAAGTCAGGGCTAAAACTTAACATTTTTCTTTCACAAATATATCAAAATTCGACTCATGGTAAACGCATGAGCAAAGTCGAGGGGCGTTACGTTCTCTCGAATTGTTACATCACTTTTTCTGTCGTCCTCTGTTTTGTTTATCTCGGTTTTCGGATAATGAAGGGGGAGGGGGAAGATAAAGCTCAACATTTTGGATTTTGTGTGATCTCAATGCAAGTGAAATGGAAATTGGATGCAATTACTCACTGTAACATTCCCCTCAATAAAATTGCAGCACAATTACAACAATATAACATCATAATATAGTTCAAAGACCTTTTTTGCTATTGCAACATTGTATAAAAACAACACAGTGTTCTTATATTCGCCTTACCTTTGCATATTAGGTCATAAATTTCAATAAAATGTATTATATTCTCGAATTGACTTATCTCACCCAATAAAACATTGCTTTGGCACTTTATTTCATTTTCGTGTAACGTTGCTGGTATTGTATGAGACTGTGTCTGCAACTTTTTTTATCTTTAATATAACCCTACCGACAAGTAGTAATATACTTGAACTTATCGAAATGCCTCTTATGACTTTGCGCTCGGATTACATTTTCTGAATAATAAAATAAACCTGAAACTAGTAAAAGGACTTTCAGTTTCAGTAATTCATTCCAGTTGGACATCTTTGAATGCTTGTCATATGTTCTAAGTTTTCAGATAGAATACAATGAATTATGTTTTCGCAAGCGATAGCAACGAATCAACTCAATTTGTCAAGAAACCACTTTTTCCCGTGGAAAATAAAATTCTGTCTAATACTTGGAATGCTTTAAATCTTCACGTTCGATGATTCGTGTCCGTTAAAATCATTAATTATTAAAAAGAATTCAAAAATGAAGTTTTTTGCCCTTGAACATGCATTCATCTGCGGAAGTTGAATCCCAAAAAGCATTGTGGATAAACTATATCACACTTGCTACACGTCTACACGATCTATATTTCTTACTAACCTCATTTTTTGTTCCTATTGACCTTGATGTCTGTCCATCGTTATTGGAAAAAAACATGACAGAAATTTTGATGTTCTTTTTGTGGGTAACTGGAGATTACGGTTTTATAAAAATATGTTTCGCAAAAAGTAATTTTCATCACAATGGAGTTATAACATACGCAATGAACGAAAGACGAGATTTGCAGGTAAGCTGCAGATAATTTTTTTTCGTTCAAAGTTCCAGGAATTCAATTTTTTATTGAGTGAATCAAATCCACAAACTCAGAACTCCCACGTAATACAAATTGTTCCAATGGATAATCTCAGTCAAGGGAATGTAGAGACATAATATGCTTAGTGAAATGAGCGTCTCATGATTTTTAAAAATAATAAAAGCATTTGAAGCCTGCTAACGAGTCTTTGAAGTGTCGGTTGAAGGCTGCGCATCGATCATGGTCCTCAGATGACGAATCAACAATCAAAAAAATGTCCGTCCGTCTGTCAACACGATAACTTGAGTAAAACTCAGCCGATTTTCAAAAACTTTTTTCACTGAAAGGTAATTGATAACCCTTTTTGGGATTGAATCTGGGCACTGTCGGCGCAAGGGCCAATGAGCTAGGGCCGTTTAAGTGGTTTTAGGTCTTTTGTACATGACTCGAGTAAATCTTTTCCGATTTTCATAAATTATTTTTTGTATGAAAGATTTGGGCATGGCCAACAATTCATGGAAGAAACTTTTTTGAATTTGAGTCTTTGGACTCAGATAGGGCACCAAAATCGAGTCTCTGCTAGGGCCCTACGTGTTTTTTGTACACAACTCGAGCAAATATTTTCTGATTTTCATAGGTTTTTTTTTGTTTGAAAGATCTTAGCATGCCTGACAATTCATGGAAGAAATTTTTTTAATTGAGCTTTTGCACTGAGCTAGGGCCCCAAAACTGAATCTCTGCTATTGTCCAACGAGTTTTTTCTACATAAATCGACTAAAACTTATCCGATTTTCAAAAACCTTTTTTCCCTGAAAGATAATCAGAAAATTGATCACAAGATTGCATTTGGGCAAAATTGGTCAAAAACTTTCGAAGTTATGGTCGAAAAAGTGGTGAAAAAAGTAGTTTTCTGAAGGTTGGTGGAACTTTATATCACTGCGCAATTAGAACGGAAATCGCTCTTCAAGGTTTTGAAAGAAACATATGGACATCAGCAAATAATGAAATAGTTATTTGTGTGTCTGTTTTTGACGACTGATTTTAGGCAATTTCGGGTGTTGTAGACCGATCAGAGCGAGGTCTATATGCGAAAGTGCCTAAAATGAGTCGTCCAAAACAGATACACAAAAAATTTTTCATGCAAAGGTCCAAAATCGATAGAAATTTATAAAATGGAGGTATGGGTCAGAGGCCTCTGCTAAGTGCTCTAGATCGGTTCTAAATTCTATTTTAAGGGTTTAGAAATTTTTTGCGTCCGTGCTTCGGACGGGTTTTTCAATATTGCCCTTTCGGCAATTTCCAATCCAATTTAATGAGGACGTAATTGCACATACTTTAGAGTTAAGGCAATATTTACTTAGATACGGTCGAGCCTTTTTGTAACATCTATTCTGTTTGCCACATCTATTTTGGTACGTACGGGTTGCTTGGATTCGTTTTTAATGTAATTTTGACGTTTGGAATATGCCGACTTTATTGGATCCTAAGCGAACTGTTTCTTGTGAAATGTTTCTTGCTAGTAAGCTTAATCGGCTTAATCTTAGGTGTCTGTTTCAGTTGAATTCACTTGATTAGCTTTCGAAAATTGCGTCTAGCGCTAGTGCAGACCAATCATATTTAGTTCGGTCATTTCAAAGCACCTGTGTAATATGTGCAAAAAGTCTAAACATGCAAACGAAATCAAAAGTTGTGCATAATTTATGAAAAGAAACATCTTGTCGGACGTAATATAGCAAAATATTCTTTGACGACTTAATTAAACATGTTATTCCAACGGCATATGAAAAACAAAACTTAAGTTTAATTTATGTGTTAAAATCCGAAAACATTTGAAAATTTATATCTGATCATGGAATTCTATAAAACGTTTTATGCATAAATTGATGCTTGTACACACAGAAGATTTTAAATTTCGATTGTCATAAGGCAACAAAGTTGAACCCATCGAACGCCTCCAAATTAATCAAATAGATTTCTTTTGAATGTGAGGTTGGTCTTAAGGAGGAACCAATGTTAGGGATTTTTTTTGTAATAGTGGAGCTAACACCTTTATTTAATACACACAATATTCGATTGTATTGAGCCGTGCCTCAACAATCTTGAAACAATTAATCAAATCGTGAAAATCGAATTTACCAAATTAAATTTACAAAGTTTTATTACAAGAGAATGTTTTCATTCACAGACCACCAAAATTTTGGCTTAATTACTGCTCGATGCATCTACATGAGATTTTCAAACGTAGTTGGAATCTTTTAATTACAGACTTCTATTTATCCCATTACTTTTTTTTCTTCCTCTCAATTACAATAAATTAACCCAAATAGAAGAACAGTGTGACAGGGAGGTGGGGAAGAAAGGTTTGAGGCTTTATTATGTCACAACATCGAAAAACAAAAAAGAATTAAAAACATAACACTGGGTTTGTACTTACAAAAAAACCACTCCGTTTTGCCACGGTTTACTGAAACCACGCATCTTTTATGTTGTTCAAACAGTAAACGGAGACAAAACACGGAATGGTTTTTTTGTAAGTGCAAACCCTTGGTAAAGCTAGAATTGCCTGACTACCCACCCTTCCCCCCGTTCCCCCATCGAGAAAGACATAATTGAACGTACTTAATGCTTTGAATGACATACTTTCACTGGTTCATGGTGTGACGCCACATTTAGGGAAGGGGGGCATGGGTTCGACATGCTGTGACACATGCGTGAGGAAGGGGGGGTCGAAAAGACCGATTTAAATACCGAAGAACGCAGCCGCCACGCCATAGGGTTGTGGGCATGTAAAGTCCAGGGTAAATTTATGTAGCTCTAAGGGGCGCCACCGCCTGGATCTACTAAATTTTAGCCTGTAATCGAAAATTTGGAAATGAATTTTCCGAATTCGGGGTCTACAATTTTCAACGGGGTAATTTGCAGGATCGATCTTGGATATTAATGCTTTTACGAAGTGTCACAAAAACTAGTTTGGTCGACTAAAATGATATTCGAGGAAATGCACACGAAAAACTTCAATATACATTTGCCGGAAACTCCCACTTCGACTGTAGAGTTCTCTCTCTCTCTCTCTCCGTCCTGCGACCACCTATCAGTGCTTTCGCAATCCTTCCAACCTTGCTTTTTGCCAAGGCGCTGCTACTCTAAACTGGTCGGCCCACAAGTCCTTCATTGACAGAAATATTGACCTCAACAAAATGTCTGAAAGTGTGACTTGTGCGCACTCAATTGAACAATCTGTCAAGCTTCTGACAAATTTGATTAGGGAGGCCTAAAACTACGCAATCCCACTGTTAAAGCCCACCGAACAGGTGTCGCAATTACCATACGAAATTCAACAGTTGATTTCTCTTAGAAACTACAAGTGACGTCTGTGGCAAAGAGACACGCTACTCGGTTCAAAGCAGGAAATCAATCTCCTAACTAAGCTTATCAAGGCCGAGATAAATTCCTTCAATTATAAAAGGTGGAATCTTAAGCTTGCTCGCTTGAAAAAGCACTCAAACCAACTATGGAAGGTAACAAAAATTTCGCGGAACACTATTGTCAAAATCCTAGCGATAAAAACACCCCCTAACAACTGATGCTGAAAAGGCAAACGAAATCGGAAGTTCTTTCTGCAAAGCTCGAATGACAACATTCCATGTTAAGAGCGATCCAGCCACTGAAAGTTCCGTCGATAGATCCATAGTAAACATAAATTGTGGGACCCCTCGACCAACACTGAATCTTCTTTGCCGACCCCCCGCGAAATCTCTCGCCTGATCCGCGGGCTAAAGAATGACTCCAGAATGAATCCAGGTTTGTTATTTGGTTTTATTCGACTTCACACTTCATAAAATTTCATGCAATAAGACTTTGAGATGTTGGATTTAATCGCCATCGGAAGCTGAAAACTTTGAAGCATTAAGACCAGTGCCTACATCTATAATAAGTAACAGAAGTGTGAAATTCCTCATTTATTTCGAAATATTGGCAGAAAACAATTTCGAATGAAACATATGCAAAAACACGTGCGTATCAGAATATTGATATTGCAAAAAGGCATGTGTACGCATCCAAATACACGTCGCTGAGTAAATGGGCAAAAAATTCAATGTTTCCAATTCTCTTAGAACTATCTGAATTGAGCGACCCACAGAAATTACCCAACCGAAGTCCCCCTAAAAAGTGAACTAGGACACTGCAACGACTCCAACGAGAACCATGGTACAGGCAAAAATGTTATCGTCAACATCCTCTACAACAAATCAAAAAACATAGGCAATGGACCCCTACGCATCAGAAGATGATAGATGTCACAAAAAGGCTCCAGAGCGTATCTTCAATGTACTTGCACAAATTCTTCTCATCGAGCAAGACACTTACTCGAAATTTCCAACTATTCCAATTTGTTCCATCAAATTGAACAAATTTTCGGTATATGGTAGTATTTCCGTCTGCCATTTTTGCTTACTCTTATCGTTGACTGGGCCCATAACCTGTTAGAATATCAGTCTACAATGGAATACGAGTAAAGTAAAAGACTTCCACTGTAATAAAATGCTTTAATGCAAGTGAGGTTCAAACATGCAATGTACACTTAGATCTAATACAATGAGTGATCAAATTATATTTCCAACAGCCTTAACTCTTAAGTGTATGAAATTACGTCCACATTGGATGATAATGATACTGGTGCTATAGGATTGAAAAAGCACCGCTACCAGTACCTTGAATGCTGGTAGCTATTCATTTAATTTACTGGTGATGATGAAAATCGATCACAACAAAAAAGTTGAAAAAGATTTACTTCAAAACTGTTCAATGTGGCAGATTGGACTATTGCTACGATGTGTGAGAGCTCTAAAATAATGCTGGATGTAGCAGATTCAGTAAAATATGAAGTAAAAATTTGAGACTTCAACCAAAAGTTGGACGTTAGAGATCTGACAACAAAGGTCTAGCACCTTAAGAAAATTCAATAATTAAAATTGTTTAGAAACAGGTGTATATAAAGCCTTGTAATTCGAATGATTGCTCATTCTGTCTTTATGTGCGCTGATATACACATAGTCCGACAAGACATAGGTGTACTGATGAGATCACATACTTCTGAATGTGAGGGCGTGATACGCCGAAATCAGCATATTTGTCGTTGTCTTTTGTTTCGTCCCTTCAAAAGTTGGAAAGTAATATTTTCACTTTAGTTAATTGTGAAAACAATTTATGGTCTGAGTTCCTAGCAATACAAAGGATCCAATAATGTGAATTATTAGATCAAAAGATAGTTAATAATGATCTAGGTTAAGGCAGGTTATTATTATTATTATTAATTTTAAAAAAAAGGCGTACGGAGGCGCAGTTTCATTGATTATCAATAAAGACATTTCTAGAAGAATTCGTGCTAACGTAAAAGCAAGAAAGGACATAACCAAAGACCCGTAAGTATCAAAATAGATGAAGAAACCAAACGGATAGATGCGTCCATACCAGAATTGCAAATTGCTGCAAAGTTTGTAAAACTGTTAGAATTCGAAATACTCACAGAAATTACCCAAGGTAGTGTCGAAAACTCTCCCGAAGTTCCCGGGATTAGGTTATTTTTTCAAAAACACTGAAACACATGTTCTCTAAAATTTTATTCTCTACAACTTTGCCTTTAATAGTAAATCTCCATACTGCATAGTTGAGCAAATGTAGACGAAAAATCATCTGTTTTTGTATATAACCAAGAAACTCAATTTCATTTGTCCCAGTGCCCAGACCAGTGACCCGGTTTCCACAAAAAAAAATTTCAAGTTTTGTGAGATCAAAAAGAACAATTTCCTTCCCTTACTTGCGGCTATATGTGCGAAAAAGTTTCACCGTCATTCGAAAATACATGTCTTCGGACACTTCTTCGACCATATCACCGACCGATTTTGCTAATTTTTGAATTTGAATCATGAGAGGCATGCTTTCAGCTTTCAGAGAAAAAAGTTTAGGGTAATTTATTGAGTCGTTAAGAAAAATACCGGGGACGGAAGACCGGACGGATAATTTTTGCTGATTCGTCAACGATAATAAATGTATCCCCCTCCATCAACTCTTCAACTATTGAACTTCATGATTTTGTCTCCAGGCATCAAAACTCCATTTTTTTATACAAAGATATTTTGAGGGGTTGAAGGTTTCGAATAAACTATATTTAAGACATGAAAACTTCAAATATCTCAAAAAAGTTCAAAATTTGTGAACACCCTACTATACAAACATGATCCTTATGAATTTTTTGCGATTTTTCATGAATTTTCATACATTTTCGCGATTTTCATGAATTTTCGCGATTTTCGTTAAAAATTTTCACAAATACAGGCACTGATTAAGACATTTGCTCCAATGTGAGACACCAAATATCGACCATATCTGGTGGAGGTATGGCGTCCGTCGCGTCGTACAGAAGATAATTCTGCACCAAGAAGAACTTTTGCATGATTTGTTATTCAATGAATAAATCATTAATGCCTTTCAATGAATACTAATATCTCCTTTTGCTATGAATAAATCACTACTGCAAATTATTCAATTAATTTTGCTAATAAAATCCGTACCTTTGATTTTCTGTATCTGCTAATTTGAAAATCAATTGCCTATTTAATAAACCGCGTGATCTATCGCAATAAATTTAACAATCCAACAAACGAGCTAATACATTTAATTAATTTGCTATTCATTAATTGATTTGTATGAATTCTGTTTATTTGAAATTGATTTCAATTTTTCACTTTTGATCTGGCTTTGTGTTCAATTTAAGATACATTAGGCGCATTAGGCTGATTGTTGCATAAGATTTCGACCAAAATGATTGGTAATATGCGATCAAATTTTGCCTACAATTTGTAAAAGAACATTTTTAACAACACGTCAATTACAACAAACAACTTAAGAGACACAAGGCGCACCACATTATTGTAAATTATTGCTCAACAATTTATGTTTGTACGTACACACATAATGTAACGTATGAGAATTGTATAGGAAATCAATCGTTGCATGGCGTATAGTCATAAATTTGAAAATAAAATTTCTGCTTATATTGTTGTTAGGCGAGATTTATTCATTTTATTTTTGTTTGTTGCAAAATTTTCGCCTGAAAAGCATATTATTTAAAAGCCTTAAACAAATTGGTGTCATTGAAAGTAAAAAAAAGTTTTTACTTTTTTTTATTGATAAAATGTGCATGATTCCATGTTTCCAAGGATAAAAAAAGTTTCAATGACAAATTACATCATGAAGTTTTATCTAGAATGAAGAAGTACAAGAAAATCAAGGAAAAAGTGAACAGAACGGATTTTTCATGCCATTAAAACCCCTTGAAACATTTTAGCCAAACAGTACGCTTATATTTCAAGAATAATAATCTACAAATTGCTGTACATTAATCTCAACTTAAAAAATATCTGGAAAAAAATAAATATTTAACATTTTCCTTTGCACAGAACATTCTCAAATATTTTTTATTATCGCGGTAGGTATAAGTAACAAAGCAAATAAAGTGCGAGCTATTAATTTTAAGGATTTTATATGCACCGAGAGTAACACAATATTGTATATTAATGTACCATGTACCATTATGAGATTCCATGCTTTACATCCAAGTCTAAGGTAGATGAGAAAATAGCCTCATCGCTTTACACAAAAGGTCGCCGATGTTAACAATAAGCTTATGATGTGCTGCGCTGCGCATATATATATATATATATGAAAGCCCATTTCAATTACAATTTATTTACAACAATTCAAACCTATTACATTTTATAGTTTGTTTGAACTCGTACAAAGTCATTTCGAAAAGTGTTTAGTTTAATGGAACCCTTTTTTTTCAAATTTACTTCGGTTATTTGTTCGCTTATGGTGCAAGATTACTGACCATACTACGAAATCAGGACGTAATCCGAATTCTGTATGCAACTAATAAACTAAGGAAGTTATTTTCGAAATTGGCCTTTATGAACTCAAGCGAGGAAACGTAATACAATTTATTCGCTGTCCCATATAGAAAGATGTCAACACGTGTATATTTCCTCCCATGCAATGCGGTCTATTACATGTAGAGTTCTTTCGATTTTTGTGTCCACATGTGTTCTATCCGCAAAACTCATTACATACAATTAATGTCACTACCACCGTTTTAGTACCAACATTATAGTCGAAACGGTTGAAACCGTCGAATGTTCGAATGATGTGAGTAGATGTGTACTTTCATTTTGATCTATTCTTCAGACAAATTCAAGAAAAAATTAAATTTTAATTGTTTTGTTGTGGTTTTTTGTTTGATGGTGGGTATTGAGAACTTCTTTTCATATGGAACAGCGAATAAAATAGCATACGTTCCATGCTGTGAAAATAATTCATTAATTCGAGATCAATTTTGTGAACTCGGGAACTTACTCGTGAATTTTCGAGCAACTCGCTTCGGAAACTGTTTTTGACGCGGGTAGTTGCATACTTCGCCTTCGGCTCGGATATGCAAACTCTACTCTTGTCAAAAACAGTTTACAAAGCTTATTGCTCGAAAACACAAACACACTCGTGAGTTCCGCTCATATGGCAAAATTGATCCTCATGTAATCAATTATTTTCATTGCATAGAACGTAATCTACTATTAATCATCATCATCATGAAATAGTACATTACTGACGACCAACCAAATTAATGAAACTTTTGTGGAAATGGACGACGAGAGAAAGAAAATTGAGCTGAATGTCAATGAAGAGAAAACTAAATACTTACTGGTAGATAGAAGCCAAGGATCACGGATTGGACAAAACATAACTATAAAACATAACCAAAGACCCGTACGTATCAGAATAGATGTGGCAAATAGAACAACTCTTGCAAAAAGACTCGAACGTATCCTTAATATAGTAATACGCAAACAATCCAACGTTTTCTGTTCTTTTATAACTATAAGAATTTCAAAGATCCATAGAAATTACCCAAGGTAATGTCAAAGGCCCTACCGAAGTACATCTCAGACCATTCAAATCTAGAAATGGTTACATCCAAGGATTGGGCCATTTTCCCCTAAAACCCTGAAACACGTGTTCTTTAAAATTTTGTTTTATACCACTTTGCCTTTGGAAGCAAACTTCCACCTCTTACAGTTCTGGAGATATGGGTCATCCCTCCCAATTCTAGAAGTGGTCACATCCCAGGATTGTGGCATTTTACCCAAAACCCTGAGACACGTGTTCGCTAAAATGTTATGCTGTACAGCTTTGCCTTTGGAAGCAACTTTCTACCTCCTATAGTTCTAGACATATGGATCATCCATCCCAATTCTAGAAGTGGTCATATCTCAAAATTGGGGCATTTTTAACCAAAAGCCTGAGACACGCGTTCGCTAAAATTTTATTATCTCCACCTTTGCTTTTGGAAGCAACTTTCTACCTCTTATAGTTCTAGAGATATGCATCATCCCTCCCAATTCTAGAAGTGGTCATATCCCAAGATTGTGGCATTTTTACCCAAAACCCTGAGACATGTGTTCACTAAAATTTTATTCTATACAACAACTTTACCTTTGACAGTGAATCTCCATATTGCATAGTTAAGGAAATAAACACGAAAAACTGTTTTCGAATATGGCCAAGAATTTCGTCGATTCCATTGGTTCCGGTGCCCCGACCCCTGACCCGATTCCCACAAAATTTTTTCTCCAATTTTATGACATAAAACCTTTCATTTGACACCAATATGAGCAATTTTCGTGCTATACTTGCCGAGATACTTGCGAAAAAGCTTCACCGACCCCCGAAAAACCATGTTTTTGGTCACTTCCTCGACCATATCTCCGGAACCACTTGATCGTCTTTGCTCATCTTCGAACTTGAAACATGGGAGGCATCTATCTTTCAGGGAAAAAAAGTTTAGGGTGATCGGTTCAGCCGTTTGGAAAAAAAGTGGAGACGGACGGACCGACATTTGTTTTATTGTTGATTCGTCATATTTAGACGATAATAAATGCATTCCCCCAAATGCCACCTCGATCTACCCCATGTTACATTGAAATTGTTTGTAGTAAACGTATAAGACCTTCGTACTTCGTACGGGTCCAATCATCATCATCATGAAATAGTAAATTACTGATGACCAACTAGGAGAACTCCTCTTCAAATTAATGAAACTTTTGTGGAAATGGACGACGAGAGAATAAAAATTGAGCTGAATGTCAATGAAGAGAAAACTAAATACTTAGTGGTGGATAGAAACCAAATATCACGGATTGGAGAAAACATAACTATGAATAAGTATAACTTCGAGGTAGTCCAATTTGGGGTCTATAATAAACATCGCGAACGAAGAACTTAAAGCAAGAACAACCCAAGCCGGCATGTGTTTCTATGAGTTAAAACATCTCTTCAGAAAAAAATTGCTGAATGTCACCACGAGATATCAAATATATTAGACGCTAGTCACGTCCGTTGCTACATATGCATGCGAAACCTGGAAGTTAATTGCCAAGTAAGACATTCAAGACATTCAAAAGCCACTCACAATTCTTAATCCTACTTCCAATTGTTTAAAAAAATCGAAAAACTAAAAGTTGATTTCGTCGTTTACGACTCATCAGTACACCTTGTCTTAAGACCATGTGCATATCAGCATAGATGGCCATAGAATGATTCTCAGACTATGGAAACTCTCCTTTTATACAATCCAGATCCTACGATTGGATGCATGCCATTTCGTTTGAACAATTTGGAAGTAAAAGAATTGTGAGCTTGTTTCGGTTACTTTTTTTCGATTTTTGTTAAACAATTGGAAGTAGGATTAAGAATTGTGAGTGGCTTTTAAATGTTGATTCAAGCGGGTGGACTTTAAATCTGCCGAAGGTACAACAGCCATAGTAAAATATTACTTCTATGGGTGTAATTGTACCAAAAGAAGCTTTTCTAAAATGTTTCGAACGAAAAATGCAGAGATCGATTTGTGGCCCGGTCTAAGTGGGAGATACGTGGAGAATTAGGGCAAACTCTGAGCTCGAGAAAATTTTTGGTAAAGACAACATCGTCAGCGTGATTCGGTCAGCAAGACTAACATGGGCAGGTCATGTGATCACCATGGACGAGTCAGCCAAAACCTACTTGGGTTAAAAGTGGATGTCAGGTAAGTAATACCATGAAGCATGTAACGAGATTTGTACGTACTTCAGGGCTTGTTAGTATGCATCGAGCTATACAAATACTTCATGCAACTTGGTGCAAATTTAACATTTACTTTGATATCTGCAGGAAAATCTGCGAGAAACGAGCGGAAGCCTACGTATCTCGAAAAAAGAAAAAGCCTTTATCTTATAAATAAAAATAATAAAATAGGAAAGATTATCTGGATTATCTTGATCCAAAGAAGATTCATTCAATCACATGTGTGCATAAGCAGAAAATTTCACTGCAAATACTGTAAGTTATTTTACTCATTGTCCCACCGAAAACTTGTCATACTGCCATAATTTGCATAAGAAACTTAGTGCGAAAGAGACAAAATAGTGTGGACTTTTGTATAAATTATCTTTTCTCTCTTTCGTAATACGTTTCTTATGCAAATTACGGCAGAATTACATGCTTGTGTGCACCTCCCGGAAGCTATTTTAAATATTATTTATTGCATTCTATTCATTACATTAGGGCCCCACCGGAAACTTCTCATTGCATTTTCGGATGGGACACTGACGACACTGAGTAAAACAGTATACAGAGGGGTTGCTTAGTAAGTCATCATTCCTTGACACTCGCAAACTTATTCGTGTATTTTCAAGCCACTCACTTTAAAAACTGTTTTTTTGACTCGTGCAGTTGTACACCTGCCTTCGACTCGGGTACAAACGCTACGCTCGTCAAAAAAAAGATTTTCAAAGCTGTAGTTTCAGTATAGCAAATCGTAGTCTAAAGCGATGATTATATTGGCTACGATGCGATCGCGTAAGGTTTGTATGAAAATACAACTTGACGAACTTTTTTCTTTTTATAAAGTTGAATTTTCATACAAACCTTACGCGATGCTATTGGTATCACACCCAATATAATTATCACCTATAAGTCGTTGTCAATCTTCAGATCATACAGTAAACAGTTTAGCTTGTTCACGTAAATGCGAAGCGAATCGTGAAAAAAAATCGAAAAGAAATTACGAATAAAATCATTGAAGCGCCATATTATAACTAGCGCCTGAATTTTACAAATTTTTTTAAATGAAAACTGACCAATTATTATTAATATAAGAAAGTGAAAACACAACGTTAATCAAATTATTCAGGCTGTAAAACTTTATTCATAAAATTCATAACAAAGAGAGAACCATGTATATGTATTCACAGCGATAATAACAGAATAATAAAATTATAAACAATAAAAATTACAATGAATGAATGAATGCGAAACCATAGATGAGTGAGCATGCTAAACCGTTTGTTAATAATGTTGTTCAAATATTTCATTCTCTTAAATCAATGAAATTTAAGTTTCTAACAATAACCACTACAAAAGGCATGGTAATTTCTCTAGAAAGCACTATCTTAATAAGAGATGTTTATTGTCTTACTGACGGATGTTGCTGACTTGAGATTAAGCATTTAAAAACAAAAAGTGAGCTGTAATGATAGAGATAGATGAAAAATGACTTATTTCATGCGAGAACTGTCAAATTTAATGCACAACAATTCAATAAGAAACGAAGTGACTATTCTCCAGCGCCGGCGAATACCCAGAAGATATGAAAATGGCTATTCGCCGGCGCCGGCGAATAGTCACAAAATGTTACGATACTCTAGGAGGAGGTATCCTTTTATGAAACGTCACAAGAAAAAACATTAAAAATATTGCTAAAATCGTGAAATCGATAAGAAACTTGGTGACAAGTGAAATAACGGCCAAAGATCGAGTGATTTTGTAACGAAAATACGAAACTAGTGAACTTGCGATTTCAGGAAATATCACGAAGGCCTAGGGAATTTGTCCTTTTAAGAAACTCAGGAAACCTAGGTGGGTAACAAAACTAGGGACTTTGTGCTTTAAGGAAACCTCATGGAAACCTGGGGAACTTCTTCTTTTACGAATTGTCCCGAAAACTACGTCGCTAAAGAAACTAATAAACTACTGCTTTAATGAAACGTCACGAATACCTAGATATTTTTTCTTTTACGAAATGCAACGAAACCTTGGTGGGTAACGAAACTAGTGACTTTGCGCTTTAACCAAACCTAGGGAATTCGTCCTTTCACGAAATGTTCCAAAAACTAGGTCGCTAAGAAAACTAGTGAACTTGAGCTTTAAGGAAACGTCAGGAAGACCTAGGAATTATTCCTTTTACGAAATGCCATGAAACTAAGGTGAATAACGAAATTAGTGACAAAATATATGAAAATGACCAATAGCACCAATCATGAAATAAACGAGTTCAGGCTAGACAACATTTTCAATTATGTTACTATTTAGTGCTCAATTTGTGCAGGCGAATGGCCGAATAAATAGTGACGATAGTGACGTACTGTTTTTTCTTTTTAAACGTAAAGTTAGATGACTTCCCGTGCAAACAACACGAAAACTCAGAAATAAAATCTTTAGTAGAGTCGACTGGTACTTGGCTTCAAGAACAGAACAAATCCTAGGAGTTTTACTATTCGACAACTCATATTCAGGCCTTTTATCCCCTTAACACGAAAGCGGGAGGTTGGAAGCGGACGGCATGCCCCTTTTTTCATCTTTACATAATGATCTGGCTATTAGACTTCGTAAATTGATAGAAACAGTTGGATTCAAGTGAGTGATTCGAAATGTATGCAAATTCGTTTCACGTTTTATTAACACTGTCACACTGAGTTTTGTAAAATGAAAATCGCTGACACAGAATTTCTCTCGAAAACCTTCTTTTCGTAAATTAAAATTTAATTACGGTAAATGTGACTTTACTTAACGACAAAAATGAAATCTGTGCTTAAAGATTCAATGACATATTTTTAAATATTAATATTTCTCGTTTGTTTATAGACTATAAAATTTAAATGATTCGGAAATATGTTGAAGCATATTAGTACCAACTGAGTCGATATCATATTCCCCTCATCAATTACGTTATCGCTGGTGTTTTGTATACGATAAGCCTCACCTGATCAAATAACGTTATTAGCCATAATTGTTAATCAAACCGTAAATGATATCATAATATCTTCTAAAATCCATTAATTCATTCTACTGTACCGTGTATGCTACCACAGTGCAACAACTGTGGCGTTCATAAGCACTGAATTCATAAAATAAATTTATAGATCGTGTATTGGGATCGAACCAAAAAATTTTAACGCTATCTAGATGTATACGAGAATTGTTATATGCAAGAAATGAGGTGTGATTATCATGAATATCATTAATCGGTTGTAGCTTCGCCTAGCTTGATTTATATTCAAATCTAGAATCCAGTGAAAACGGTGAATTGAATTACACCTTTCTAAAAATTATGACGTAACATTTCCCAGGTGATTAACCCTATATAATCCCCCAGTCCGTCCCCTGCATTTCAAGTAATGGACTCTTGGTATTTTCGAAAAATATTTTTAATCAACATAAAACATTATTCTAAGCAAGAGATTCTTCTACAGAATACCGCTAACTGATTTTTTTAAAAAATTGCGTAAACTTAAATTTGATAATTTCCCTGAAGGGATGTTTTTGTTGTGGAGTTTTTTTTCATCAATCAGATATTATATCCCCACGTTGAATTTATTGTGATGTGTAAAAAAGTGGCGCTGTGTTCCATGTGAAACAATATCAAATTCACCATCATTGAGGGCTCTTTATAAATAGACTGTAGAAATTTTCCATCGTCTCTTTAAGTTATGCTCGTTTACTCGTGGGACTAAGCTTGTTCTTCAAAGTGTCAGCAGTAAGTGTAACGCGATGAATTTTGGATTGCCGAGGCGCTTAAACAGTATATTATTTAACACATCATAGAACAACGAAGAATTTGAAGATACACGTGCAAAATTAAATTTAAAAAAAGTTGTGAAAGGTTTTCAAAGAAGTAATTCAAAAATAATTTTCGAATTGTCAACAAGTTTTAAAGTCAAAATTCGAAAATAGAGTTTTAAGCTATAGCCCACCCTATTTCTGACCTAGGATCGTAAGAAGAGGCTTCAAACCCACACTTCCATTTACAAACATATGCAGGGGACCCGTACGCATTAGAATAGATGTGGCAACCAGAATAGATGTTGCAAAAAGATTCGAACGTATGTAGGTAAATGTTGCCTTAACTCTTAAGTGTATGAAATTACGTCGACATTAAATGGGATTGGAAATTGCGGAAAGGGCAACATAGAAAAACCACGGCGCAAAAAACATCTCCAATACTTAAAAAAACCCAAAATTAAAAAAAAAATGTGAAAAAAATTGCGCTAGGCCCGATATTAGAACCGACCTAGAGCACCTAGAGCACCTCTGATCCATACTTCCATGAAAAAAAAAGGTTGCCTCCTTCTTCTCTGCAACACTGCCCAAAAAACCTCATCATTAAAGACATATTCACAAAAAACCACCAAATACCGTGCAGGGTCGTGTAGCGTGAGTTGGGCCCACATTGAAGAATCTACAGCCCAAACCAATCAACAGATTTTGACTAATTTATTTTTCGTGGCTTTTTGATGTCCACAGGTTTTGAATGAAAGACCTTGAAGAGCGTTTTCCGTTCTAAGTTCGCGGAGATAAGTCAAAAAGTTCCACCAACCTCCAAAAAACCACCTTTTTGACCACCTTTTCGACTGTAACTTCGAAAATTTTTGACCGATTTTGCCCAAATTCATGCCTATAATCAACTTTCTGATTATCTTTCAGGAAAAAAAAGTTTTTGAAAATCGGACAAGATTTATCCGATTTATGCAGAAAAAACATGTCAGTTTTAGGGCCCTTGCTGAGTCTAAGAGCTTGAAATTGAAAAAATCTTCTTCGAAAAATGTCAAGCGTGCCCAGACCTTTCAAACAAAAAAAAAATTATGAAAATCGGAAAAGATTTACTCGAGTTATGTACTAAAGACCAAAAGCCATTTAAACGGCCCTAGCTCCTTGGAACTTGGGACGATATTGCCCAGAATCAATCGCCTAAGATTTTTTAATTACCTTTCAGGGAAAAAAAGTTTTTGAAAATAGCAGTTTTACTCAAGTTATCGCGGTGACGGACGGACGGACATTTTTTCTATTGCCGATTCGTCATCTAAGGACCATAATCGAAGCTTCGAAATTGGCGCGGTTACAAACGTCGTGGTAAACGCATAAGACCCCTTTTCCAAGAACTTAGTTCTGCGTACGGGTCTTAAAATGTTAATCTTAATTCTCCTTATAGCATAGGGGCCCTTCTTAAATTACGTAACGCAAAAATTGAAACTTTTGAGGCTCCTCCCTCCCCCCCGTTAACGCTAAAAGAGTCGTATCTCTTTTGCGTTACGTAATTTATGAACGGCCCAAAGAAAAAAAATCCTAATTATTATTTTATTTGTAGCACACCCTACCTCAAGCGAAAAAAAGTTCAGATACTTTTCCAATACTTTTTCTTTGGGTACCCCTTCGAAAATGTTTCTTTTTGCTTGATGAAAATCGTCAAAAGCCATACAAAATTCGGGAAAAAAGTGAATTATGAAAAATATTCTATCAGCTCAGATATCGTGGAACGGTGTTTCACTGTCTACCGAGCTTCCATTAGTTACAGGTATACTCATCTTTTGGGTACCCCTTCGAAAAATTTTTTTTCGCTTAAGCCCCGGTAGGTGGGACGGGTGGTTCTGTGTGAATGGTGGACGTTCTGGACTGCCTCCAAAATGCCTCGGTTACACGGTTACAGGTTCCAGCCTTCCATACATTGTATAACCTCCTTAAGTTTACAGAAGCTTCATAAATTAGGCAGTTACGGGATTCGAGGCCTGTATCGAAAATCATATACATCAAGTCAATCGTAACGTCACTCTCAATTTCATCAGATTGTGTACAAAGAAGAAGCCGAAATAAGGGGTCACTTACAAAGTACGTATGGGAGGAGAGGGGGTTGTCGGAATCGGATGAAGAAGTACGTTGTAGGAAGGGGAGGGGGGGGAGGTAAAACAAAAGCGTAAGTTCTCCTTCTAAGATTTTTTTGTGATTGTGAATTGTTTGTTAACACTGAATTTCGTTAAACAAACAAATTGCAGTCCAATTAATATGAATTAAGCACAGGATTAAAACGCATCTCGAAAATTTAAAACAAAGTAGCAAAGTGAAAGAAAACCGCATTTCACTTATTTTGGAATTCATCACGAAGTGTTTTTGGCACAAGTGAAAGAAATCTTACGGGAAACAGGAAACACTGCGAAAAACATCGAAGATATCAGAAATTGGATCGCTGCAAGCAAAGACGAAACATACTGTCCAGGAGCTCATGAAGGACATGCACCGAAAACTACGCTATGGATTCCAAAATAAGTGAAATGCGATTTTCATTACAAAACATTTTTTAAGTTCTGTATCTGTGAAATAGGAAGCCGTAAATTTATCTCACTCATTCTAGTTGAAAACATATTTGTTTATTTTAGGTCCACATAACAGATTAGTTTCTCTACGGAAGTGTTTCTCACTAAGTAAGCTTATTGAATATTTCAGTTGACTTTTTTTTCTGCCATGTTGCACATATAAACGCGGCTTTACTTTGTAATTCTTAGATGAAATTTTCGTACGTACTTTTAGTGACGGTAGAAGGGGTTCTGCAAAAGCGTACGAAGGGGTCAAAAATCGTAATTTTCGGCGTATGTACTTTGTCAATGGCCCCTTAATCGTAAAAGCCACATGACGTTGAAATTACATCCCTAGTACTCAATAGGTGGCACTCAACCCGCAAAGTAAAGGCGTGAATGATGGTAACCCGTTTACGTCCCACTGTTGGGTTCGCGTGGTCACATCGGACAAGCTGCCCTGACTAACAAATCTACTATATAATGAAAATATGCGTGAAATGAACCTAATGTAGTAATACTAAAATCGGATAGAAGCCAAAACTGTTGATCGACCTCTTGGCCTTCAATGATTGTAATTAGTATATAAGAAAAAATTTTAAAAATCAGCTATAATCGCTATAATCAGCTATATACGCTAAATAAATAATATAGGCCCCGTATAACTCGTCACTTCGTACGAGTCTAATATAAACACAACACCGTCTTTAAATCAACAATTATTCTTTTTTTCGAATGAGCTTAGAAATGGCTTTGTCCATTAATAGTTATTAACTGGATTGGCTATGTAATTCAGTTGTAACACATCTGCGAAAGTTTGCGATATCCGAGCCAAAGGCGAGGTGTCGTAATCGCAGACGTGTTACAACTGCATATCATAGCCAATTCAGTTCAAAATTTTAATGCATAAGCGAGCGGTTTGTTGAAAACACACCAAAAAATTTCACATATTTTCCACACGTTCGCTTTGACAACAACAAAGCGGCCATGTTTTTCGTTTAGTACGATGAGAGCGTTTCATACCTTACACAGTAACTAGATTTACATGGTTTCGTGCAGCTTATAAGTGGTTTCGTGCAGTTTACACAGTTTCGTGCAATTTCGTGGCATTTATTTTATGTACACATTGGCGATGAACCGTCAATGTAACACAACAATACCGCTCGCTATGAATTAAATTTTTTCAATCTCTACTCTTAGAAAATCCGATTTGATGCTTGAGAATGTCTGCATCTAAAGTCAATAGAGATAGTAAAGAGAGGATGTGCTTCTCTGTATAGATATCAATGGGTGAGATTAAAGAAATTACACAAGAAGTGGGGAAACTAATTTATAATAAAAGCGTATGCTGAAAAATTACCTTATAGATCTCCGATTGATTAAAAATCCGACATGCTTTAGCGAGTGATATCCATAATCTTACGATCACAACACTGATAAATATCACAACATTTCAAGCCATTCACACCTCAAAACAATTTACGGTAAAATAATAAATTAACAATTCATCAGCAGTCCTCTTGCTCTGGAGAATTTAAATAAAATCAACAAAACGAGTCATTCATCTTTTAATTCGTCCGCTATATTGAATTCAATGAAAAAGATTAATTAATCAAATTAATACACTTAGGCAAGAAGTTGTTTCATTTTTTCTTAATCTCGATTCCATTTGTTTAAACACGTGCGTTTCTGTAAACTTGCTGATCAAAACTGTTTTAATTCACGTACCACAGGCTTTTGAGTGCGCGCTCAGATTAAAACTCAAAAGGTTGGAGTAAAAAATGTTATTCAAAAATTAAAATAAACGGAACAAATTTCGTGTACACATTTCGTACGCAATGGAGTTAATTCTGAGGTACTCTGTATGTGATTTTGTTGTAGGTATCAGAACTTGAACAATAAAAACTATAACAAATTTAGCGTGTATGGGATATGGGATGGATTATTAAATTGAAGCATACGAGAAAAAAAATCGACTTGAAAACATAAAATACAACTTTTTCAGTTTAGTCGAAAGCAAATAAAAATGAACAATACAAAGTTGAGATATGTGTAATTAACGGTATCGGGAGTTTGTAATTTTTTAAGAAAAAAGACAGGCAAACCTTGATGCATAATTATTGAAAAAGAGATTGAGGTGGTACTTTGGAGTTTTTCATCTTTTTATATGTAGCACGTTACGTGATAAAGCATAAAGTAATTAATTTGAGGGCCGTGACGTCAGTTAAAACAGAATTGTGGCTCCAAGCATCACAAATTGTTATTACAACGTTACATGCTCCGCAGATGAATATTAGGAACATGAGACAAGTCAGCACAAGTAGGCTCTTTACTGAAATCAGATGGTACTTACACACGGGACGGCAAATAGACGGCCAAACTGTTGCTTCCGACTCATTTTCCCGAAAGTGCTCTACTAAAAGTTAAAAAACACAGAATTTAAGATAACCCAATCTTGTCCCCTACCCGAAGAGATTGTCAGTTTGCCAAGGCAAGGGGCAAGACAAAATGGGCTATCTTCAAATTCTATTCGTTTAAATCTGCTGGTCTTGACGGTGTCTTTCCAGGCATCGACATTCTTCTGGATAGACTGAGGAGCATTTTCAAAAGTTCTCTGGCACTGGGTTACATACCAAAAGCTTGGGAAAATTTTAAAATAGCTTTTATTCCCAAGTCGGGCAAAGTTTCTCACTGTGAACCGAAAGACTTCCGTCCGATTAGCCTCACGTCTTTTCTGTTGAAAAAAGTGCAAAGACTCCTAGACCTAGTCGTAAACACGCACTTGGTAATGGTTCACGTGGAACATGGAACGGGTTAGCTCAGTGGTAACGTACTGGCTTTCCACCAAGACTATCTGGAATCAATCCTGGTGGGGATAAATTCTGTATAGGATTTTTCTTCAATGTATAGCATGAAAGTAACGTTCCTAGGCACACCCAAGCTTCATAATTTGGGTATTTGTAAATTTGGTGCCGCAACGATTCGTACATAGAAGAATGACAAATATGACGTCACCCATATTCAATGAATTCTGTGTACAAATATCTGAGTCTGACTTTGGACGGAGATATAATTAGCACAAGAAGAAATCCTAATTGTAAAATGCTAGCTACCACTAGGCGTGGTTCGGAATGCACGTTTAGCATGTGGTCCAAAAAATGCCTGTCGGTAAAATACATTGATGGGGCGAACCGACGTTCTAAGCCCTACTAGTTTCCGCCCTAGTACATCATAGATGGCATGGCACTAGGTTTGTGTGCAATTTAACACTGACACAGTAAAAACGTCGGTAACGAAAGGATCTCTAAGAGAATCCATGTGAGCAAAAGCTCACAAAAAATTGTGGAACTAGTAAATAAAATGATCTAGCCTCTGACCCGGACGGGTTGTAACGGCGTATTATTATTATTAAGGCTTAACGATCTTAAACGACGGGAGATGAAAGGTTGTTCACCCCTACTCCCTTAGTAAACTAGGCTTAAGAGAAAGTATTCCAACAGGAAAGGTAGCCTCAGTTCGTCAGTCAGAACTTTATGCTATAGCCAAACTCTGTAAAGACCAGCACCAGCATTTACAGGAAGATCTAAATGTGCTCAGATAGTCAATCCGCAATACAGGCGGTCAGTTCACCTTACGTGAGGTCTGGAACGGTATTTGATTGTAAGAGAGCACTGAACGCGGTTGGAAAACACAACGAAGTGAAGGTGTTGTGGGTACCAAGCCATGCTGGTACTGTCCAGTGTTCTCCTTCTCCATTTGCTTCAAAGAACACAAGAGACCTGGAATCACAATTCGAAATTCCGGTAAACGGGTTTTGTAAGTACTGGCATTCCCACTATTTTTTCACTTCCCACAAACTCAATTTTGAGATACTCAGTTTTTCGATATTAGTTGTTTCATGGCTGTGTGCCTACAGCCATAGTTTTCCTTAGAATGTCTTTTGCACGTTGACTTCACATAACACCAGTTGATGTAGCACGGGAAAGGGGAGCGAAATTGACAATTCATCTCATGTTCCTAATATTCATCTGCGGAGCATGTAGATTTTTTTTAGGTTAGATTAGGTTTTTAGGTGTTGTCCGACTTTAACAGTCGAGTTAGCAACTGGATCAGTGATCATTCGTACTGCCCCTTCTCCTTGTATATTGAAACAATTTAACAAATTTTAATAAATAAATACAAACACGAAATTACTTAGTTCCTTCTCTTATAGAAAAAAAGAGGTAAACAAATCGAAGCAGAAGTTGCGATCATTACGATTTCAATTGCGTTTGTGATCGTGATTCCTGGGAGGCTACAGAGATTGTTGACTCACATGAACGTTCTGGTTTTCATAAGAAAATTAGCCAGATTGGTTATTTCCATTGAGCTTAAGTCTTGGTCGGAGTCACTTAGTTCTGTTTTCCCGAGGAACATTTTCCTGAACATCCTATATCTCTGGCAGACGTCAATTACGTGACGGCCCGTTTCCTCTCTTTGACCACACTCGCTCATCGGATTGTCTATACAGCTTATGCCAAAAAGGTGTTTATTCAGCCACCCGTGAACCGTAACTGCTTCAACGACACTTTTGACTTCGTGCCGACTCAGTTCCAGGAGTGCATCCCTGACATCGTTCGATGGTCTTTTACAGAAAATCTTTATATGTTTAGCTCCTTCGTAGCCAGTCCATCTGCTTAGGTGTTTCTCATATATCCATCCATTGACAGGAGTACCGTACAAAAATGTCCCATATGGCATGCACGCAATTTTTAGGAATTTTGCCCAAGGCCCTCAGAGCAACACAATTGCATTCGGTACCATTCGCGACACCACATTGTTTATTTTATCGATTCCCACTGCCGCTGTACTTATCCATTAGATACAAAAAAGAATACTTTTCAAGAAAAAATGGAAACACACAACTTGGTATTTAACACAAGAAGCCGTTGCCATTAGGGTTTTAGGGCAATATCTAGATTGTAAGGTCAAACTGGCAGATAAATTTAACAATTAGCGTTCTCCCCACATTTTCTATATTTTACCTGAAAAATTATTCTCTACATACCACAAAATTATGAGAAATTGCCACCTATCGTGTAATGCCAAGTTGAAAGTCAAATCACTACACCAACTTCCACAATTCTTCTTTCTTTTCTTGGAATTTTATTTTCCTAATCTAAAACAGCTCATAAATGGAGGGTGCCAACGACCTATAGCTGTAAAACATTAGGTAATAGTTCCTTTTTGATCCAAAGAGACTTTTTGAACCAGGCAGATGAGAGCTCTCAATAGCACAGTGGTTAACACGTCTGCTTGCTACTACGAGACTGAGTTGTCAGTGCGTTGGTTCGAAACTCAGTCGCAGACGGATTTGTACCGGATTTGTTAGATTTGTAAACAAAACAAAACTGATCGAATCGTTCAAGTCAAGTGAAGTTGAGTGTAGTGCCATCGTAAGGCTTACCGGAAAAGGCATTGTTGGGAGAACCGGTATTCTACTCCTGCTAGTTTCGCTCCTAGTTACATCTCATAGATGGCACTGAGTTTGTCGCACAGTTTACCACTGGCACAGTAAAACTTTCCGGTAATGAAAGGATCTCAAAAAAGTAGAACCACAAACAGCGAAACTAGTAAATAATGATCTACCTCTAACCCTTCATGGGTTGTAGGGCAGATTATTATTATTATTATTATTATTATTTGTCGTGATTCAATACCTGGTTTGATGCGGAGTGCGTTCATGTTACAGAACATCAAAACGCTGCGCGATTAAGAAAAGACACCGCAAGAACGAGAGAACAGAAAGTGGCGGCAGATGGGTTGTAAGGCAGATTATTATTATTATTATAGATGAGAGCTCTACCGGCCGTTTCTATTCCAGTCGCGTCGCCGCCGACGAAGTGACCAAAAATCGGCGGAAGCCGGCTGGAGAACAAAAAAAACAATAAAATTATGTTATAGCAAAGAAAAATAATTTATAATCATATTTATCCAACCCTTAGCTTTTTGAAAAAATCTTCGCAATGTATGTGATGTACAATTTCACTACCCAGTGACTGGCCGTACTGGAAATTCGGGGGAGATTTTGCCTCGTCCGGGAGAATACGGTTCCAATGTCGATCACCTCCTCTTTCGATTCGCCTATGAAGTGACATAGGAGTACAAATTTTCTGTTTCTTGTTTGCAGCTTTACTAAATTTTGTAAAATAAAATTAATTTTAAAAATGAATATTTCATACTTTTTGGAGTCAGTGGGCTTCAAAACTATTTCTACTGGGGTGATCGCCCGGCGTTCGTTGAAAAGTTTGAGTAACTAGAAAATTCTCAGTCGTACGAGCCTCGGATAATTCAATAAATGGAATAAGTGCAATATTAAAAAACCCGCCCGAAGAAACTGTGTAAAAACCTCTCCAAATCCCCAAATTAAATCTCTGATAGCGTTGTATCGCTTGGATTTTTTGGCCAAATATTAGAGTGCACGAACTAAATAAAAGGGAATTTTACTTCCAATCTTTTATGAAGGGCACTATATAAAGGACGAAACAATGGACAAAATAAATGCTGATTTCGGCGTATCACGCCCTCACATACCAGAGTATGTGATTTCATCAGTACACCTATGTCATGACTATGTGTATATCAGCATACATAAAGGTAGAATGACTTATCATTCCAATTACCTTCGCTTAAATACACTTGTTTCTAAACAGTTTATTTGTTAATTTTGTTGAAGCCCCAGACTTCTTTTCGATAATTTTGTTTACTAGATTTTTTACTTCTAGCAACAATTTAACCATGATTTTTTGATACACCCAAATTAACATTACAGTACTCCGTTATGACAAGAGAAGCGTCTTCATAAGATTTAATAAACTTAAGTGCTGATTTCGTCATTTACGACTCATCAGTGCCTGTTAATTAACAGCGCACTTTCTTATAAGTATATACCACCTGAATCGAAACCAACGACTAGGTGAAGTAGTGTTTTGAACGCATTGAAGTACGGGAATTATGAATTCGCTTGGTTATTTTGTGGACTTTAAACCACAGTAAGTACCGCACTTTTGAAAGACAAATTTTCTTTAAGTGAAATAGTACTACAAAAACCTTTTGACCTTTAAAAAAAATTAAAAAAAGAAATTTTCACAAAAAATTTTCAAAACAATATTTTTTGTACTAAGCACTAAGCACTAAGCAGAAGCCTTTGGCTCATACCTTTATGGATAAAAAGTTCCCACAACATAGCAAAAAAAATTTTTGTGGACAGACCGACCTAGAGCAATGAGTTGCGGCCTCGGATTCGGATCCAAGCTTCAATAGACAAAAATGATTCCCTCAATTTTCTCAAAAAAAAAAAAAAACAAAGCAAAGCAATTTTTTCTGGCTAGGGCCGACCTTACGATTAACCTAGGACCCACTTAGGTTCTGGTAAGAGGCCTTGGCCCTAAATGTATTCATTAATACTGTTAGGCCTTCCATTACCACTCAAAAAGAAAATAAATGAAGAAAATCTGATAGAATTTACCCGATTTAATTAGAAAACACACGTAAAGTCCTAGGAGATACTCAATTTTAGGACCCTAGGTAAGTTCAAGGTCCCAAAGTAAAAAATCTTTCTTCCATAAATGGTTGGACTTTCATAGGCCTATCGATTTAAGAAAATATTTATGAAAATGGGAAAAGAGTTACACCCAAGACCACTTGGCTCGGCGGTCCTTGACTGAAAAATGCCCAAATTCAATCCCATAAAAGCTTGTCATGGACAAATGTAAATAAGCCAATATTAAGAAATTGAAACTTCCCTGTGTCAAATAAGATCTCTCAATGATGGCTCAATGTTTTTGACGCTCCCAGTGTTAATATACTGTGAATTCTATTAAATCAAAACAAAATCAGGCCGTTGCAGCAGTCTGCAGCACTCCTGGTAGCATCTCCTATTGAAATAACAGCTGAAAGCGTTGTGCAATAAGCTCCTGAAACCTGACAGTTCTAAAAAATGAAGAGAAAAAAATAATGACGCACCGAGCTTTTTTGCTCCTCCCTTGCCCAACAACCCGTCACGATAATTTGAACCCCGAGGTTGAAACAGTTCCTTTGCTTCTTTTAGATTCACTTAACGTGACGATTTGTAGGGCAAGGGAGGAGCAAAAAAGCTCGGTGCGTCATTATTTTTTTCTCTTCATTTTTTAGAACTGTCAGGTTTCAGGAGCTTATTGCACAACGCTTCAAGCTGTTATTTCAATAGGAGATGCTGCCAGGAATGCTGAAGACTGCTGCAACGGCTTGATTTTGTTTTGATTTAATAGAATTCATTATATTTATGCCCCTCTTCGAAAATTGTTCTTTTGACGTGTGGGCATTGCGAATCGAGCCCCTAGCGGGGTTTGGGACAGAGCCCCATGCACGCAAGGCCGCCTGCAGGGCGTGAAAGAACCCCGCCGCAGGAGCGGGGGTGAGGGGGCAGAGCCCCCCAATAATTTATTGAAATAATCATAAGTACGTGTGTACGAATTGTACACAAAATATTGAACCTCAAAATACGACAATAAAATGGCGCGACAAAAATGAAAGGGAAAAGTACTGTACGAAAATTTGAGCACAGTTTGAAGAACTAAACAAAACAAAAAGTGACCTATTTCTATTTTTGTCCTTCACTGTACCTTTCAGAAAAAAAAAACGATTTTGAAAATCGGTCAAGTTTTATTCGATCTATCGCGGTGATGGACGGACGGACAAATTTTTTTTTTTGTAAATTCGGCATCTAAGAACCATTCTCTCTCCTACTCCCCCTCAATTCGACTGGTTACAAACGTCGTGGTAAACGCAATAGACCCTTTTTCGAAGAACTAATAGTATGAAGAAGTATAAACATTTTTCCTGTTGATCCGATGCATTTTTTGTGTGTTTGAGTAAGAAAAGAGCACAATTGCCTTTTACGAGACACTCTTGGATTCAGGCAAAATCGTTTGGATACGTGCAATTTTAAATTCAACAAATTGTCAGTACGATGCTCAGAAGACATAACTTCGCATGATTTATAAGATTCGTTGAACATGCGGAGAACGGTGAAACTGAATGAGCCTCCCTGTGGTGGCCGTTAACGTTCCTTCTTGGATTACTTTAAGTTCCGTGTTTTATGCGACCGTTGAAATTTTACATGGAACATTAATTGTTGTTTATAAAACTTTGCTTTGAATTTTCGTTCGAAGTAAGATTCGATTGTACAATTAATTATACATATATAGAAAGTTCACCGTCTATTTTTATTCTAAGGATATGTTGACACATTGGACTGTATACCAAGAAATAGATATGCAGTGCACATGGGACGTCTAAGATCACGATCATAATTTCAGAGTGAGATAAAGTAATGATTTGAAAGTAGTCGATTTAATGCGGGTCTCGGACTGCTACCAAAAAAAATTGCCTCAAATTACGCTACCGCCCAGTCGGAGGAAAAAGCGACATATTTCGCGAGCATAGCTAGCGGGAAGAGATATTCACAAGCGTTAAACGTACAATAAATTGAAAAGTTTGTAAGGGAAGGGGGAAGGAAAACAGGTTCGTCGAAGGCGAACCATGATATATCTTCTTAGATATGGGAAGTTATCATCAGCGAATGGGACGTTATCAGAAGACAGCGGTAAGTGTAGATAAAAACAATGAAATTTATGAGGAAAGTATCGCAGTTTGGAGCGGATGCAAAATTTTTTCAACAAATGTTAAACGTACGAAAAGTGGAAAAGAACTGTCGGAAAGAGCGAAGTAAAACATGTTCGCCGAAGGTGGATAATGATTTGAAAATGGGAACAGATTTGAAAATAGAAAATCACTTGAAAACGACAAGTAACTACTTTGAGAAAGAGAAACACCTTGAGAACGAGAAGTGATTTGAACAGCTGAAATTAATGAAAACAAAATTTCTCTCTTTCATTTCTGTTGAAATACCGTAAAAGTCTCTCGCTTTGACCGATTTTTGACTTTGATATCAAATAACTTTCTATAATGTTACTGTATAAACCTGCAAGTCTGTTTTTCCTTGGGGCTGGTGTTAGAATAAAACATATAATAATTTGATTTACTCAAAAATTAGTTTTTACTCTAACTAGTCCATTGTTTCCAAAAGTCCAAAAGTTTCTAACGTTGACCGGCAATACCATATTCGGTTATGCCAACACAGAACTAATCCAATACCTTGACAGTAAATTTATTTAATAATTTGAGTAATTGCATCATCAAGGCATTAGGTGAAACAGGAGAAAATTTAACACTCGACAGTGATGTTAAGTTCTAGTCCATTGTATCAAACATCAATATTTGGTATGGTTTGAGGTTTTTCGTATTAGTGGATGGAGCCGCGTTGCATGGTAGTGTGAGCAAGGAAAATTCCAACGCTACACTTTTTCTTCGCATACAATACAATGTCGAACTATCAAAGTGACCAATCAGTGAGGCTCTGGCTATTACTTGAAAACATTCCCATGACTCACCTGATCAACAGGTTGCTTTTAAACAGGGTTGCATTAGCGCCGCTAATCATTAGCGTCGTAATTAGCGACGATAGTAGCGGCGCTAAAATCGGCAATATCTCGCTAATAGCGAAATATTTGCGATAGCCGCTAATTGAATCGCTAAGATTTTTCGTCAAATTACTGAACATTTTTCCGAAAACCAAATTGAATGATACGTTTTACAGTATTTCTTTAGTAAAAAATTAACCCAACTAACTAAACGAATCTTCAATTGCTAAATTATGTCTCTAAATGACAGCCTAATAGTCTTATTTAGAAAATACGTTTAGCGTTTAAGGTTGAGTGCAAAGTTATAAATCTACTCTCAAAATTTTGTGAATGAAATATTATTACGGAAGGTATAATCTCGTGTGAAGGACGGGTTAGCTCAGTGGTAACGTACTGGGCGTACTGGCTTTCCACCGAGAATATTCGGGTTCAATCCTGGTGGGGACAAATTCTGTATAGGACTTTTCTTCAGTGTATAGCATGAAAGTAACATTTCTAAGCACACCCAGGCTTCATAATTTGGGTAGTCGTACATAGAAGAATGACAAATATGACGTCATCCATATTCGATGAATTCTGTGTACAAATATTTGAGTCTGACTTTGGACGGAGATATAATTAGCACCAGAAGAAATCCAAATCCTAATGGTAAAATGCGAGCTACCGCTAGGCGTGGTTCCGAATTCACGTTAAGCATGTGGTCCAAAAAATGCCTGCCGGTAAAACACAATGATGGGGCGACTGTAGATGCTAGTTTCCGCCCTACTACATCATAAATGTCACTAGGGTTGTGTGCAATTTACCACTGACACAGTAAAAACGTCCATCCATGTGAGGAAAAACTCACAAAAAACATAGAAGGGACCCGTACGTATCAGAATAGATGCGGCAAACAGAGTTGATGTTACGAAAAGACTGGAACCTATTTAAGTAAATATTGCGCTCACATTGGACTGTATTGGAAATTGCCCGTACGGCAATTTCGAAAAACCCGTCCGAAGTCTTGGTTTAAAAAAATTCTCCGAACGCACAAAATTGACCTCCAAATAGAGAAAAATATTCTCCTCAATTTTGTCTACAACATAGCAAAATCTATTTTTTGAGCTAGGGCCGACCTTAGTACTGACCTAGGGCCTTAAATAGAGGCCTCGGATACATACTTCCATAGACAAAAATGTTTCCCTCAATTTGCTCTGCAACATAGCAAAAAACATTTTTTTATGTTAGGGCCGATCTTAGGACCGACATGAGGTCCACTTGAGCCCTAAGCACAGGCAAAAATTCTTCTATAAATTGTCGGCCGTGCCGAGATCTTTCAAACAAAAAAAAACTTTGAAAATCGGTAAAGATTTACTCGAGTTATGTACAAAAAACACATAGAGCCCTAGCAGAGACTCGTTTTTAGTGCCCTAGCTAAGTCCAAGGACTCAAATGAAAAAAAGTTTCTTCCATAAATTGTCGGCCATGCCCAGATCTTCCAAACAAAAAAAAATTATGAAAATCAGAAAAGATTTACTTGAGTTATGTGCAAAAGACCAAAAACCACTTAAACGGCCCTAGCTCGGCGGCCCTTGGGCCGACAGTGCCCAGATTCAATCCCATAAAATATTTTTCGACTAACTTTCAGGAAAAAAAAAGTTTTTGAAAATCGGTCAAGATTTACTCAAGTTATCGTGTTGACGGACAGACAGACAGACCGACAGACGGATATTGTTTTTTTCGCTGATTTGTCATCTGTAGGCAAGAAAAAAAGTTTCCCCCTTACTCCCGGGTTCGAATTCGCAATGTAACAAACGTGGTAGTAAACGCATCAGATCTTCGTATTTCGTACGGGTCTAAAAACTCTTTAACAAAATGTTAAACATTTGATTTTTGTGAATCCCTTTTATTATGTCAACACTGCCGAACATTTGGCACTAGTCGTTATTTGGTTAAAGTTTTTTTAATTATTTTGTGGTTAGAAGTTTAACGTAAAAATCTTCATCTCTTACAACATGACTGCGTCTTTAAAGAAGGGTCTGATTAAAATCCTTGCCCCGTTTTGGGCCTCAGAAATATCATTTCGTGATTCTTTTCGAAATTAGCTTCGATGGCCTTCGGGTCGCCAGTGCGGGCCCGCATACAAATGATTTGTAACAAATTTGTGTAGTTGTATTAATAAAGGAGAATTTTAAATAAAATGAATTTTTGGGATCGGGAAATTTTTGTATTGTCAATCGGGAAGTTTTTCTAAATTTTTCTGCTCGCGGGAAGCCAGTCGCTTTTTCCAGCAGCGGTTGACTTAAAGAAATTTGCAGCCGGAAACCTCACAGCGCATCCAAAAATCCACGCTTTTAATGCGGCATCGGCTTGCCTCGAAGTATCAACGAAATTCATAATAAGAAACGACGAATAATGACGTGCGTCTTCATCATTCTTCATAATGAAATTTCGCATAGTTTGACAAAAGCCTACGTCGCACTAGATTCAAGTTCAACCTGTTCAATTCCCTCCCTCACCAATATTTGTAACTTATAATTACTTATACATTACTTACTTACAAAGTCAGAATTCGTTACGGCAAGAAAAGGGAAAGAGCATGCGACTGCCATTTTCTCGGTCACTCCGTTCTCCGTCATTCACCAAGCAAACTCTTCACGCTCTGTTCGTGTGTTACGAAATTGTCTCAAATCGACCGCCCGAAATAGACGTGTAATTAACTATTATGCAATTAACAAACATGTGACTTTCGCAGATTTCGTTTCGCATCGTGGACCTGCATACGTGTCCGTCTAGTGTTCATTTGAGACAATAGCGCAAGGACCAAAAACGATAATTTCCCACGTTGTCTATTTGTTTATGGAGAGGAGAATGTGAATGTGTGGTTTTGTACACCAATGATCCACATAAATACGTGGCTTCTGGTTCTAACAAATGCAAGCAATGATTCTATTTCGTCATGATTTACACGAAAATTGCACTATTCAAAGGAATTTCGTTAATGGAAAAAATTTGTATTCCAAAAGGGTAGATTTTAATATATTCTAAAAACACATGTATCCAGTGGAATCTATAACATATTGCTGTAGATGCCCGATATTTCTACATTCGGTCTATATTGCTGATACTCTTTATCAGTACGAAAATTATAAGAATTTTCAGTTAAATGTTTCTTTTTATCAATAATCTTTTGCAAGGTTGTACGACTTTCATATTGCGCTTATATTCGAAATAGCGCTACCAACGGGACAGTTTCACTATTGCGGCTGATACTGAAGAAGCGTTCTGCCACTGTGCTATTCTGCAAGTTGTGTGTATCTCAGAATAAGAATATTTTCATTGTGAAATATTTACTGTGTAAATGGTTTTATTACAGTGGACGAACAACAAGCACGAATCAGTTAAACTAAGCCAACAGTTTTGATGAAACGCAGTGATCTTCATTAACGTAAAATGAATAGCGTCTCTTTCCAAGTAGTCGCGCTACCTCCGGTAGTATTCTAATTTCAAAATAAGTAGCGCTGACATAAACCGTTTCGCATATTCGGCAAAACCTTGGTATTGTGTCCATTTAAATTCGACTTTAATTACTTGTTCATTAGCATGTTATTGATAACGTAATCTAATAAATTTTTCGATACACCGATCGATTTCGGTTCGCCGACAAATATATAAATGGCAACTAGCGGTTTTTGGTAACAAGTATCCACCAAGCGAGACAAGTGCAATGGCTTCCGCATTGTTAAAAGGTAACTTAATAACTTTGCAATGAAACAATCACTTTGTTGCAAAGGAAATTAATTAATCGATTTTTTTTCGGGGCAGTTGCAATTTTGTTGGCCATTATCACATTGACGGTTGCCCGACCCCGAAACTCACCACCGGTTCCCAAAGTAGAAGATTGTGGGGAATGTGCTGATGGTGTACCGGACGTTCCAGTCGATGATATAGTCACAGAACCACCAGATTCGGAGGGATGTCTATCCGGTGAAGAAGATGTGACCCGTGATATTCCTCCAGAAATTATAACCCCTCCACCACCATGCTAATTAAATTTAATTTTTGGTAAAATCTTAATCCAACTTTGGTGACGGAAACATATTTTTGTAATATGATTGATGAATTAATATTTTATGCAACAAATATAAATTGATTACTTAACGGGTGTACACAAGCGTATTTCATTACTTTTCTGTGCGGCAACAATGCATTTTCTTCGGTATACCTATATGGTAGAATGAATCAACGATTGATTATCGAAATATGAGTTCTGATTGTTCTTTTGTGTAATGGATATCAAGACTTAAAAAGTGTAACGCGTATGCAATTCATTTGACCGGATATGACTGCATATGGTATTTCGTTTGGTAGAGACTTTCTAAGCTCCGTTATTGTCGTCCTCTGGAAAATTCGTTTTGGAGCTGCAGTTTATGCGTTTTTCATTTTTCGGTGGTATCCATAAATTTCGTATGTACGCTAAACCTTACAACGGTAATTTTACAAAAATATAAATTTTCACCGTTTAAAGCATCGAAACGAAGTGTAAATGTGTACGCTGTTCCTCATTTAACGGGTTTTTGTTAGAGTAGAGAAAATTTGAAGATGTAAAATTAGCCACTTTGTGTTTTGAGAAATTAATGTTGTAGGGTTTTGCGTACCTACATAATTTATGGACTATTCTGTATTGATGTGATTTTATCAATTGAAACTGAAACGATGTTCAGCAACTCACTCCGTGTAACAAAGTCTTTACAAATGCTCAATACAATAGATTTACTGATAAATGTCCGAAGGAATAAAGATGGACGGATTAACTCAGTGGTAACGTACCACCAAGAATATCCGTGTTCTATCCTGGTGGGGACAAATTCTTTATAAGATTTTTCTTCAAAGTCTAGCATGAAAGATAAGTTCCTCGGCACACCCAGGCTTCTTAATTTGAATAGTT
Source organism: Pseudolycoriella hygida (assembly GCA_029228625.1). Classification (NCBI taxonomy): domain Eukaryota; kingdom Metazoa; phylum Arthropoda; class Insecta; order Diptera; family Sciaridae; genus Pseudolycoriella; species Pseudolycoriella hygida. The sequence goes on along the minus strand of CM055403.1, from coordinate 15,823,227 downwards.
GTGGATTTGATGCCGCAACGAATCATACACAGAAGAATGACACCCACATTCGATGAATTCTGTGTACAAATACATGAGCCTTACTTTAGGCGGAGATATAATTAGCACCAGAAGATATCCTAATGGTAAAATGCTAGCTACCGTTCGGCGTGGTTCGGAATTCACGTTAAGCATGTGGTCCAAAAAATGCCTGCCGTTAACAACAGGTTGATGGGGCGAACCGGCATTTTAAGACCAACAGGTGTCCCGCGTTTTATGCGGTATGAATAACAATAGAATTACAGCAGATTCTATTCTGTGATTCTATTGTTATTAAGACCGCATAAAACGCGGGAAACCTGTACTTATTTCCATACCTAGTTCATCGTAGATGGCACTAGTTTGTACTTATGGTAACGAAAGTGTTGGAATTATCACTTGATGATAACTTGCACTCATGAAAAATGTAATAATAGAGTATGTATAGATATCTATCCAAGTAACAATTTGAAAACCGATAAATTAATGGTTAAAATAACGTCATCATAACGTTGCCAGGACCGTTATTTAACCGTCATTGCCCAGTTATAAAAAGACCTAAGTGATTTAACCGTAAAATAACGGCTGTTTAACGGAAAAGTTTTTCAAAGGAAAGGTACTGGTCAAATAAGGGTCTTTTGACCGTTGATGGCTTAGACTAGAACTAGAACTAGACTAGAACTAGAAGGGGTGTAAATAACGCAAGCAATGTAGACGCACAACTTAATGTAGACGTAATTTCAAGCACTTAAGAGTTAGGACAATATTTACTTAAATACGTTCGAGTCTTTTCGTAACATCAATTCTGTTTGCCACATCTATTCTGATACGTACGGGTCCCCTGCATTTGTTTTTACAGACATATTTTCTGAAAATGTTATTTGTACTACCGCCGATATTAGAACCGACCTAGAGCACTTAGGAAAGGCCTCTGACCCATACTTCCATAGACAAAAAAGTTTGTCACTGATACCGATCTTCTATCACTTATAGTTCTCAAAATGTTTGAATTTTTCAAAAATATATTGTCTAGATCGATCCACGCTAACATTAGCGGCCATATTGGCAGGCATTACAACATGTGCCACCCACAAACCAACAACTTTGCCTTTGAAACCGCTCTTCTATCTCTTATCGTTCTAAAGATGTTTGAATTTTTCGAAAATATGTTGTCGAGATCGATCCACCCTAAAGCGGCCATATTGGCAGGCATTGTGACATGCACCACACCGAAACCAACAACTTGAGCCCTAAGCACAGGCAAAGTACTTCCATAAATTGTCGGCCGTGACTAGATCTTTCAAACAAAAAAAAGTTTTTTAAAATCGGAAGAGATTTACTCGAGTTATGTACCTACAAAAAACACGTAGAGCCCTAGCAGAGATTCGTTTTTAGTGTCCTAGCTAAATTCACAAAACTTTCTTCCATAAATTGTCGGCTATGCCCAGGTCTTTCAAACAAAAAAAAAATTTTGAAAATCAGAAAAGATTTATTCGAGTTATGTACAAAAGACCAAAAATCACTTAAACGGCCCTAGCTCGGGCCGACAGTGCCCAGATTCAATCCCAAAAAAAAATCGGTTGAGTTTTATTCGAGTTATCGTTTTGACAGACGAACGGACGAACATATTTTTTTATTGTTGATTCGTCATCTAAGGACCATGATCGGTGCTCCCCCCTATTTCCGGGTCGAAATTCGACTGGTTACAAACGTCGTGGTAAACGCATAAGACCCCTTTTCGAAGAATTTCGTTCTTCGTACGGGTCTAAACAAGTAGGGCCCTAGTGGGTCCGTTTCTTTAGGGCTCTAGCTAGGTCCAGCGACCCAAAGTTAAAAAAAATTTGTCCATTTGTTGGGCATTCCGAGACCTTTCGATTGAATTTTTTTTTGAAAATCGGAAAAGATTTGCTCGAGTTTTGCACAAAAAACATGTAGGGCCCTTGTAAAGACTCAGTTTTGGAGCTCTGGCTGAGGCCAGGCGTTCAGATTCAAAAAAAAAAATCTTCCATAAATTGTAGGGAATTGCTATACCTTTTGATCAAAAAAAAATTTTTGAAAATCGGAAAAGATTTACTCGATTTATGTACACACTTTTGGCCCTAGCAGAGACTCATTTTTAGTGCTCTAGCTAGGTCCTAGGGCTCAAGATCAAAAAAGTTTCTTCCATAAATTGTCGGGCAAACAAAAGAAAGTTTCTGCAAATCGGAAAAGATTTACTCTAGTTATGTACAAAAGACCAAAAACCACTTAAACGGCCCTGGCTCGGCGGCCCTTTGGCCGACAGTGCCCAGATTCAATCCCAAAAAAATTTTTCGAGTAAATATATTCCGATTGTCATAAACTTTTTTTGTTTGAAAGATCTGGGCATGACCGACAATTTGTAGAAGAAACTTTTTTGATTTTGAGCCCTTGGACTTAGCTAGGGCACTAAAAACGAGTCTCTGCTAGGGCCCTACATTTTTTTGTACATAACTCGAGTATAAATCTCTAAAAATTTTAATCGAAAGGTCTAGGAATGTTCCACATTTTATGGGGAAAGTTTTTTGAAAAGATGCCCTTGGACTCAGCCAGAACCCTGAAACTAGGCCCAACGACATAAAGCGGGCAAATCCTAACCGATTTTGTTAATTCTTTTTCTATTTGAGAGGTAACCGTCTACCGAAATATATTCATAAACAAATTTGGGCCTGTGCTTGGGGCATTTTTTTGTCATATTGCAGAGCAGATTGAGGGAAACATTTTTGTCCATGGAAGTATGTGTCAGAGGCATTTGTTTATGACACTAAGTCGGCCCTTAACAAAAAAATTGTTTTTTGCTATGTTGTAGAGAAAATTGAGGCGAACATTTTTGTCTATATGGAGATTAATTTTGTGCTTTCGGGAGGGTTCTTTTACACCGTTTCTTCGGACGGGTTTTTCAATATTGCCCTATCGGCAATTTCCAATACAGCTTAATGTGGACCTAATTTCATACACTTAAGAGTTAAGGCAATATTTACTTAAATACGTTCGAGTCTTTTCGTAAAATCAACTCTGTTTGCCACATCTATTCCGATACGTACATGTCCCTTCATACGTTTTAATTTGAAATGTAAAAATGATGGGAAAATAATGCAGCAATTGTGTACATTTTTTTACATGATTTACATAAATTTTACATCATTTTTACAATAATTATCCATGAATTTTCGATGAAGCATACACAAAATTTACATTATTCTTACGTCAAAAATATAATTCTGCTGAATTTGGAAATACACCCTTACACAGCACATTTAGATAAGGTAAATGCTACAGTCAGAAATGAAAAAATGGCAATAGGACGTAAGTCATGTACCGTTAGCTCTCTCGCATTGTCATTTTTTTTGTTCTACCATTTTGACATTTAACTCAAAAGCTTGACTTACGTCCTATTGCCATTTTTACGCTTTTTATATCGTTGCACATACTTTCCACATCGTTCCACACTGTTTCTACATCCCTTCACACTCTCTAGTTCCACACACTTTCCACATAGCTCCACACATTTATCACATCGTTCCACACAGTTTTAACATCGGTCCACATATTTTTCACATCTGTCTACACACTTTTCACATGTGCACACATGCTCTACACTCTTTCTGCATCGTTCCGCATACTTTCCATATCGTTCCACATACTTTCCACGTCGTTCCACACACTTTTCACATCGTTCCACACACTTTCCACATGCGTACACATTGTTCCACAATCTTCCCACATCGCTCCACTTGCTTTCCTCATCCGTCCACACACTTTCCACATCATATTTGGAACAATTTCCACATCATTTCAAGCACTTTCCACATCGTTACACACAAAAGAAACCAATTCTAATTCAGAAGATCCAAAAAAGTAAAGATGGTGCCACTGTGTCAGGGGGGCAGGGTTCCAACAAATTCTACACAACAGTCTCAGTCTTTACTCGTGACCACCACAGCGCTTCGATCGATTTTTAGTACAGCGCACTTATTTCGTGTGGAACAATCTTGACTGTTATTTTATCAATATTATGCCAATAACAATGAAGTTCTCGCGAATGCAAACAAAAGCAACGAAGCTGCTCTAAAGGCTCTAAATGTACTAATCTTTAAAACAAGTTTTCCAACAACATTGATCCATTACTTTCCCGAAGAAACCATCTGTCTAGGTATTTTAATTTAGAAGAAACCAACTCTCTAAGTATTGTCATTCCGGAGCTAAAATTCGAGAACCCTACAAAATTGACCACTTTTCCAAATGTGACAACTTTTCCAGGTTTCACACTGAAAACCGACCTATGAAATTTTTGAAGTCTGACGTTCAGTAAAAATTTCATGAAGATCGGATGCCTAGTTCTCGAGATCCTGATCCATGAATAGATGATAATGATGACTATGATAGATAATCATACAGTGAAATGTGCGCACGTCCATTAGGAACACCAAACCAATACTAAACTATACACAAGAGGATGAAAACACAATGAAACTTCGCCCTATTTGCGGTCCCCGACAGATTGGGCAAATTTAAACAGTTTCGCTGACCTAAGGTTCGATATACGATAAAAACATTTTATTAAAAATGACTTACATTTGATAATCAAATAATCACAAACTTACACAAAAATTCATCATCGATAAATCAAATGGCTAGGCAGGTCAAATCTATTATAGGAAAACAAATAGCATGAAAAACTAGTGACATAATTCACAATGAACAAAATTTCAAACCTACAGTTTTGATGTTAGACTGAGTGAATCATAATGTTTCCATTTTTTGTAGTTCTTTCAAAGTTCATTGTGAGAACGCATCACACGGATTTTCGCGTAAAAGATTTCTTGCTTTCAGGACGAATGTCAAGTTTTTCTCCTAAAAAGAGATTTTCATTTTGTCGTCTCTTAAGTGCAAATACCTCAACTTCTCACCTGTGTGGATTTTTTGATGGCTTTTTAAATAAAATTTTGTTGAAAAACATTTGTTGCATTGGGGACAAGAGTAAGGTCTTTCTCCTGAAAAAAAAGATTTGAATTTTTTCTCTATTTTAGTGTAAGTACCTCAACTACTCACCCGTGTGGGTCCTCTGATGGCTGTTTAAACTTGCTTTTTGTGTGAAACATTTCTTGCATTGCGGGCATGAGTAAGGTCTTTCTCCTGAAAAAAACATTTCTTTTTTCTTCATTTATGTGTAAGTGCCTCAACTGCTCACCTGTGTGGGTTCTCTCATGGTTTTTTAAATTAGTTTTACATGCGAAACATTTCTTGCATTGGGGACAAGAGTAAGGTCTTTCACCTGAAAAAGAGATTTTCTTTTTTCTTCATTTGAGAGTTAGCGCCTCAACTGCTCACCTGTGTGGGTCCTCTGATGGTCCCTTAAATTGGATTTATTTTTGAAACATTTCTTGCATTGCGGACAAGAGTAAGGTCTTTCTCCTGTAAAAAATGATTTTCTTTTTTCTTCATTTGAGTGTTAGTGCCTCAACTGCTCACCTGTGTGGATTTTTTGATGGCTTTTTAAATAAAATTTTGTTGAGAAACATTCGTTGCATTGGGGACAAGAGTAAGGTCTTTCTCCTGAAAAAAAAGATTTGAATTTTTTCTCTATTTTAGTGTAAGTACCTCAACTACTCACCCGTGTGGGTCCTCTGATGGCTGTTTAAACTGGCTTTTTGTGTGAAACATTTCTGGCATTGCGGGCATGAGTAAGGTCTTTCTCCTGTAAAAAATGATTTTCTTTTTTCTTCATTTAAGTGTAAATGCCTCAACTGCTCACCTGTGTGGGTCCCCTGATGGTCCCTTAAATAGGCTTTATTTTTGAAACATTTCTCGCATTGGGGACAAGAGTAAGGTCTTTCTCCTGAAAAAGAGATTTTCTTTTTTCTTCATTTGAGTGTGAGTGCCTCAACTACTCACCTGTGTGGGTCCTCTGATGGCTTTTTAAATTAGCTCTATAATGGAAACATTTCTTGCATTGGGGACAAGAGTAAGGTCTTTCTCCTGAAAAAGAGATTTTCTTTTTTCTTCATTTGAGTGTTAGTGCCTCAACTGCTCACCTGTGTGGGTCCTCTGATGGTCCCTTAAATTGGCTTTATTTTTGAAACATTTCTTGCAGTGCGGGCAAGAATGAAGTCTTTCTCCTGAAAAAGAGATTTGAATCTTTTCTTCACTTAAGTGCCAGTACCTCAAATCACCTGTGTGGACCGCCTGATGGACTTTCAAATGAGCTCTTTGTCTGAACGTTTTATTACATTCCGTACAAGGATACGGCCTCTCGCCTAAAATTTTTTTTCATTATTCAGAACCTTATTTGATTGCAACCTACCCACCAGAATGAATTTTCATATGATTGACGAGGATGGACTTATAGGCGAAAGATTTCTTACAAGGGTCGCAAATGTAGATCTTCTTGCCTAAATTTCAATGAAAATTAATAGCGAACACGACATGAAAAATACTTGCAACTAACTCGAGTCTTGTTGTCGCGTGTCATGATTCGTGGCTAGAGACGCGGTATTGGGAGAATATCCGTATTTTTTGTCGTCACACGAATTACTACGCACAATAACTACCTGAGGAAAACAAAGAGCGGAATTTATATTGAGTATGACGCATGAGATTCAATTGAAATAGAAGTTTTTTATCCTTCCGAAGCGAAAGAATCTCCTCAAATAACCCATAATGCGATCGAAATAAAAATTGCGTACCTCTTGCTTCGTTATCAATTGGCGATTGTGTTGCTCGTCGAAATTGCTCGCAGTAACTTCTTCCGAAGTACACCAAAGTCTACCGTCACCTGGTCTTGAAACTAGTGGTTCATGCTCAGAGATGTTTTCAAGTTCTTCATCTTCTTGTAATAATCTGAGTTCAATAGAACAAATGAATCTTATAAAAATGCAACAAGACAGATACATTAGGCTTATTACTTTTCGATTAAGTTGAGGTCTAGAGGTTCTAATGTTGAATCGTCAATTTGTCGTAGAATACTCTGGAAAAAAATTTGATCTTTTTGTGTAATTTTCAATTTCTGCATGAAACTCTGTCGAAGTTGTTAACCTCTAAGCGAAACTTATTCATGACAAAATGCTCAACATTTCTCCTAACAAGTTTTCATCCATTTTGAATCAACTCATACCTGTAGCTCATCGTCATCAATATCAATGTCCATGTTGACGTCAATAAAAGTAGGAAATTTCACTCAGTTGAAATAAAGAAGTCAAACCAAAGTTGTAGTATTATAAATTAATACAAACTGGAAAAATGAAGTAAATCGAATTCAATAGCGTTTACACGGGCTGCCGTCAGAAGTCGTCTGCGCGAATCAATGACTAGTACTTCTTTTCTAGTAGTAGGTGGGATCCGACACCAGTCACTTTTCTGAAAATTCTAACATGTAGAAGTGATGTGGCAAATTTTTGCATGCAGACGTTTTGAAAGGTTTCAGATCCGTACAAAGGTATTTGTTTGAAGAAATTGCATTTCCAGGTTCTAAATGAAAGATAGAGACCTCATAACACGAAAACGTTGGACCAGAGCATCGACTCAATAGCCGTTGCGCCGATTTTTGGACTCGTAGAAAGTACGAGTCCTATGCGTTAACGACTACGCTTGTAATCAGTTGATTTGGAGCATTGATCATAGACTGCAGATGCCGGAACTGCAAAAAAATTTTTGTCCGACCGACCGTCTGTAAACGCGATAACTCGAGTAAAAGTTGACCGATTTTAAAAAAAAAAAATTCCCTCAGCTAGAGCCGCCTCAGCGGCTTTGGGTGTTCTCTACATAACTCGTGTAAATCTCTTCGACTTTCAAAGATGTTTCTTTGTTCGAAAAGTCTAGGAATGCCCGACAATAATTGAAAAACTTTTTCTGATTTTGAGCCCTTGGACTCAGTCAGGGCCATAAAACTGAGTCTATACTAGGTCCCAACGCAACGTGGGTTTTAGACACGTACGAAGAATCACCCCAATTTCGACCGGGGAGTATGGGGGGAGCAACGATCATTGTCCTTAGATGACGAATCAGCAATGAAAAAAATGTCCTTCCGTCACCGCGATAACTTGAGTAAAACTCAATCGATTTTCAAAAACTTTTTTTCCCCTGAAAGATAATGGAAAATTCTTTTATGGAATTGAATCTGGGTACCGTCGCGTCGGTCCGGTTTTGTACATACAAAATATTTTCCGATTTTCATAAATTTTTTTTGTTTGGAAGATCTAACCATGGCCGACAATTGATGGAAGAAACTTTTCTGGATTTGAGTCCTTAGACTTCCGATTTTCATAATTGTTTTTTCAATCGACAGGTCTATGAAAGCCCAACTATTTGTAAAAGAAACTTTTGTGAGATTGGGTCCTAGGATATAGCTAGGGCACTAAAAACGAGTCTCTGCTAGCGCTCTACATGTTTTTTGTACAAACCTCTAGTTTCCGATTTTTAATTGTTTTTTTATCGAAAGGACTGTCTCCTGTTTTATGGCAGAAAATGTTTTGATTTGCACTCAGTCAGGACCCTAAAACTGACTTTCTACTAGGGCCCAACGTGTTTGCCTACATAAATTGGATAAATCCTAACTGATTTTGTTGTTCTTTTTCTATTTGAGAGGTAATAGAGTACCGAATTATATTCGAAAACAAATTTGGACCCGGTGCCTTTGCTTAGGGCTGAAGTAGGTCTCAGGTCTGTCCTAAGGTCGGCCCTAACCAAAAAATTTTTTTTTGCTATGTTGCAGAGCAAATTAAGGGAAACATTTTTGTCTGTAGAAGTATGTGTCTGAAGCATATCCATATGGCCCTAGGTCGGTCCTAAAATCTTCCCTAGACAAATAAATGGTTTTTCACTATGAAGAGAAAATGAAGGGAAATATTTTTGTCTATGTAAGTATTTGTCCGGAGCCTTTCCTGAGGACCCTAGGTCGGCCCTAAACATAAAATGGTTTTTTGCTATGTTGCAGAAAAAATTGAGATGAACATTTTTGTCTATTTGGTACTAATTTTGTACTTTCAGCAGGCCGTTTTTACACCGTTTCTTCGGACGGGTTTTTCAATATTGCCCTCTCGGAAATTTCCAATACAATTTAATGTGGACGTAAATTCATACATTTAAGAGCTAAGGCAATAATGTACTTAAATACGTTCGAGTTTTTTCGTAACTTCAACTCTGTTTGCCACATCTATTCTGATACGTACGGGTCCCTTCATATGCTTTTAATTGCGATAGATGGCGTCGCCTAACTATATTGTCGCATACTATGACACCTACTGGTAACTCTTTGTATTTTTACATACAAAGATGAGTGAGAAAATGGGTAAAGAGAAGGTAGATTTTAGCCTTACCTTACTAAAAATATGAAAGATTGATTTTGGTGAATGTCTTAAAGTCGGAATAGGTCAGTGCGTCGTAAGTTTATATCCATTTTAGATCCTTGGATAAAAAATTTTGGGGTAAAATTTTAGAAGATTCGGATTATTTGAATGATCGTACTGTGTTTTTCTTAAAATTTCGCATTCTACCAATGTTTAGAAGATTCGCTACAAATGTACTAGTGTATGGCAAGGCATGTTTCTCGACACTGTGTGTATGATGATGATGATGATGCTTCTTATCTATTGAAACCTTACTCCTTGTTTTGACGGCGCGAATATTTTCAAATTAATCATTTCCGGCAAGTTATAAAATTGCATTACATCATGTAGGTGACGTTCTACTGTAGTAGTAACCCGTAATTTCTCAATATTCTAGTTTGTGTTCACGACAAACACAAGTAAGAATTATGTTGTTTTGATTTCCATATCAAAATTAATACTATTTTCTCACAGAAACGATTTCAAACTTAGTACTTAAGCGTTGAATGAATGCACAAAAGGTTAGTTTACACCTTGCACTCAGAAACGTCGACAGCGTGTTTGGTAATTACACGAAAACAAATATTTCAAATTTTCCATCGTAAAATTGATGACAAAATTATTGCATACCTTGTGAGTAAATTGATTTTAATTTTTACATTTCGCTGATAATAAAACGTCACTGCGACAAATTATTATATTCTACGTCGTAGCTATTAAATCTTTTTAACAAAACATTTCATTTATCCGACGACTAAGTGCAGCACATACAAGAAACGAATTCATTAGGTGACAAGGTACATTAGCGTTTGCATTATATTGCGCTTAACGCTAAAGAAGTGATTAATTTTGTTAACTTAAAAAGTGAAGAGTGACTAAGACCTCGTAGGTATGTTTAAAAATTAGAAGGAGATATTTGCAGCAGATCAAAGAAATGACAAAGTATTATGTTGTTAGCTCTAATGGCTTCGCCACATTCGTCCGACTCCGACTGCGCAGTCCAAGAGTGGGATAGACCCGGGAAACAGACGAGCATTTTTAGAGTATCAACCCGTACTCTTGTGTGACGCGTCATGACGTAGGTACTGAAGACTGAGCTCTCCAAAACCGTAATGTCTCGCAAGCAGTTCGCTTATAGCTAGTTCTGATACATCACAGTCAGCGCTGAACCGCTACTTGGGAAAGCTGTTATCTATATACTGTTACATTCCTGTAACAGTAACTAACAACAACCGATGTCGCTCGAGCATCAGTTGGACTATCTACTAAATGTTTTGATGTAGTAAATTCATTATATTTTCGTAATTACCTGTATCGTCCGACCTACCTATGTCCTATATTGTGTTTACCTGTCTATGTCACCTAATGTTGTTGTGTTCCTTGAGGGTGTGATGTGCGTATTCTGAGCTGGTCGGTGTGTTCCTCTGTTGCCTTGATATCCATTCGGCTCCAATGCTTATCTCCCCATGTCATTCAAACAAGATTGATGTATCCTGCTGACGGGAGTGCTGTATCATGATTTCGCTAAACCTTATTTCCACCAACAAGTTTGACCCACCATTGGGCTGCCGTGTTTGCTCATGTTATTGCTATAAGTTAGCAGTTTGTTCTTCATCCTTGTGTTAATATTAGCAATCTGTCCTCTTCTTTATTACAAAATGCAGTAGCTGTGGGAGGAGTAAATAAAATACACCGCCTACCGAGGAATTATCCATTCATTTTTTTTTGGTACAGGCTGATGGAATTAAAATGGAATTTCTAGAATTTTTGGAATTTTAGTGGAATTTCGATGGAGTTTTTGGGATTTCCGGAATTTCGATGAAATTTTTGGAATTTCTGTGGAATCTTTGGTACAAATTTTTGAAACCCCTTGCCACCTACTCTCTAATGGTTTCGCCACATTCGTCTACACCAAATTTATTTTTTTGAAATGCTTTCGGGTCATGTGACCATGATTAAACTGCGACATTGGATGAATCGGAGAAATTCTCTCATTTTCCGTAGTGTTGCCTGATTATAAAATCAACTTGATGTGGCAATAGAGTCGCTTTTACGCTTTTAGATTTAACGCATTATCTTGACTTGAAGAAGAAACGGGCATTTACGCAGGTCCAGACTGGCTGTATGGACTGATCCGGTAAATCCCGAAGCGTTTATTTGGCTGTTGCAACACAGAAACACAAGCAAACGTCTTTTAGTAGTCAGTCCCAACCTTGACGTGCGTCTCACTTGAAGATATTTTTGTCTCATTTTACTAGATGAAAACCAATTGGGTAGTGTTAAATCTAACGACCGAAAGAAATGAAAATAAACGCTCGGGGCTTTACACACCAATGGAAGGGTATAACACATAACGTCTGCTTAGCGGTCACCGACAGGTTAAGAGATTTCTCAACTTTGATAAATTTAAAAGCGAATCGAATGCATACTCAATAGCAAATATTTTTTTTTACAAATCATTTTGTTTCTATTTGAATTAAATAAACAGTTGTTAAGTTAAGTAAAGAATTTTTAGACCCGTACGAAGAACGCAGTGCTTCGAAAAGGAGTCTATTGCGTTTACCACGACGTTTGTAACCAGTCGAATTTCAACCCGGGAAAAGGGGGGTCCTTAGACGACGAATCAACAATAAAAAAAATGTCCGTCCGTCCGTCCGTCCGTCAACACGATAACTCGAGTAAAACTCAACTGATTTTTACAATTTTTTTCCCTGAAAGGTAATCAAAAAATCTTTTATGGGATTGAATCTGGGCACTGTCGCCCCAAGGGCCGCCGAGCTAGGGCCGTTTAAATGGTTTTTGGTCTTTTGTACATAACTCGAGTAAATCTTTTCCGATTTTCAACATTTTTTTTGTTTGAAAGATCGACAATTTGTGGAAGAAACATTTTTCCATTTGAGTCTTTGGACTTAGCTAGGGCACTACAAACGAGTCTTTGTTAGGGCCCTACGTGTTTTTGGTACATAACTTGAGTAAACCTCTTCCGATTTTCAAAAACTTTTTTTTGTTTGAAAGATTTCGTCACGGCCGACATCCGACAATTTATGGAAGAACTTTTGCATGTGCATAGGGCTCAAGTGGGCCTCATGTCGGTCCTAAGGTCGGCCCTAACCAAAAAATAATTTTTTGCTATGTTGTAGACAAAATTGAGGAGAACATTTTTCTCTATTTGGAGGTCAATTTTGTGCGTTCGGAGAATTTTTTTACACCGTTTCTTCGGACGGGTTTTTCAAAATTGCATTATCGGCAATTTCCAATACAATTTAATGTGAACGCAATATTTACTTAAATACTTATCAGTCTTTTCGTAACAGCAACTGTGTTTGCCGCATCTATTCTATTAATGTGCGGAAGATATTTTGTCCCAATATACGACGGCAAAACAGTACCAAAAATATTTTCATAGTGGTACCATTGTTATAAATTTCCATACAACTCTGGTACTGTCGGACTTATGACCGCTGTCGGTACTTAAAAACGTTGAGCGTCCGCCTTCCGAGACAAGCAAATCGAACTAAGGCAGCTGTTCACATTACAACTTAACGTTATCAACATGAATAGAACGGAATTACGCACATCCTAACTTAGGCTAACTACTCTATCAATTCTCAGTGTTTAGGACACTCTGGCCAACTATTACGTTCCCGAACAGCAGCAATGGGATAGTACATTTACCGCAAGTGATTTTCTGAAGTGAAAATTTCATTTGCTGTTGAAAATTTATCTTTTATAAAAACACTTACAGCAATTTGCATGAAGATTATCGTTGGCCTTCAAAATACTCTAACAACAACAGATAATTCTTAATTAATTTGTTTAAAATAGAATATACTTACGTTCTTCACAACACAAAACAACTATGAAGGCAGTGTCGTTCATACTCGTAATACTTGTACTTGCACCAGCGTACAAAGCAAGACCTCAGAATTTCAACTTATCACAATCGGGAAATATTCAAATATCAACAATAGATGGTGAGCGTCAACTTATTTCTCATGTTCCCGGTGTAAATCTTAAACTTTTTCAGGTGTCTTTAAATGCGACGGAATGGAATGTCCCTCAAATAGCGTTAAATGCAGTGTATCGATGACATCTACTAAAGATTTGGCTAACGTTGAAACTATTCGGAAATGTTATGATGCAAACGGTAAGATCAACTTCAGATTATTCACAGATTTTCCATTGCGAAAAGAGGCCTCTACCTAAAGCTAGACTAGAACAATAAAAGACAAGATCACGGACGACAATAGACTTTTACAACATGTTTTTATCGACCTTTTAAGCCCAAAAGACCAAAATAAAAGGCTAGTATTTAACTGGTAAGTAATTTTAATAATGTGGCAGTAAAATTTTAATTCAGAAGCAGTAAATTTAATGGAGTGGCAGTAAAAATAATTTTCGGCAATAGAAATTATTATGGGCAGTAGGTTTTTGTAATTAATATTTGGCAATAAATTTAATATTTTGGCAATAAATTTAATATTTCGACAATTGTTGCTATCATTTAATTAATTGTATTATAAGATTGTATGTAGTGTTAATAAAAATAATTATTTTAGCAGTAAAATGAATCGTCACAACAACGTGGCTATGGACCTACCTAACATTTTTTAAAGCGCAACACAATTCGCATTCGTAGCATTTCGTAAAAGGGATCATCAGTCGCTTACGTAACATTTCGTAAAAGGGATCACCAGTCGGTTACCTAACATTTCTTAAAGCGAAACATAATTCGCTTTCGTAGCATTTCTTCGTAAAAGGGATCATCAGTCGCCTACGTAACATTTCGTAAAAGGGTCATCAGTCGCCTACGTAACATTTCGTAAAAGTGATCATCAGTCGGTTACCTAACATTTTCAAAGCGCAACATAATTCGCATTCGTAGCATTTCGTAGAAGGGATTATCAGTCGCTTACGTAACATTTCGTAAAAGGGGGGATCATCAGTCGGTTACCTAACTATTTTTAAAGCGGAACATAATTCGCATTCGTAGCATTTCGTAAAAGGGATCATCAGTCGCCTACGTAACATTTCGTAAAAGGGATCATCAGTCGGTTACCTAACATTTTTAAAGCGCAAAACATAATTCGTATTCGTAGCATTTCGTAAAAGGGATCATCAGTCGCTTACGTAACATTTCGTAAAAGGGATCATCAGTCGCCTACGTAACATTTCGTAGAAGTGATCATCAGTCGGTTACCTAACATTTTTAAAGCGCAACATAATTCGCATTCGTAGCATTTCGTAGAAGGGATTATCAGTCGCTTACGTAACATTTCGTAAAAGGGATCATCAGTCGGTTACCTAACATTTTCAAAGCGCAACATAATTCGCATTCGTAGCATTTCGTAGAAGGGATTATCAGTCGCTTACGTAACATTTCGTAAAAGGGGGGATCATCAGTCGGTTACCTAACATTTTCAAAGCGCAACATAATTCGCATTCGTAGCATTTCGTAGAAGGGATTATCAGTCGCTTACGTAACATTTCGTAAAAGGGGGGATCATCAGTCGGTTACCTAACATTTTCAAAGCGCAACATAATTCGCATTCGTAGCATTTCGTAGAAGGGATTATCAGTCGCTTACGTAACATTTCGTAAAAGGGATCACGTCGCCTACGTACATTTCGTAGAATGTGGATCATCAGTCCGGGGTTTTTACCTAAATTTTCAAAGCGCAACATATTCGCATTCCGTAGCATTTCGTGATAGGGATTATCAGTCGCTTACGTAACATTTCGGAAGGGGGGATCATCAGTCGGTTACCTAACATTTTCAAAGCGCAACTAAGTCGCATTCGTAGACATTTCGGAGAAGGGATTATCATCGCTTACGTACATTTCCGTAAAGGGGGGAATCAGCAGTCGGTTACCTAACTATTTTTAACGCGGAACATAATTCGCATTCGTAGCATTTCGTAAAAGGGATCATCAGTCGCCTACGTAACATTTCGTAAAAGGGATCATCAGTCGGTTACCTAACATTTTTAAAGCGCAAAACATAATTCGTATTCGTAGCATTTCGTAAAAGGGATCATCAGTTGCTTACGTAACATTTCGTAAAAGGGATCATCAGTCGCCTACGTAACATTTCGTAGAAGTGATCATCAGTCGGTTACCTAACATTTTTAAAGCGGAACATAATTCGCATTCGTAGCATTTCGTAAAAGGGATCATCAGTCGCCTACGTAACATTTCGTAAAAGGGATCATCAGTATGTTACCTAACATTTTTAAAGCGCAAAACATAATTCGCATTCGTTGCATTTCGTAAAAGGGATCATCAGTCGCTTACGTAACATTTCGTAAAAGGGATCATCAGTCGGTTACCTAACATTTTTAAAGCGCAACATAATTCACATTCGTAGCATTTCGTAAAAGTGATCATCAGTCGGTTACCTAACATTTTTAAAGCGCAACATAATTCACATTCGTAGCATTTCGCAAAAGTGATCATCAGTCGGTTACCTAACATTTTCAAAGCGCAACATAATTCGCATTCGTAGTATTTTGTGAAAGGGGAAGTCGCTTACATAACACATAAAATTTATTGCCAAAATATTAAATTTATTGCCAAAATATTAAATTTATTGCCAAAATTTTAATTGCAAAAACCTACTGCCCATAATTATTTCTATTACCGAAAATTGTTTTTATTGCCACTCCATTAAATTTACTGCCATAAAATTAAATGTATTGCCCTTTTACTTTGTAGCCAAAATAAAACTATAAAGATCCTTGCCAGGGGAACGAACGCTAGCTGCCACTTTAGGTCAACTATTGAATTTATCTTTAGATATTATAATAACAAAATAATCAAGTTCACTACGAAATGAAGATAAGAAAAGGTTCTTTTTCTGTTAGCTTATCAACATTATTTCTTTTTCTTTTCATTGTAGAAGTTGCAACGAAAGAGGAAACTTCACTCAGCCCAAATCCGTATCCTGGATCTCAAGTGGTAAATTATTCAGAAGCGACGCGCACCGGGACAATGGTCAATCAACAATTTCACGTTGGTGATGGACCCAACGACGGAAATGACGCATTCGCTGGTGTAGACTTAATGAATCAAGAATTTCAGGATTGGCATAAAAATTTTGTGGATCGGATGAACGCATTCAACATGAACTTTCAACAACAGATTCAAAATTTCCATAATTTCCAAAATTCACAAAATCGTTTTCTTCATTAGAATAACAAAATCCATTTATCCGTCATTAGTATGTGGATAGTACGGTACTTATGTTGGTACGCTACTAAGTAAATTGATCTTACGTTATTTTTTTATAAACATTTTTCGTCCTTTATGTTGGATCAGTTAATTAAAATTATCATGAAACAACTGTATTTATCATTAGGAACCTCCCATAGATGACCTTCACATTCTTTGATTTTTTCTTCGTATCGGTTTTTAAGGAGAACAATTGAATTTATAATAAATATTGCTGATTCATTTTTATTTCGTTTTTCAAATGAAAATAACGAAGAATGAGAACTTCAGTTTCCGCCTCAGCGAAGAGCCGAAAGCAGCAACCGCGGGACAATCAGGCATGTGAAAACAATCCTGAATGTAAAGATGATGAACCGGCTGAGGTAGCTTTGCAGGGCAGGAATAAGAAGGAAACGGATATTCAGGATGACGTGAGACTCGCAGTTGTTATCGGCAGCGACATGACGAAAGCGATGGACGAAACTTACACGAATGACCTTGAAGACAGGCTCTTGAAGCTACATGACGCCCATCTCGAAAAGATGACGGCCGGACAAAAGCCACCAAGGTTTGCCTGGTCAGGTAATGTAAGAGGAGTCCTTATTTTTGAATGCCTTGATCAAGAATCGGCGCAATGGGTTAGAACACAGGTCCTAGACCCAAATGAACCCTTGACAGTGGTTCAAGCAAAGTTCCTTTTTGAGAAAAAGAAAAAGGAAAAACCTAAGTTACGGAAAGTAACAGTCTGGGTCCCTGGCAAGCCAGATGACTTTAAGGTAGTCATGCGACGTATACAATTAATGAACCCGACACTGAAGGCAAACGAATTGGTGAAATTTGGCGTTTACGATAGAGGCGAAGGCCAGTTAATCTCATTTGGAATGCCTGAAGAGCATGTCAAGGACCTGGAGGCTTTAGAGTGCACAGCCTTCTGCGGACTTAAAATGGTCACCTTCAGGATCAAAAAGTCGGAGGAGGATCTACCAAAATGATGAAGCCACCGTTACGCAAGAAGAAACCCTGTATTCGGATGTTACAGGGAAATCGGAGGCACGGAAAGGATGCAATGACAAATCTTTGTAAGTATCTTTCTTCCGGTAAGTCCGGGATCTCACTGCTGTTCATCTGGAAAGGAAAGTGAAAGGTGCCAACCAACCAATCATATTGGCTTAGGCATACCTTCCATACGACCATCCAGAGGGACAGGAGCACTGTACGGTAGAGGTGAAGCGGCTGGTCGATCACTGTCGAACCTGTAATTTACCGTTGATAATGGGTATGGATGCTAGCGCCCATCACATTGTGTACGGTAGTAGCGACATAAACTCGAGGGGTGAATCTTTATTAGAATATTTAGTCACTACGGATTTAAATATTTTGAATAAAGGCAGGGAGGAAAGAAGTGATTGACGTCACACTTTCATCTCAGGATATATCAAACCAGGTCAAGAAGTGGCACGTCTCGAAAGAAGTGACCGCTTCAGATTATAGGTGGATAGAATTTGAAGTCTTAGCAGACGAGGTGGAACCGAAGTTCTATAGGGACCCGAGGAAGACCGACTGGACAGTTTTTCTCGACCAGGTTAAAGGGTACCAGATGGGTTTCAAGCCTCGTTCGCAAGGGGAGGTGAATCAGGCCCTAGAGGACCTGGGGTTAAAACTTTTGAACGCCTACCAACTGGGTTGCCCCTTGAGGAAGACGACCCTCCAAAGAACTCGATACTGGAGAAACAGATCGAAAATTTCGGAAAGAGTCGCTTCGTCTGTACAACAGGGCACAGCTAAAGGGAACGGCTGAAAGTTGGGACGAATATAAAGATGCGCTGAGGGAATATTAAAGCGCCTTGAGAGCGGCGAAAAGGAAGTCATGGCTAAAATTCTGTGATGAGGTCAGAGATTTTAAAGCCACGGCGAAACTTAACCGAGTTGGTCTCAGGTCTGTCCTAAGGTCGGCCCTAACCAAAAAAAATAATTTTGTTTTGCTATGTTCCAGAGCAAATTGAGGGAATCAATTTTTTTCTATGAAAATATGTGTCCGAGGCATTTCCTTATGGCCCTAGGTCGGTCCTAAGGTCTGCCCTAGACAAAAAAATGGTTTTTCACGATGTTGTAGACAAAATGGAGGGAAATATTTTTGTCTATGTATGTATTTGTTCGAGGTCTCTACTGAGGACTCTAGGTCGGTCCTAAGGTCGGCCCTAGCCAAAAAAATGGTTTTTTGCTATGTTGTAAAAAAAATCGAGATGAACATTTTTGTCTGTTTGGGGGTCAATTTTGTACTTTCGGAAGGCTTTTTTACACCGTTTCTTCTTACGGGTTTTTCAATATTGCCCTCTCGGCAATTTCCAATACAATTTAATGAGGACGTAATTGCACATTGATTTCAAGCAATATTTACCTAGATACGTTCGTGTCTTTTCGTAACATCAACTCTGTTTGCCACATCTATTCTGATACGTACGGTTCCCTTGCATATGTTTTTATGAACGGTCACTTTACAGTCATGTCCTGGGAATTTTTTTGAAAATTTTGATGGTAAATCATGATATTTATTTCCACGACACCACGACAATGAAAATAGCACTATAATAGTATTTGTACTAAGGAATTATAACTTCTAACATACTGAATCTTGAATGAAGAAGGACAAATTGAGGACATTTTGTTGGCATCTTAAAAAAAGCATATGCAGGCGACCCGAAAGTATCAGAATAGATGTGGCAAACAGAATAGATGTTGCAAAAAGAATCGAACGTATCTAAGTAAATATTTTTTTTTATTCGTTTATAGACCAATTAACAGGCCGAATCCCAATAACAAATCAGTCTCTTGCCTTAACTCTTAAGTATGTACAATTACGTCCTAATTAAATTGAATTGGAAATTGCTAAAAGGGCAATATTGAAAATATTGAAAATATTCTGAACTGTTGAACTCTTTTACATCGCGGGATGGTACAAAGCAACGGCGCTAAAATCCTCTCCAAACCCTCAAAATAAGCCCAAAGCGTCAATTTGACCCGCTTGGTTACTAATTTAATATCTGGTGATTTATTGATGTCCACATTTGAGAGCAACTATTCTTTTTCTACTTCCGGCCAATTTTTCCATGTTTTTGGACACTTAAGTGGCATTAACTCCACCATTTCTTGATATTTTTTCGAAAATGAAATTCCATCACAAACGCAATGAAAATATCTTCTCAAATGAGCCATCATCATCATCATCATCATCACACTTTATAGACCGTTTGTACCTTTCGGTGTGAGGTCTTTACTACTGATCATGGACCACCCTTCTCCATACCCCCCTATCCTGTGCCAAGGAGATGGTTTGTTCGCCTAGAGAAAGTCCCCTAACGTCTAAATCGGATTTAATTGAGTCTATAAACCTTCTCCTTGGCCTACCCCTGGGACGCACACCCGGGACTTGAGCATCCAATATCCTCTTTGGTAGCCTGCTATTACCCATCCTCTGAACGTGCCCGTACCACCGCAGACGACTAATCCTTGCCGCCTCTTCCACTGATGTAACCCCTAAGTTTTCCCTGATGTCGTCGTTCCTAATATGATTGTCCCACTGTTCCCTCCGATTTACTTTTGCTATGCTCCTAAGAACCCTCATATCAGAAACCTCCAGGTCATGCACAAGGTATCCGCAGTCCACCCAACTTTCACTACCGTATAAAATCGTTGGTCTGAAGATTGACCTGTGAATAGCTAGCTTTGTGCCACTACTTAACTCCTTTTTGTTGAACACATACGACCTCAACTGACTGGCCACTGCATTCCCCATTCTTCTCCTTTCTTCAAATTCCCTAACTAACTTGCCATTCTCCGAAAAAATGGCTCCTAAATATTTAAACTCAGAGACCTGTTCCAACTGCTCCCCATTTAAACTGCAAACTACATCCTTCCGGGATTTGCCAATATGCATAACTTTAGTTTTACTGACACTTATTTTCATGCCGTATTCCTCACATGCAGCATTCAGGCAGTCTAAATTCTCCTGCAAATCCTTGGCATTATCTGCTAATAGAGTTAAGTCATCCGCATAGGCCAGGATTTTCATGATTACTTCCCCCACCTTCACATTCCCTTGCAAATTCGCTTGCCTGATAATCTTGTCCATAAAAATTATGAACAGAAGAGGGGAGAGACAACAACCCTGACGAACTCCCTCATTAACTTCGAAAGCCTCACTAATTTCACCATCTATCCTTACCTATCAAATGAGCCACGATACTGAAATTTCGAAATAGTTTTTCCACTGAAAATGTCTAGTCTAAATAAGAAAAAATTGAAAATAATGAAAATCTGCCAAATTAAATGTTTCGACAAAAACTCGTTTCGACTTATTTCCATTTACTTTTAATTTTCTCTATTGCTGGGGGCCTCAAAGAATGTGTTAAAATGAAATTCAGAAAAAAAACTTCATAAATGATTTTTCGGCAGGTCCAATACACAAAGGTCAATATGGAAAGTCAAAATTTTACACAAATTCGAATTGCGCGACCACTAACCGACATTTTAAAAAAATTCCAATTGCAGTTTCAGAATCCTGGGATCATTTAGGAACGGTGTAGCCCCCCTCTTTTCGGAAATAAAAAAAAAACGCTACACCCTACTGGCTGTGTCCCAAAGCTCAGAATTCATAAAAGTTTCTTCCAAAAAATGTCATGCATGCCCAGATCTTTCAAAAAAAATATTTTTTTTTGACAATCACAAAAGATTTTCTTGAGTTATGTACAAAAGACCAAAACCGCTTAAACGGCCCTAGCTCGGCGGCCCTTGGGCCGACAATGCCCAGATTCAATCCCATAAAAGATATTTCGGTTACCTTTCAGGGAAAGAAAATCGGTTAAGTTTTACTCGGGTTATCGCGGTGACGGACGGATATTTTTTTCATTGTGGATTCGTCATCTAAGGACCATGATCGATGCTTCTCCCTACTCCCGGGTCGAAATTGGGATGGTTACAAACGTCGTGATAAACGCAATAGACCCTTTTTCGAAGCACTGCGTTCTTCGTTACGGGTCTAAACATTGTCTTCACACTTCACACACATTTTTATTCCTTCAACTGTTTTTAGTATGTTCCGATATCTCGGCCTCCTAGCTAGCACATCTTTTTCTGGTTCTTTTCTTTAGTGTCAGGTGGTTCTAAGACCTTCTCCACATGAGTAACTTGAAGGGAACATTTTTTTCATGAAAGTATGTGTTGGAGACCTGCTAAATCATAGAGTAAATCTTTAAAATCATTTCTTGCGAGCTTCTGTAAGTTTCTTGAGACAACCTTTTGATGACATAATCACGTGCGTTTGGAATCAAAGGGCCGAGGTGACACTTCCAATAACGCACGAGGAATTTTCCCAATTTCCATACG
>CM055403.1:15751703-15800778 GCA_029228625.1 Pseudolycoriella hygida | reverse complement strand
GTGGTCCGCAATTGTTAAATCGAGTTGATCAAATTTCACTAAATACTTTACTGCTTTGACGTCCAAGTGCCATACTGCCCAAATCAAGCAATTTCTGCCAGTGAATCTGTCTTGAAGATTAAGTACATCCTTTTTAAGTAAATTCCTCTTTGAATAACGTTTGGCGTTATTAAAATCACCGTCTCTACAAGCTCTCAAAAACGATTTCATTTTATCCAGAAGATAACAAAAGGTCGAAAATAACTCAATGAAGAAAGTTTCAAACCACAAAAGTATTGAATTCGTTAAAAGACTGCAAGCAACCGAATGTAGAAATACAAATGAAAACCGGAAACGTTGACAACAAACTACAAAAAGGTGCGCGTCTCCACCATTTTTCCAAATTAATTTCAGTGTTGCTACACTCGAGTACTTCGACAGCTGTCAGTTGATATCAGAGCACCAAAAATTAATTTTAGTGTTGCTACACTCGAGTACTTTGACCGAGGGGTGACGTACGACATTTCGCAATAGTAACATAACGCCGTATAACTCCTTTTTAATGCACTTTTAGGCATGTTGGGTTGATTCTAGGAGTTTTTTTAGTCCATTTACGCTGCACTTTTCAAAACGTAATTTCGTAATTTCTGACTTGAGATGACCGGACTTTTCTTGCTCCCCGTGCCCACCCTACCCTTGCCAAAAATCTAAAAAAAATGCCCGTGCTCGTGTCCGCCCGGTCCCTGCCCGAAATTAAAAAAAATGCCCGCCTAAAATGTGCCCGTTAATTTCATGTCCGAATCTGCCCGTTTTCTTCCCTAACACGTTTTCAAAAATTGAGTTGAAAATGTTTTAAGCCAAAGTTCAAAACCAACGTGCGACTGTAAAAGTAATCTCCCTCATAAACGTGGATATTTTTCATTTGTTCTCTCTATGTACAGCCGGTTCATTCCTTTTTTACCTAGTTTTAAGAAATAGATGACACTTTAAAATTAAACAATTTTTTACTGTACCCAGCAAATAAAAATCTATCCACATACGCATAATTTCGGGGAGCTGCGGGAAAGTGGACTTCGCATAAAAAAAATTGATTTTACCGGAAAACTAGGGAATTTGCCCTTTAATGAAACGCCACAAGAAACTAGGTGGCTAACGATCGCGTAACATTCACTTTTTTTCTAAACTACCGTTCAGTTATAAAAGAAATACGATAACTATATTAACTGACAAAATAATTAAATTATCAGATCCAGAGTTCCATGAATCGTGCTCGACACCCCCCCCCCACCGTACGCTTCCGTACGAATTTTGAAACCCCCTCCCCCCCCTCAAAGTGCGTACGTAACTTGTGTATGACCCCTTACCCAACAACAACTACTTTAATTGAAACTTAGCTCACTACTAGGGTATAGTGAGCCGAAAGAGGTCAAAAGATAATAACTATACAGCTATACACAAGAAAATTGGTAATTTGCATGAAAGTTGCTTTCTTTAACATTTTCATGGAAATCTTCACATTTCATATACTCAGTTTTGTTATTTTAACAACTACAAACAAATTCAACTAGTGAATGCAATCCGGTTTTAAACCGAACCGGTTTTTCGGTTAACCGCCCGATTTTGGACACTAAAAAACCGACCGTTTTTTTCTCTTAAAACCGTTTTTTCGGTTTTTTACAAAAAAATAAGTACTTTTCCGTCACATGACTGTGTCAAACGAGAGGTCGAGGTGCAAAAATTACCACGATGACCACTTGTGGATAGTCGACTTTGTAATTTGTAGTTTCAGAAGACTTTTCAGTATTTTCGTAAACATTATTGCTCCAAAAGTCAACGTTCAAACATTTACATTATCGCAGAAGAATTTTTATTGGATCAATAAAAGGAATTCCATGACGAAGTAAAACTTATGTTCAACAATTGTGAAACATAATTTTGCATCTTTGTTCGAAAGTTGAAGTTTACTTGGCTTTAGTTTAAAAGCTGTGTTTCGATTGCATTTTTAATTTTTTTTCATAGAACAAGTATTTATTATGTCGCGTCAGGTGAAAATGCTCTGTTTACTAAGATAATCGACATAAATTATAGAAAGAGAAGAGTAGTATGGTCAAAATTTGACATTTAATGTCGTTCATTTGAAAAAAAAAAATGAGAAAAAGGAAAACTACCATAAGAAAGCATTTCGATAGCTATGACCAATTGTCCAAAAGTCAATAAAAAAGTTTAATGAAACGAAGATATTCTTTATAAAAATGTGAGGAAAATAGGCTTCGGTTAAGATTCGGACATGAAATTAACGGGCACATTTTAGGCGGGCATTTTTTTTCAATTTCGGGCAGGGACCGGGCGGACACGAGCACGGGCACCATTTAGGACGGGCATTTTTTTTAGATTTTTAGCAAGGGTAGGGTGGGCACGGGGAGCAAGAAAAGTCCGGTCATCTCAAGTCAGAAATTACGAAAATACGTTTTGAAAAGTGCAGCGTAAATGGACTAAAAAAACTCCTAGAATCAACCCAACATGCCTAAAAGTGCATTAAAAAGGAGTTATACGGCGTTATGTTACTATTGCGAAATGTCGTACGTCACCTCGGTCAAAGTACTCGAGTGTAGCAACACTAAAATTAATTTTTGGTGCTCTGATATCAACTGACAGCTGTCGAAGTACCCGAGTGCAGCAACACTGAAATTAATTTGGAAAAATGGTGGAGACGCGCACCTTTTTGTAGTTTGTTGTCAACGTTTCCGGTTTTCATTTGTATTTCTACATTCGGTTGCTTGCAGTCTTTTGACGAATTCAATAAATTTGTGATTTGAAGCTTTCTTCATTGAGTTATTTTCGACCTTTTGTTATCTTCTGGATAAAATGAAGTCGTTTTTGAGAGCTTGTAGAGACGGTGATTTTAATAACGCCAAACGTTATTCAAAGAGGAATTTACTTAAAAAGAATTTACTTAATCGTCAAGACAGAGTTCATGGCAGAAATTGCTTGCTTTGGGCAATATATCACGGAGACGTCAAAGCAGTAAAGTATTTAGTGAAATTTGATCAACTCGATTTAACAATTGCGGACCACGAAGGACGAACGGCTTTTTTGACAGCAGTGAAACCTAAACAATCATTAAAAACGCATGCTATTAATGAAAACGGACGCACGCATCAAGTATACTCACCGGATCATACAATCGCAATACTAAAAACGCTGTCCAAAAGGAACAAAGAGTTAATCAACTGTTGCGATTGGGATGGTGATAGTCCCTTACAAAATGCTGTGCGCACTCAATCCTTAAAAGTGATTAAAAAATTGGTGAAATTAGGGGCTGATGTGAATAGTAGAAACAAAGAAGGACTTAATATTTTGAGTAGTGCTGCATTGTATTTGAGATTGGACATTCTTCGCTACTTGCTCAAGGAAACCGATTGTGATCCGTATGCGTTAGATTTGGACGGAGACCTTCCTTGCAACAATTTTATGTATGCGCTTATAGATAAGGCTATAGCATCAGAAGTTCACTTTGAATTTGGATTGGACTTTATGTCACGGTCGCACAAAACACAATTGGCGGAATCATTTCAAGTGCATCGCGTATTATTATACTTCTACAGATTTAAAAATGACGAGATTAAAGGGCACATAGTTAGAGTGACATTTCCGCAAATTGTTAACTTTGTAGTTGTGAACAATCCCAAAGAACATTTAGTGCAAAAGTTACTGGCGGCAGAACTTGAAGAAAATATTGGTTTGATTTTGCTGTTATTTTTAGGAAATTTTCTGCAAGACCTCAAAGACAATGCTGTAGAGGAATGCTTTGAGAGGAGGTCTTTTGAAGAACTAAAAGTTTCTTTTTTGGAAGACTTATTTCCTTTGTTTTTGAAGGACGAAGAGCTTGCCAACGAATATGTTGCAGAGATTACGAGAATTGGTTATAAATTTTGCTTTTCCGACATTATATACAAACTTTTCGTGTCAACACGTGAGAATACACCGGACGATATAATACGCAGCTTTGCGAAAATGCTTCTACGGCATGGATTCGATATCTTGGGCACTGTTGAACCAGAAACTTTTTCAATGTCGTGTATTCGTCAACCGTGTCAACATGTCGAGCTTGCACTTAACGATCAGATAATATTGGAACAAGATGACTACGTGAACGCTTCCGTTCAATCAGAGAATTGGTTTTTGGATTATTTCCGTCTCTTTGATGAAGGGACAAGATACAAGTCAGAAGTATGGTCCTTACAAAACATGTCGCGATTGTCGCTAAGAAGATATGCATTTCAAAATCATAGACAGGATGCCTCCACATTTCTGAATTCTTTGAGTCTTCCAAATCCGATGAAACACTTTTTGACCTTCAACTGATGTCTTCAAAATTTTAAACTTCGAACGTATGCGAGAGTAGAACCATAAGAACTTGTTGTTTGAAAATTGGGTTTTTTCTAAAGTTTTGTAAAAGGAACACGACAGTTTCTTAAATTAATTAATTAATAAAAAATGAGAAATGAAACACGACTTTCTTTTGATAACTAGACAAGAAAATATTTATTGACGTACGCTTGACCGTGGCTTACACAAGAAATGTGATGTAGCAAAGATACTCGAACCTAACTAAATAAATTTTGCCTTGGCTATTAAGCATATGCTATCTAGAGGTCGGACGCTGCGTCCCTTTTGTTCTAGGTCTGCCAGAACTGTTAGAGCTCACTGGCTCTCCGCTCTCCGTTCGTCATCTCCCAACTCCCAGCGCTTTCACTTTACCGTTTTTAGAGATTTGATTGACCGTTGTGTTAGGAAACAGCGGAAAAGGGTTTTCTGAAGCGCTATAAAACGATTTCTACATTTCCATTGTCGTCAAAACTAAACGTTTTGTAGAAGTAAAGTTGGTTCAGCACCTTGAGAAAAAAATACAATTTCAAAATGATTCACAATATCGTGGCCTGGGCCCATTCGACGTAAGTAACCGTAAATTGAAAAAGAAGGAACTACTGTTTTGAGTTTTTTCAAATCGATGTTTATAGCTTTCAGTTTTTCACGCTTTTATTAATTTTTCAGTGGAACATAAAAATTTAGTGCCAAGCCCACATGAATGACATTCGAATTTTCGAAAACCCAACGAATTGCCTGGAAATTTTCTTCAAGTGATAAGCTGATAATATGAAACTGTATTGGCTGTGTTCATGCATTTTGTCACACAAATATTTCAATAGTATGTGTAACACACACTACTACTCTAAAACAGTCGGTAAAACGATCGTCTAAGCAGTCGTGTGAGACACACACT
The DNA here is from genome assembly GCA_029228625.1 of Pseudolycoriella hygida. Lineage (NCBI taxonomy): Eukaryota > Metazoa > Arthropoda > Insecta > Diptera > Sciaridae > Pseudolycoriella > Pseudolycoriella hygida. The sequence continues at coordinate 15,795,515 of CM055403.1, read as the reverse complement.
ATTTTAGAGGTGGATCTAAAAACAATTGTCGACTGTCTGAGCGAATGTTTTAGATAAATATTTCTAAAGTAGTGCGTGTTGTACATACTATTTGAATATTTGTGTGACAAAATGCATGAACACTGCCAATGCAGTTTCATATCACCTTACCACTTGAAGAAAATTTCCAGGCAACGAACATTCGTTGGGTTTTCGAAAATTGGAATATCATTCATGAGGGCTTGGCACTAAATTTTTATGTTCCAATGAAAAATTAATAAAAGCGTGAAAAACTGAAAGCTATAAACATCGATTTGAAAAAACTCAAAACAGTAGTTCCTTCTTTTTCAATTTACGGTTACTTACGTCGAATGGGCCCAGGCCACGATATTGTGAATCATTTTGAAATTGTATTTTTTTCTCAAGGTGCTGAACCAACTTTACTTCTACAAAACGTTTAGTTTTGACGACAATGGAAATGTAGAAATCGTTTTATAGCGCTTCAGAAAACCCTTTTCCGCTGTTTCCTAACACAACGGTCAATCAAATCTCTAAAAACGGTAAAGTGAAAGCGCTGGGAGTTGGGAGATGACGAACGGAGAGCGGAGAGCCAGTGAGCTCTAACAGTTCTGGCAGACCTAGAACAAAAGGGACGCAGCGTCCGACCTCTAGATAGCATATGCTTAATAGCCAAGGCAAAATTTATTTAGTTAGGTTCGAGTATCTTTGCTACATCACATTTCTTGTGTAAGCCACGGTCAAGCGTACGTCAATAAATATTTTCTTGTCTAGTTATCAAAAGAAAGTCGTGTTTCATTTCTCATTTTTTATTAATTAATTAATTTAAGAAACTGTCGTGTTCCTTTTACAAAACTTTAGAAAAAACCCAATTTTCAAACAACAAGTTCTTATGGTTCTACTCTCGCATACGTTCGAAGTTTAAAATTTTGAAGACATCAGTTGAAGGTCAAAAAGTGTTTCATCGGATTTGGAAGACTCAAAGAATTCAGAAATGTGGAGGCATCCTGTCTATGATTTTGAAATGCATATCTTCTTAGCGACAATCGCGACATGTTTTGTAAGGACCATACTTCTGACTTGTATCTTGTCCCTTCATCAAAGAGACGGAAATAATCCAAAAACCAATTCTCTGATTGAACGGAAGCGTTCACGTAGTCATCTTGTTCCAATATTATCTGATCGTTAAGTGCAAGCTCGACATGTTGACACGGTTGACGAATACACGACATTGAAAAAGTTTCTGGTTCAACAGTGCCCAAGATATCGAATCCATGCCGTAGAAGCATTTTCGCAAAGCTGCGTATTATATCGTCCGGTGTATTCTCACGTGTTGACACGAAAAGTTTGTATATAATGCCGGAAAAGCAAAATTTATAACCAATTCTCGTAATCTCTGCAACATATTCGTTGGCAAGCTCTTCGTACTTCAAAAACAAAGGAAATAAATCTTCCAAAAAAGAAAGTTTTAGTTTTTCAAAAGTCATCCTCTCAAAGGGTTCCTCTTCATCATGTCTAGCATAGTCATTGAGGTCTTGCAGAAAATTTCCTAAAAATAACAGCAAAATCAAACCAATATTTTCTTCAAGTTCTGCCGCCAGTAACTTTTGCACTAAATGTTCTTTGGGATTGTTCACAACTACAAAGTTAACAATTTGCGGAAATGTCACTCTAACTATGTGCCCTTTAATCTCGTCATTTTTAAATCTGTAGAAGTATAATAATACGCGATGCACTTGAAATGATTCCGCCAATTGTGTTTTGTGCGACCGTGACATAAAGTCCAATCCAAATTCAAAGTGAACTTCTGATGCTATAGCCTTATCTATAAGCGCATACATAAAATTGTTGCAAGGAAGGTCTCCGTCCAAATCTAACGCATACGGATCACAATCGGTTTCCTTGAGCAAGTAGCGAAGAATGTCCAATCTCAAATACAATGCAGCACTACTCAAAATATTAAGTCCTTCTTTGTTTCTACTATTCACATCAGCCCCTAATTTCACCAATTTTTTAATCACTTTTAAGGATTGAGTGCGCACAGCATTTTGTAAGGGACTATCACCATCCCAATCGCAACAGTTGATTAACTCTTTGTTCCTTTTGGACAGCGTTTTTAGTATTGCGATTGTATGATCCGGTGAGTATACTTGATGCGTGCGTCCGTTTTCATTAATAGCATGCGTTTTTAATGATTGTTTAGGTTTCACTGCTGTCAAAAAAGCCGTTCGTCCTTCGTGGTCCGCAATTGTTAAATCGAGTTGATCAAATTTCACTAAATACTTTACTGCTTTGACGTCTCCGTGATATATTGCCCAAAGCAAGCAATTTCTGCCATGAACTCTGTCTTGACGATTAAGTAAATTCTTTTTAAGTAAATTCCTCTTTGAATAACGTTTGGCGTTATTAAAATCACCGTCTCTACAAGCTCTCAAAAACGACTTCATTTTATCCAGAAGATAACAAAAGGTCGAAAATAACTCAATGAAGAAAGCTTCAAATCACAAATTTATTGAATTCGTCAAAAGACTGCAAGCAACCGAATGTAGAAATACAAATGAAAACCGGAAACGTTGACAACAAACTACAAAAAGGTGCGCGTCTCCACCATTTTTCCAAATTAATTTCAGTGTTGCTGCACTCGGGTACTTCGACAGCTGTCAGTTGATATCAGAGCACCAAAAATTAATTTTAGTGTTGCTACACTCGAGTACTTTGACCGAGGTGACGTACGACATTTCGCAATAGTAACATAACGCCGTATAACTCCTTTTTAATGCACTTTTAGGCATGTTGGGTTGATTCTAGGAGTTTTTTTAGTCCATTTACGCTGCACTTTTCAAAACGTATTTTCGTAATTTCTGACTTGAGATGACCGGACTTTTCTTGCTCCCCGTGCCCACCCTACCCTTGCTAAAAATCTAAAAAAAATGCCCGTCCTAAATGGTGCCCGTGCTCGTGTCCGCCCGGTCCCTGCCCGAAATTGAAAAAAAATGCCCGCCTAAAATGTGCCCGTTAATTTCATGTCCGAATCTTAACCGAAGCCTATTTTCCTCACATTTTTATAAAGAATATCTTCGTTTCATTAAACTTTTTTATTGACTTTTGGACAATTGGTCATAGCTATCGAAATGCTTTCTTATGGTAGTTTTCCTTTTTCTCATTTTTTTTTTTCAAATGAACGACATTAAATGTCAAATTTTGACCATACTACTCTTCTCTTTCTATAATTTATGTCGATTATCTTAGTAAACAGAGCATTTTCACCTGACGCGACATAATAAATACTTGTTCTATGAAAAAAAATTAAAAATGCAATCGAAACACAGCTTTTAAACTAAAGCCAAGTAAACTTCAACTTTCGAACAAAGATGCAAAATTATGTTTCACAATTGTTGAACATAAGTTTTACTTCGTCATGGAATTCCTTTTATTGATCCAATAAAAATTCTTCTGCGATAATGTAAATGTTTGAACGTTGACTTTTGGAGCAATAATGTTTACGAAAATACTGAAAAGTCTTCTGAAACTACAAATTACAAAGTCGACTATCCACAAGTGGTCATCGTGGTAATTTTTGCACCTCGACCTCTCGTTTGACACAGTCATGTGACGGAAAAGTACTTATTTTTTTGTAAAAAACCGAAAAAACGGTTTTAAGAGAAAAAAACGGTCGGTTTTTTAGTGTCCAAAATCGGGCGGTTAACCGAAAAACCGGTTCGGTTTAAAACCGGATTGCATTCACTAGTTGAATTTGTTTGTAGTTGTTAAAATAACAAAACTGAGTATATGAAATGTGAAGATTTCCATGAAAATGTTAAAGAAAGCAACTTTCATGCAAATTACCAATTTTCTTGTGTATAGCTGTATAGTTATTATCTTTTGACCTCTTTCGGCTCACTATACCCTAGTAGTGAGCTAAGTTTCAATTAAAGTAGTTGTTGTTGGGTAAGGGGTCATACACAAGTTACGTACGCACTTTGAGGGGGGGGAGGGGGTTTCAAAATTCGTACGGAAGCGTACGGTGGGGGGGGGGGGTCGAGCACGATTCATGGAACTCTGGATCTGATAATTTAATTATTTTGTCAGTTAATATAGTTATCGTATTTCTTTTATAACTGAACGGTAGTTTAGAAAAAAAGTGAATGTTACGCGATCGTTAGCCACCTAGTTTCTTGTGGCGTTTCATTAAAGGGCAAATTCCCTAGTTTTCCGGTAAAATCAATTTTTTTTATGCGAAGTCCACTTTCCCGCAGCTCCCCGAAATTATGCGTATGTGGATAGATTTTTATTTGCTGGGTACAGTAAAAAATTGTTTAATTTTAAAGTGTCATCTATTTCTTAAAACTAGGTAAAAAAGGAATGAACCGGCTGTACATAGAGAGAACAAATGAAAAATATCCACGTTTATGAGGGAGATTACTTTTACAGTCGCACGTTGGTTTTGAACTTTGGCTTAAAACATTTTCAACTCAATTTTTGAAAACGTGTTAGGGAAGAAAACGGGCAGATTCGGACATGAAATTAACGGGCACATTTTAGGCGGGCATTTTTTTTAATTTCGGGCAGGGACCGGGCGGACACGAGCACGGGCATTTTTTTTAGATTTTTGGCAAGGGTAGGGTGGGCACGGGGAGCAAGAAAAGTCCGGTCATCTCAAGTCAGAAATTACGAAATTACGTTTTGAAAAGTGCAGCGTAAATGGACTAAAAAAACTCCTAGAATCAACCCAACATGCCTAAAAGTGCATTAAAAAGGAGTTATACGGCGTTATGTTACTATTGCGAAATGTCGTACGTCACCCCTCGGTCAAAGTACTCGAGTGTAGCAACACTAAAATTAATTTTTGGTGCTCTGATATCAACTGACAGCTGTCGAAGTACTCGAGTGTAGCAACACTGAAATTAATTTGGAAAAATGGTGGAGACGCGCACCTTTTTGTAGTTTGTTGTCAACGTTTCCGGTTTTCATTTGTATTTCTACATTCGGTTGCTTGCAGTCTTTTAACGAATTCAATACTTTTGTGGTTTGAAACTTTCTTCATTGAGTTATTTTCGACCTTTTGTTATCTTCTGGATAAAATGAAATCGTTTTTGAGAGCTTGTAGAGACGGTGATTTTAATAACGCCAAACGTTATTCAAAGAGGAATTTACTTAAAAAGGATGTACTTAATCTTCAAGACAGATTCACTGGCAGAAATTGCTTGATTTGGGCAGTATGGCACTTGGACGTCAAAGCAGTAAAGTATTTAGTGAAATTTGATCAACTCGATTTAACAATTGCGGACCACCATGGACGAACGGCTTTGTCGACAGCAATGGAACCTAAGAAATCATTAAAAACGCATGCTATTAATGAAAACGGATGCACGCATCAATTATACTCACCGGATGATACTATCGCTATACTAAAAACGCTGTCCAAAAGGAACAAAGAGTTAGTCAACCGTTGCGATTGGGATGGTGATAGTCCATTACAAAATGCTGTGCGCACTCAATCCTTAAAAGTGATTAAAAAATTGGTGAAATTAGGGGCTGATGTGAATAGTAGAAACAAACAAGGACTTAGTATTTTGGGTGATGCTGCAATGTATTTGAGATTGGACATTCTTCGCTATTTGCTCAACGAAACTGATTGTGATCCGTATGCATTAGATTTGGACGGATACCTTCCTTGCAGCCATTTTATGGTTGAGATTATAGACAGCGCTATAACATCAGAAGTTCACTTTGAATTTGGATTGGACTTTATGTCACGGTCGCACAAAACACAATTGGCGGAATCATTTCAAGTGCATCGCGTATTATTATACTTCTACAGATTTAAAAATGACGAGATTAAAGGGCACATAGTTAGAGTGACATTTCCGCAAATTGTTAACTTTGTAGTTGTGAACAATCCCAAAGAACATTTAGTGCAAAAGTTACTGGCGGCAGAACTTGAAGAAAATATTGGTTTGATTTTGCTGTTATTTTTAGGAAATTTTCTGCAAGACCTCAATGACTATGCTAGACATGATGAAGAGGAACCCTTTGAGAGGATGACTTTTGAAAAACTAAAACTTTCTTTTTTGGAAGATTTATTTCCTTTGTTTTTGAAGTACGAAGAGCTTGCCAACGAATATGTTGCAGAGATTACGAGAATTGGTTATAAATTTTGCTTTTCCGGCATTATATACAAACTTTTCGTGTCAACACGTGAGAATACACCGGACGATATAATACGCAGCTTTGCGAAAATGCTTCTACGGCATGGATTCGATATCTTGGGCACTGTTGAACCAGAAACTTTTTCAATGTCGTGTATTCGTCAACCGTGTCAACATGTCGAGCTTGCACTTAACGATCAGATAATATTGGAACAAGATGACTACGTGAACGCTTCCGTTCAATCAGAGAATTGGTTTTTGGATTATTTCCGTCTCTTTGATGAAGGGACAAGATACAAGTCAGAAGTATGGTCCTTACAAAACATGTCGCGATTGTCGCTAAGAAGATATGCATTTCAAAATCATAGACAGGATGCCTCCACATTTCTGAATTCTTTGAGTCTTCCAAATCCGATGAAACACTTTTTGACCTTCAACTGATGTCTTCAAAATTTTAAACTTCGAACGTATGCGAGAGTAGAACCATAAGAACTTGTTGTTTGAAAATTGGGTTTTTTCTAAAGTTTTGTAAAAGGAACACGACAGTTTCTTAAATTAATTAATTAATAAAAAATGAGAAATGAAACACGACTTTCTTTTGATAACTAGACAAGAAAATATTTATTGACGTACGCTTGACCGTGGCTTACACAAGAAATGTGATGTAGCAAAGATACTCGAACCTAACTAAATAAATTTTGCCTTGGCTATTAAGCATATGCTATCTAGAGGTCGGACGCTGCGTCCCTTTTGTTCTAGGTCTGCCAGAACTGTTAGAGCTCATTGGCTCTCTGCTCTCCGTTCGTCATCTCCCAACTCCCAGCGCTTTCACTTTACCGTTTTTAGAGATTTGATTGACCGTTGTGTTAGGAAACAGCGGAAAAGGGTTTTCTGAAGCGCTATAAAACGATTTCTACATTTCCATTGTCGTCAAAACTAAACGTTTTGTAGAAGTAAAGTTGGTTCAGCACCTTGAGAAAAAAATACAATTTCAAAATGATTCACAATATCGTGGCCTGGGCCCATTCGACGTAAGTAACCGTAAATTGAAAAAGAAGGAACTACTGTTTTGAGTTTTTTCAAATCGATGTTTATAGCTTTCAGTTTTTCACGCTTTTATTAATTTTTCAGTGGAACATAAAAATTTAGTGCCAAGCCCTCATGAATGATATTCCAATTTTCGAAAACCCAACGAATGTTCGTTGCCTGGAAATTTTCTTCAAGTGGTAAGGTGATATGAAACTGCATTGGCAGTGTTCATGCATTTTGTCACACAAATATTCAAATAGTATGTACAACACGCACTACTTTAGAAATATTTATCTAAAACATTCGCTCAGACAGTCGACAATTGTTTTTAGATCCACCTCTAAAATAGTGTGTGTCTCACACGACTGCTTAGACGATCGTTTTACCGACTGTTTTAGAGTAGTAGTGTGTGTTACACATACTATTGAAATATTTGTGTGACAAAATGCATGAACACAGCCAATACAGTTTCATATTATCAGCTTATCACTTGAAGAAAATTTCCAGGCAATTCGTTGGGTTTTCGAAAATTCGAATGTCATTCATGTGGGCTTGGCACTAAATTTTTATGTTCCAATGAAAAATTAATAAAAGCGTGAAAAACTGAAAGCTACAAACATCGATTTGAAAAAATTCAAAAACAGCAATTCCTTCTTTTTGAATTTACAGTTGCTTACGTCGAATGGGCCCACGTGACCATATTGCCAATTTGGCCAAAAAACGCAAATTTGACTAGATGTGACAGGCACATGCGACCACTTCCTGATCACTTTCAAGTGATGTTAGTGCACATCTCAACACATTTATATATGTAGTTTTGAGGTGTGAGTTGCGGGAAACGTTCACTTTTTCCACATATTTTCAAATGGTAACATTCACACAATGAACCGCAATTCTGTGGAAAAATTCAAAAATTTGTAACTAAAAGCTCTTGGAAAATTTTACGATGATCCTGAACAACAGTGAAGTGTTTGAAACCTGTCCACATTCAGTACAATCGTCTCAATTTGTTAATATTGTAAATATCACTCACTAAGCTATTCGAAAGTCACCGATAAATAATCGATCCTCTAGTAGTAATTCCAAAAAACATGCCTTACAAATTTTCGTTTCATTTTATTTGAACAAATTGTTTCGTTAAAGTATTTACATGTCACAGATTACTAGAAATTTACATCGAATAATTGAGTTTATTCGCTTTTTACTTCAACTCTTCCATTATTTTCAACATACTCCGAGCCTAAAAATTTGTTGAAAAGTGAAAAAATCATATTTATATTTCGCTACGACATAAATATTCATTTATTTTTAACTTACACATAAAAAAATGTTTAAATGTCAAGTATACGAAAAATATGATTTTCACACTTTTTCACATATTTTCACATAATCTTCAAATGACACATTTGACGTGTCTATCTTATTTTTTCGATGGGTGAATGAAAATTAGCAAATTTGGACTACAAATGTGCCGAGATGTGCACTAATAACACAAAGAAATAGTCTTGATATAGTCACATTAATTTGCAAATCACATATTTTCAAATGTGTTTCAAATGTGAAAAACAAATGTGAAAATATGTGAAACACACAATTAGCTAATGGATCGGTGCACATCTCAAAACTACATATATAAATGTGCCGAGATGTGCACTAACATCACTAGAAAGTGATCCGGAAGCGGTCACATGTGACAGTCACATCTCGCGAATTTGGCCAAAAAACGCAAATTCGACTAGATGTGACATATGTGAAAAAAATATGTTAAGTCACATAATTTTCAAATGGCACATTTGTCGTCGGCATGGAGATGCGGGAATCGTTAATAATTTTCATTTTTTGTTAATATTATGAATCTGAGACGAAAACACATATGAGCAAGTTGTAAATGTAACCCGTGCTATGTTGTGAAAGTTTAATTTTCTAAACATCAGACACTTTGTTAAAAGTCATAAAATTCAAAGGATTTTTTAAAAAGATATTGTCGTTTTCTGTGCCTAACATGAGATTCGGCTTACATTCGGCTGCTGGTATCTATGGTGTGGCCATATTTACAGTTGAACTTGTTTTTCGTTGTTAAAATAACAAAACTGAGTGTTATGAAATGTGAAGATTTCCATGAAAATGTTAAAGAAAGCAACTTTCATGCAAATTACCAATTTTCTTGGGTAAAGTTATTATCTTTTGACCTCTATCGGCCCACTATACCCTAGTAGTGAACTAAGTTTCAATTAGAGTAGTTGTTAGGTAATCTATAATACAAAATTAACCGAGAATTGTGGAAATGAAAAAGATTTTTGCTAACATTTGTTGAATATTTCATGAAAATTTTGTCAAATGTGAAATCTGGCGACTTTCAAGCAGCCCATTTTCTGGATCTATGTGACTTACGTCAAAAGCGACTTCTGATTCGGAAAGGGCATACCCAAATTGGCTTAGATATGACTCTGATGTGACTTTTTGAGCTACAGCTGGTACAAATGGAAACGACTTCGATGTAAATTACCGGCTTTTTGCGTATTTTTAGCATGTTTGTCCTCCCCTGGCTCTCTATAGACGAGATGTGACCACATTTAAGTTGAAATTACTTTTTTATGATCCAAAAAACAAAATTAACCGGAAACTATTAGGATGTGAAAAAATGTGATTGACATTTTTTTCCACAGATGTGAGTCACATTATGTGGAAAAATGTGAAATGTGAAATTTTTGAAGGCACATTCACAGTTTCTATGATACTTACGTCCAATAATGAGTAACATCTCATTAGCAAGCTGCGGTGTCAGAAAATGTGCGATTCACAGCAGGAAGTTGCGGGAAACGCGAACAATTGATGGACATAAGTCGATTCGAATAGTCAGCACTGACATCTGTAAAATTGTTTGACACATTCGTTTATTACAGAAATATGAAGTAGCTGCGAAACATTTGTCATCTTGAAAGCGTTTTGAAGTCAAATACCGAGGTTTGAACTTGTTTCTTTTCAACTTCTTAAGTTTCTTCCTTGTAATTTTTACAGTGAAAAAACTCACCGCATTAAGTAATTTTATTTTCTGGTGCATTGCCTCGAGCTGACATGCGTGCGATGCGAAGTGACTCTTGAAAATTGTTATATTTTTCAAAAAATGAATTTTCATATGTTACACAGAACAGTCAGAATAAAGAAAATCATAGATCTGCATCGTTTTAAGGGAAGAATACAATTTTCATATTTATCCATTTTTGTGTCAGTTTTCGAGCCGTGGATGCTTTCAGTTGCTGAGATGTGACCTAATTTTTGGTTTGTATTACTTTTTGTATGTGTAAAAACATTTCAAACACAAAAAATCGGAAATGTGAATTTCACATTTCACATTTTTTTCACAGATGTGGTCACATTTATGTGAAAATATGTGAGTAAAATGTGAAACACATAATTTTCAAACGGCAAATTTGTCGTCAGCTTAAGATTTTTTATGGATATTTTTGCACATCTGAAAATTTTATGGTAGAATGTGCCGAGATGTGACCTAAAGTCCCACAATGAAGTACTTTATATATGAAAATGTGTCGTTCACATCTGGCAAATGTGACGAAAAAAGACAAATTTAGCCACTTTCACCACTCACATTTTCATATGCAAACTACTTTATTGTGTTACTTTAGGTCACATCTCGGCATATTCTACCATAAAGATTTGAGATGTGCAATAATATAGCCGAAAAGTTCAATGCCGACGACAAATGTGCCATTTGAAAATTATGTGACTTCACATATTTTTTTCACATATGTGAAATGTGAAATGTGAAAATCGAATTTCACATCTCGGATTTTTTGTGTTTAAAATGTTTTTATAGATATAAAAAGTGAAACAACCAAAAAATTAGGTCACATCTCAGCAACTAGTCATATACAGAGCCCAAAAAAGGGTAAAAAACAATGAATTCTTCAAAATCCCTAACTTTTATTATTTCTAAGCAACAACTGAGTTACCTTCTCTTGAAACGAAACTGAAAGTAAGCAAACATTATTGTTTATTGTTTTACATTATTAAACATTATTGTTTGTCATTGAGTTTGACATTAGACAATATTATATGCCCGTACATTTTACTGTGTTAGACCCGACCAATATGACTACTATAAAAAACATTTAAACAAAAATGTTAATTCTTGAAAAGATGTATGCGAGCGAAACCATAAAGAAAGTGTTGTGATAGGTTGCATGTCATCCAAATTAGACAATATTGCAAATCTCATTCTAAATGAGAAGATGGATTTATGATGACAAAATACTTGGAACTGCACACATTTTAAGAGCTTATGTAAATTTTGCTTCTAAATATTCGAATTTGCTTATGTCTATTACTTTCTCACTTTTCCCGCAACTCCCAGATTTTGCAGATACGAAAAAATAATTTTGGTGATCGAAAAGTAAAAAGTTTGCTGCTAACAAATAAATTGGCTGATAAAAATTTGCTGATTTTAGCATCAAATTTTGCTGTCTGAAAGCAATAAAATTGCTTCCAGAAAAATAATAAATTTGCTGAAAAAGCACCATTAAATTTGCTGGTAAAAAAAATAAATTTGCAGAAAAATAGAATAAATTTGCTGATGAAAAAAATAATTTTGCTGCTAAAAGTAGAAAAAGTAGAAAAAAATAGATGCCCTTTTCGCTTGGGCTTCGCCTGCGCGTACATACACATCTCGTGTGTTGGGGTATGTTGAAATATACTATTTCTATGCTTTCAGTTTTTACACTGCAATAATTTGACTTTCAGTTCTTTTCGCGAAGATAGTACTGTGCAAATTTTTGCACGTGAAAAGTGAAAGTGTTGAAAAATTATTAAGCTGGTGGGTCGAAAGAACAGCTTTCAAAGTTTGTTACACAAAAATCGTAAGTTTGGCTCTTATCACAAAATTGTTTCCTCATGTAATGAATTACTTTCGCAGGGTCGAATGCAATGAGATCAAGTCTCGCCTCATGTCTGATCAGGCAATACTACATAAGTTTCAACTGTATCGTCGGGGACAAAACTCTTAATTTGTATGGTGAAGCATCGTTTTTTGCGAATTAATCATTTTCTGTATTTAATTAAGCGGACCAAATGAATGACGATGGAAATTCATTTAATGTTTCTTTAAAATAACTCACTTGGTCCGCTTTATATAAAACACAAAAAGAATAATTCACAAAAAACGAATTTCTTCCATACAAATTTAATGTTTTGTCACCGACGGAACAGTTAAAACTCGGGGCGTTCTCAGCTGTTCTGTGGCCAATATGTGAAATAAGCACTTGTTCCATAAACGTTTTTGTAAGTCATGACTGGTAGTTTTTGTGTTCGTCACCATAACCGAACGACCGACGAACGCACATAAATAATACAAAATTCAGTGAAATGTCATGAAGTAAAAAGTGCTACCTTTGCATATAGCTCCTCTATGTCATCTGCTGTCGAAACCGGTCGCTGTTTAGAACCTTTTCCCCAAGCTGGCAATGACCTTGTTCGATACGAAGTGTCGGTTTCATTCAAAACTGAAAATTACCAGACGAAAATTTAGTCTTCAATATACAAACTCAATGAGGAAAAGCGCATGCTAACCTCCATTTGAAGTACATAAAGGATTAATAGCCCACATTGATTTATATGTCTCTGGAATGTTTTGAGCTGAACCATGGCCGCTGGAACACATTGCATACAACGAGGGAGATGGATACTGGTTAATTTGATGCGATGCTAACGGGGTGCTGTATTGAGAAGGTGTCATTCCAGAGTTGGTTGGCATTATAATGTAATTTTGTTCGTTAGTTGTTTGGTGGTTGTGATTATGTGCCACTTTAATAAAATTATATGAAAATAGCGTCAAATTTTTACAAATATTTCTCGAATCGACTTACTAATTATGTCCTTTGCATCAACTGCCAAAAATAATATTTTTTTTTCTTGAAATTGAATGACGAAACGCTTGAAAATGTTAAACTTACCGATATTTACGGTAGTCGATGTACAGTCTCGTGTCGGACTTAATATTTTCTTATGTCTCGGCAACAACCAGCAGCAGAAGAACAATGTAGCCAGAATAAGAACGATTAGAACAACTCCAATAATTATGCTCCAAATAATCACTGGGGAAATGATTTTTGGAGAATCAGCTTCAATCGGCGGATACATTCGAGCAGTCAACGTAACGGACTGTTGGTATAGTCCAGTGGATGTATTGAGCACATTGCTTGGTCCTAGAAATGTAAATTTATCATTTCTACATGTAGCTGTACTCGGCATGTTTGTGACGTTCTCTTTTTTTTGTGGTAGATTTGTATTTTTACATCAATGCAGTCACAGTGATTTAAAAATAAATTTCCAATTAACAGAAAACAAACAACTCATTGCGATGTTTGAACAATTAACTAGAATTTGCATGTTTTATTACCGTGTAGATTCTCTTCGTAGGAACGTAGACACACATACAAGGACAAACATTTTCAAAAGGGGTATAGTTATTTGCGCAGTATGAACGGAAACTGGGATGGTGTGTTTGAAACAAAAGCGTTTGCAATCACCCTCACATGGCGACAATTCGTTCGTGTTCAGAATCCATATATGAGATTCTTGTGAAAAAAGAATCAACAAGCAAATCCAAAAGTAATTGAAGTAATGACTTAAAAAATGGAACATTGCACGTAAGACCACCCGAAAGGCGTATAATAGCCCCACACAAGCGTATCTAACTCACGACAGGCGCGGAGTGAGAGGGAATAATCTTCAATGTCATATATTATCCTTTTCTTTCAAACAGTTTGGTGTTCAATAATTTCTGTATTAGCAAACTCGTTTCAACATTTTTATGAACTTTTTATTCCTGCGCAGGATATTAACACCGCAAAAACCTGCGCAGAAGTAAAAGGTTCATAAAAATTTTGAAACGATTGTACAAACCTCACTTGCATCTTCTGAGCGAAACTAAGCTTTTGGATGGAAGCACGGTTTAATTCTCAAACAACATCTATAGAAATGATCGTATGACTGACGGTGAAGGTGGCATAGTTATCCTAACGTTCTGAACACGTCATTGCTTAAACCCTCGGAAGAAACATGCCTGGTAATGCACAAGCTCTTACCATAGTTTCATTTTATTGTCCCAAAATCCTACTCAAAGATGACCTTCAAAAACCGACTGATCTGAATTCCAATATACTTGTACGAGGTGACTTGAATGCTAAGCACCGTTACAGACACAATGCTAATGGGATCAACTTACATAAGTTTCTTGTTGAACTAATACACCCAGCTGAGTATACTTGCTGCAGGAGTAAATAAAACCCGAACCATAGATCTGGTACTGGTAAAGGAAATTGGGGTGATCAGTTCGGAAGTTCTAGAGTGACTCACTCCACAGAGTTCGTAGTACAGCTGCATTCCAAGCTCTCGCTGGAACCCCTGACACAACAATATAAGGAGGGCTATGTGGCTTAAAGACGGTGAGTGCGAGGTCACGCGTAAAGCTTTGGGACGGTGCGGCGGAAGGCACTTGTAACCGGAAAAGCGCCCCCTGGACTCTGGACGCTTAAGGTGCCTGCGGCGGTTTATGTGCCTGCAGCGGTTTATGTGCATGCGGCGCTTTATGTGCCTGCGGCGGTTTATGTGCCTGCAGCGGCTTATGTGCCTGCGGCGCTTTATGTGTCTGCGGCGCTTTATGTGCCTGCGGCGCTTTATGTGCCTGCGGCGCTTAATGTGCCTGCGGCGCTTTATGTGCCTGCGGCGTTTTATGTGCCTGCGGCGGTTTATGTTCATGCGGCGCTTTATGTGCCTGCGGCGCTTTATGTGCCTGTGGCGCTTTATGTGCCTGTGGCACTTTATGTGCCTGTGGCGCCTTATGTGCCTGCGGCGCTTTATGTACCTGCACCGCTCGTTCTGAATCCCGTTACAAAGCCCGTTCCACTTCCCGTTCAAAATCCCGTTGCACATACCGTTTCAAATACCGTCCAAGTGCCCGTCGAAACTCCGTCGCAGATACTTCTCAAAGTATAAAAATTGACAACATTTCCAACAGCCCGACATTTTGACAAATGCTGGTAACTTCTAATTACAAAACAATGAAACTTTGCTAAAAAAACTGATTGTTTATCTCTCATATCTTCCCAGATACTTTTAAAACCATAAAAATTGACCACTTTTAATATCTTGATCATTTGTTTATTTGTTAGTTTAAGTTGCTTTTATAAAATGCATCGATTTTGGGTGGAAAATCACGATTTCTATTAAAACTTTGCCTCACTCTATCGGCAATATCTCTGGTTCTTGACCGAATTTTCCACCATGTTACTCGTGGGACATGAGGCTATCACTCTGTCAAAAATCATCCAAATCGGTCTAGCCGCTTGGCCGTGATTCGGTAACAAACAGACATACATACAAAAATGTGAAATTATTTTATATATGTATAGATAGATAGAAGCTGAACTGACCACGAGACTCTTCTCTGATTC
The DNA here is from genome assembly GCA_029228625.1 of Pseudolycoriella hygida. Lineage (NCBI taxonomy): Eukaryota > Metazoa > Arthropoda > Insecta > Diptera > Sciaridae > Pseudolycoriella > Pseudolycoriella hygida. Next base: position 15,779,872 of record CM055403.1, on the reverse strand, counting down.
AGAATCCATAGACTCCAACGTCGATCGCTTTACCAAATTGCTGAAACATGCGGTGACTGAGTCTATCCCGTTGAAAAAATTCAGCAAAAAAAAGCGTCTGAAAGACCTTATATTAATGAAAAATAAACACAGAAGATTATATTTTCGAAATAAAATTAAAAGGGATGAACTGAAAAATGAAAGAAGATCGACGAGATTCGAAGATGTATTTGAATAGACTCAAACACAAAAGGCCAAACCATAAAATGTATGAGAGTATGAATAAGCTTCTGAGGCAATCATTTCGTTGTACTACCTCTGAAACGCAGTGACGGGACTTTGATTAACGGTTGATAAAGCAAATACTATTGCGTGCTCATATATGACAAAATCGACAAGCAAAATCATGATGTGGGTGATCCATTATTCAATGCGAAAGTAAAAGCTGAAGTACTTTCCTTCCTGAAAATACCAAGCTCGCCATCTACGACACATGAACCGCTTCTGACAGGTTACGATCAAATCCGTCACTATCTTAAAACACTAAAAAACAAAAAATCAAATGGCCCTGAGTTCATCCCAAACATTGTTCTGAAAAAACTTCCAAACTCAGCCCAAGATTTTTTGCCAAATCGATAAATCACATCCTGAGTAGGGCGTACTTCCCAGGGCTATGGGAAGGCTATCATTAACGAGGTGTTTGCAATGCCTAGGGACCGAACGAAGCCGGACCGGATACGTCTTTCAGGCGGAAATTTTCGCGGCACTGATGGGAGGCAATTCCAACAGAGGCAAGTGGGGAAAATATTACAGTCTGTTCTGACAGTGCGGCGATGATTAAAGCACTCATGTCGCTTGTCGTGACATTCAAGCTAGTGAAAGAGCTGAAGGAAACCCTGAATCAGACGGGACTGAGAAATCAGGTCACGCTGGTCTGGGTTCCCGGACACTCTGGCGTGGAGGGAAACGAGAGAGCGGATGAGCGGGCGAGGAGAGCCTCGGCAACTTCGAGCTATGGGTCGGAACCTCTTATACCCATCCCACATTCGAAATGCGTGAAAGCGATGAAGAATTGGGTGAGGTCGAAATTCGCTGACTATTGGAGCGCCTATGAAGGAGGAATAAAAAATACACACGAATCGTTTCTTCCCGGTGCCTAATGGAAGGTGGGCGAGAGAACTGCTAAACTTGGAGACTCATCAAGAGGGTGGTGGGTGCGCCGGGTATTACGGATTGAGCAGGCACCTGGCAAAAATGGGAATCTCTAACGATCCCAACTGTACCTGCGGCCTGAGTGATTAACGGGCGTTCACGTTATATGCGAGTGCCCAAAGTTTTCTTCACTGAGGCTTAGACTGTAGGAGGTCATGTGGTCCAATCTTCAACAGTATTCAAGATGGTACCTGCCGCTCTAGACTGGTTCCTGGTCGGGATGGGGAGGTTTCTAAGATTTACATGATGAGCGGGCTATGAAACAAAGGATTATCAGATCTGTGTTTCAAGGACCAAGATTGGTCCGACCCAAACTGATAATTTTAAAAAAGCGTACTTTCCAAAATCTTGGAAAATTGTGCATGTGATACCTATTCCTAAGCCTGATAAACCAGCTAACGACACTAAAAACTTAAGACTTATTAGTCTCTTTAACAACCTGAGGAAAGTACTTGAAAAGGTCTTACATGGCAGAATATTAATTTTCTGCAAAGAGTCAAATCTGCTCCCCGATAGCCAAGTGTTTTGGGATTCAATGAAAATAAGGTCGCAGTGGTTGCATTTCTCGATATTGAAAAAGCATATGATACAAGTGGCTTGAGGGATTGATTTACAATATGATTCACATGATGAATTCCCAAATCTTATACTATGTCCTATCTTCGAAACAGAGAATTTAGAATCCGACGGTCAAGTTACCGACTCTATCATGGTGAATGATGGAGTGCCACAAGGCTCCATATTGGGACCTCTTCTGTTCGTCATATTCGTGGGCGATCTCCCCATGCACACCAAGACCACGCCATCTATATTTGCCGATGACATGTTTCCATTCTCCAGCAGAATAGAACCACTCATAGCTAAAGCAAATGTTCAATCTCAGATTATTACAAAAAGTGGAAAATTAAAGTTCATGAGGGAAAGTCCGAAGCGCTCTTGATTCGAAGATCAAACTACAAGGATAAGAATTTGCTTAACTTAGAGATAAATGGTGAAAAGATTCAATACGAGGAAAGCGTTCAATGCCTCGGTTACCATGTTCGACCAAATCTGAAACACAATCAGCATGTTGACAGAATGCTACTCAAGGCTTATTCTGGACTACACAGACTCTATCCAATTATGAGAGTGAATAGCGGAACCACTCAAATCGTGAAAGTTAAGGCATATACGACCATTTTGCAGTTGCGTTGCGGCATAATCTGCCAAAATATTTGATAAGAAAAATAAAATTTTTCGAAAACAATTGTCTTCGCACGGGAATCAACTTTCGAAGGACATGTGTCGATTTTAAATATACATCCACTGACGAATTGCACAAAATCACCAAAACTCTTAGACTGAATGACCAATTGTATGACCTGACCAAGAATTTGCTCAGCAAAACCTACCTACATAAGAATCCGATTGTTAGTGATCTTGGTAGCTGCGCAAATGAAATAAATTCTGATCTTACACACAAACCTCCTCACTACTTGCTTTGGAGTCACGATTCTAAACTGTTATTTATATATGGATAAAGGTGCTACCTGACTTATGTACCTAAAGTCAAAATCCACTATTTCCCCATTGTAGCAAACTCCCTCTCAATCCAGATCGTTCGACTTCATGAGTCAATAAAAGGAAATTTAAGGTGCATGCCGTTGCCCCCCCCCCCCTATTTCTGTGCTGCCCATGCCAATCTCAGAATCGATAGAAATAATTACGTGCTGACGAATGGTGCCGGTTTTAATTTTTGTGCCGGTCAGGGAGCGGAGCACAAAAATATTGAAAATTTGAAACATGTCAAAATCGACTTTTTTGAATGGGAGCGGCCTAACGCAAACGCAAATATTTGATCAATTAGATTCTTAGCTCATAATTTAGTGCTATTTTTGTGCTGACGAATGGCACAGGTTCAGTTGTGTTAATAACATCTAAACATAATAAACATAATATGAAATGTCGATAGGTATTTGCGGGCCGCTGTATGAAAAAAAAAATTTTAAAAAAAATTTAAAAAATTTTTTTTTTCAAAAAAAATTAAAACAAAAAAAGTTGAAACAAAAAATTTGAAACAAAAATTTTTGTAGGTCTTTGGGCCGAAGTTAAAAATATTACTCTCAATTTTCTCTATAGCAAAAAAAAGTTGTTGGGGTAGGACCGAGCGAGGGCCCTAATTACAGGACTCGGCCCAAATTTTTCTAGGAGAGTGTTAGGTCCTTCTATTACCCCTGAAATAGAAAAAGATTAAAAAAAAGGAATTTAAACGGTTTTTATATAAAAAAGACGGCCCTATCCACTGAGCCTGGCTTAGTCCAATGGCGCAACCTCAAAAAATTTTCTAGCATAAATTGTTGGGCTATACCTATCGAAGAAAAAAATATTGAGGAAAATCTGAAAAGATTTACTCAAGTTATGGACAAAAGACCGAAAACCACTTAAGTGGAACTAGCTCGGCGGCCCTTGGCCCAAAAATGTCCAAATTCAATCCCATAATCACTTTTTCGATTACCTTTCAGGGAAAAAAAAGATTTTGAAAATCCGACAAGTTCTACTTGAGTTATCGTATTGGCGGACGGACAGATGGACAAATTTTTTTTGCAGATTTGTCTTATTTAGACTCCAAAACGAAAAACTAACCAACTGCCGGGTCGAAATTCGACTGGTTACAAACGTCGTTGTAAACGCATAAAAATATATTTTGACATGTTTCAAATTTTCAATATTTTTGTGCTCGGCTCCCTGACTAGCACAAAAATTGAAACCGCTACCATTCGTCAGCACAAAAATAGCACTTAATTATGAGCGAAGGATTAAATTGATAAAATGTTTGCTTCAGTGGCCTCCCATACAAAATTCATGAAAATGACATGCATGCAAAGTTTGGCTCCCTGACCAGCACAAAAATTACAACCGGCACCATTCGTCAGCACGTAATTAGTTCTATAGATTCTGAGATTGGCTTGGGCAGCACAGAAATGGGGAGGGGGGGGGGGGGCAACGACATGCACCTGGAGATTTACATGTCACATTAGGTTAAGTTAGTTAGGGTTTAATTAAGAAAACGCAATCCATTTCAAGTTTTTTTAGCAATCTTTAGAGGAAAATTCCACTTCTCGTCTGAAATTTCATAAATTGAAATAAATTGTACTTAAAAAAGGCCAGCAATATATTAATTTATATAGAGAAATTTCTTCATATAAATTTGGTAAAGCCGTTTAGACTGTAAATTTATGCAAAAATTGATTTTTCCAAAATTTGTAACAAATACAGCCATCGGCTTTTAACATTCATTATACCTTAATTTTAAACAAAAGAATTGTAATGAAAATGATGAAAGTTAAAAGCACATGGCTGTAAATGAAATGTTAAAATAAAATTTAAAAACTCCTTTTCCTTCCTTAATTTTGTTGATTCGACTGAATTAAACAAAAATGAAAAAAAAAAAACGAAGAATCACCCCTTGGTCATGTCGTTTTTTGCGAGGGGTGACGCACTTCTGCGGTTTATGGAATAAATGGGAATAAATGGAACAAATGGAAATAAATGGAATAAATATTGGAATAAATGGAATAAATGATAATTTTTTCAAATTCGTCAAAACCTCAAATAGACTTGATTTTGATGGCAACGCACACAACAAACCATACTAATGTGTCAAAAAGTGAAAAAACCCACTTTTGAAAACTTAAAAGAATTTTTGTTGAAGAATGGAATAAATAAATTTATTCCATTTATTCCAAAAAAAAAATAAAATTTAATCTCAAGATGTTCAAAATGCTTTATAATTTGTGCAAACCTTTTTTTGAACTTATTTGTCTAGCTTGTGATGTGTTTGGTTCAGATATTTCGCAAAAACAACAAAAAATTTTTGGGAATAAATGGAATAAATGAAGTGCGTCACCCCTCGGTTTTGTGACACTTAGTCGATTTTTCACTCCTCGTCGATTGCATTAAACTAAAAAACCAAACGACCAGAAAAGTCAACTGAATGTGAAGAGCTGACGTAGGTCACACACTCATCTCTTAAAATTCACATAGTATACAGTCTACCCACAGAAATATATGTGGCAGTAGAAAATAGTATACATAACATTTCTTGCTTTTCAGTCGAATGTTAACAAAGTATACAAACTTTTGCGACGATCGCGTGTGGAAATAGTCGGTATCCGCGGTATCCTAGATACCGGGAAATCGGTCGACGAAAATCATAGATCCCGGGAAATATTTGACCCGACTGAGAAAAAAAATCAATGAGTAAATGGGAAATCAGAAGCTTCACCGGGAAATGTATCAGAATTTACAAAATGAAAGTTTTTCTTGGGTAATTGAAGTCTAATCTGACCCGGAAATCCTGACCGAGAAATCAGAAACCTGACCGGGAAATGCTACAAAGGTCAACGGGAAATGCGATCTTGGTTTTGATGGTTATCGGGAAATCAATTTTCGCTACCGGGAAGAGAACAAGATATCACATGCAACGACGAAACTCATAATATCAATGAACGAGAAATGGTGTGCTCGTCAGTTCATGAAACTTCGAATACTTTGACATAAGCCGACGTCGCACTAATGACATCGCACAACGAGCACACAATTAACTTTTTCGTAACTTGACATTATGAATTTAATGAAATTTTGAAGATCTTTTGTTAGGAACACATTTTTTTATCATAACAAAATGCACTAATTTTGAAATTACCTGATAAAACTATGAATGACTCTGTAATATCTAAGCCATTTTCTTTTTTCCCTTCTTCCACCCATGTTTCTTTTGGCGCCAGAGTGGGCTTTAAGTGTATAACCGTCGATACCTCTAAGTTTAAAAATTATGCGTTAAATGTATGCCACTTGTTTATGCAACACTTAATTCGATGTCTATGTTGATGGGTGAACAAACAACAGTATCGATTTATTGGTTATTCGGTTCGTAGGTTTATTTGGTATTTATGGTTCAGTGTAACTTTGCGAACTGTAAACAGTTACACATGAGGTTAATGCTACCTCCCCCATTCCAATTACCAATGGCAATGCCATTTCAGCGTCTATATAACGCCTGTCCTGTACTGATGCTAATTCGATAAACTATAGCATTTTGCTGAGCCGGCAAACCCTTCTCGTTTTATTTTCAATTAATAAAACGCAGAAACAAGTGAATGGACTAAAGTAAGTCGTTATTGTTAGTACGATTTGCTATCTAGAAATAATTATGTGGCAGACGGCGGTACTCTCGCAGTGGCCGGTGGTTGTCCGACAAATAATTTGTTACTTGTGACAAATATTTGACTTCATTCACATCGTTTATCTTTTTCGTAAAAAATTTTCTTCGATCCCTGTAGAATATCGATTTGAAGTTGACAAAGAATAGAGGCGATCCTTGTGATAGTGTACTTTAGCGGAGAATATACCCACACTACTGTACAATTTTTCTATCAAATCCATTCAAACACACGCTCCGCATAACATTACATTTTCTATTTGCCCTCCATCCCTTAGTACATAGTTCCCTCTCCGATCAATGCAAAGGCATATGGAGTACTGGAATGGGTATGAAGGAGGCGTCCATACGCTTCTTCCCGGAGCTCATTTCGGAATAGGGTCTTCTAGAAATGAGCATGGATCGCATCAGAAGCGGATTAGCAGTTGAGCAGGCACAGAAGAGGCGATGCTTTCGGTAACTTCCAAATGTGCGTGCGGATCAGAAACTGGTATTCACGTGATATGTGAATGCTTCAAGTTCTCTCAACTCTGACGAAGCAGTCTGCTGAGAGGCTGCATCGGGCTTGGCATTTTATACTGGTTCTTAGAGTCAACCAGAAGGTTCACGTGAATGATAATTGGGTAACAACGGATCGTAAAATCTGACCATCGTATTATCTCTTTCATACGTACCATCGAAGCATAAGAGGGGTATAGCTACAAACTTGAATATTGAGGTCCCCTGTATAGCTATACTTGAGTAGTATCAGTATTCAGTTGCTCCAAATTTTCTCTTTATAATTAGTGACCATCCAAAAATGACGTCTGCGTTTAGCGAGGAAAAGCTATTTGAGAAAATATACAGGATGTGATAAGTGGATTGGTGTGATCAAAAAGTTTAAAAAAGCCAACGTCATTTTTGGACGGTCACTGAATATTTTTTCCTTACGAAATGCTTAAGTATAGTTCAGTATAAGGTATAGTACTTTAAGGGAACGGGTTAGCTCAGTGGTAAAGTGCTGACTTTCCACCGAGAATATCCGGGTTCAATCCTGGTGGGGACAAATTCTGTATAGGATTTTTAATCGACGTCCCACCGAAAACTTGTCATTACATATATGTGCACCCCGCGGAAATTCTTCATTACATGTATGTGAGGGCCCCCACCGGAAACACCTCAATACGTGTATATCTGCATGCAATGACGCGTTTTCGGATGGGACACCGATTACAACAGCTGCTTAGTAAGTCATCCATTCTGGATCATTTCGTGACATTCGCAAACGAAATTCGTGTATTTTTAAGCAACTCGCTTTAAAAACTGTTTTTTGACTCGTGCAGTTGTATACCTCGCCTTCGGATCGGGATACAAACTCATCAAAAGACAGTTTTCAAAGCTTTTTGCTTAAAAACACCCTCTTGAGTTTGGCTCATTTCACAAAATTGATCGCTCATGTAATGACTTACTTCTGCACCCCCCACTGTAATCTACTATTCTTCAATGTATAGCATGAAAGTAACGTTCCTAGGCACACCTAGGGTTCATAATTTGGGTAGTTGTGAATTTGGTGCCGCAACGAATCGTACACAGAAGAATGACAAATATGACGTCACCCATATTCGATGAATTCTGTGTACAAATATCTGAGTCCAACTGGACGGAGATATAATTAGCACCAGAAGAAATCCTAATGGTAAAGTGCAAGCTACCGTTAGGCGTGGTTCGGAATTCACGTTAAGCATGTGGTCCAAAAAATACCTGCCGGTAAAACACATTGATGGGGCGAACCGGCACTATAATCCCTACTAGTTTCTGCACATCTGCACCTAGTACATCATAGATGGCACTAGGTTTGTGTGCAATTTACCACTAACACAGTAAAAAAAGTCGGTATCGAAAGGATCTCTAAGAGAATCCATGTGGGCAAAAGCTCACAAAAAATTGTGGAACTAGTAAATAAAATGATCTAGCCTCTGACCCGGACGGGTTGTAACGGCGGATTATTATATTATAGTACTCAAGTATTTTGTGAGCAGCTACCTAAGTATAGATCCGATTAATGACCTCAAATAATTGGAAACCAAACTCAAGTCAAATGGTGAAAAGGTACTTAATCCCATCATTTTATGAAACACCATGTTTAAGGTTATGTAAAGAAAATATCCGCCTTAAGAGTTTGCAACCAAAAATCTTTCAATAAAATATCTTTTAAAGAAAACTATTTTTCTAACATCAAATTATTGTGAAGCCCCATGACTTATTCACTTAGTAACCGAAAAACGACATTGTTAACAATTTGCTAGCATTATAATCGGACGATATAAATTACGAATGCGGTGACCTTTACCGAAACACACAAAAATTTGTATTTTTAGGTACACTGCAATCAAATGTAGTTTTAGCGGCACCAACTACTTTAATAAATAAAATATTTTCTTGTTATGGCTTCACGGGCTTCACTAACGAGAAAAAAGATTGATTTCATACGACTCAATATGTTAATACTCGAATACTCCGCCACCGTCAACCCGTTACAATCAAAAGCAATATGAACACTAAGCTGATTTGATTCATGCAAACTTTCGTTTACCCATCAATCGGTCATCGTTTTTGATCCAGAGATTGATATTTTATGCATTTGCGAGAGTAAAGCGTTTCGTGTGTGCACATTTTATCGCATATCGTACATGTACGTAACATTATTTGTAAAGCTAAAATTATGAGTAACATGAACAGTCAATAGTCGATTCATAACGCAATGAATTCGAGAAAATATTTGCTCATTGTTTAGCGTTCAATACTTGTATACCTGCACACATTATCGCGGAACAAGTTGATAGGTTTCACTGAATACAGTTTTCTATTGAATGACATTGTAGGCATTTTCATAATTTTTTTTTTTCAAAAACAACTTAAGTTAAGAGAATTCGATAGGGAACCTGTGTGATCGGAATAGGACCTAAGCTCTCTACTAAAAATAGCTCCAAAACAGGTGGAGCGAGGATATACCACACCCAGCCAAGTATTTGGAAAAATTTCCTAAGATTCCTCTAACTTTATTAAGTCTTGGGGAAACTCTTTCAAAATATTAGAGCCTGACCAAAACATAGGAGTTTGATGACATCAGTTGATGCTTCGTCATAATATACACAACTCATGCAATCTCCATAATGAATAAGATGACGAGTGAAAACAGAAACAGTCTTGAGCAATGACATACTATAATGTGAAGCAGTAGAAGGCCCGCGATAAGTCATGGCTGCGTAGTATGGTGGCCAAGACTCAACGTGCAGGTGACGAGGGAAAGGATGAAAGAAATTCAGAGATTGGTGTTTTTGTGCCACGGGTGCCACCTATCGATATTGTAGTGAAGGAAATCTCAGATCCCAGATCAGATTTTTGACATGACTCATGACGTATATCAATATAAAATGAACTCATCAATGTTCCGGTACCGGATGTTCGCTTGGCTTCGAAGGATTTTTTGGCAACGAAATTTTGATCGGTCAATAAGTCACATATATGGTGTTGATGTCTGGTGGACCTCCGGCTTAAACACCGAACCTCTCGAAGGGATTTCTCCACTTGTATTCGACCATGATCGACGCGTACATTTGGATTAGCAAACATCCTAAACAACCTGGAAACTGTTCGGCATGTAGGCATGATGTTTACTTTTTCTGAGTGCTTTTTTAAGTGTAGTCTTTAGTTTGAATTGTTCGTAATCCTTTTTGACCGAAGCTATTGTTATTATATTGATGTTTGTCAGCCCCCCATACGAGTAAAAAAAAACAGAAACTGAGTTTCAAAGAAACTTTGAAGCACTGTTCCCAAACAGGGATGAGTGGGCGAATGGGTGGCCACTTACGCTTCCCGACAGTGAATGAGTCAGATTCACAGACGGGTCGGAGACAGGTGAAGGGACTGGAGCCGGTGTATATGACCCGAGGACGGATACCGAAACCTGAATTCACCTGGGAAGTTTATCCAGCATCTTAAAGGCGGAAATTTCAGCAGCTCTTTTGGGAGCTCGAGAAATTCTGCCAGAAGGGCTGAATGGTGAGGACGTGATCATGTGCACTAATAGTGAATCAGCAATAAAAGCGCTGATATCACCCATTGTGACATCTAAATTGGTAAAAGTATGTAATGGCTACTTGAACCAGCTGAGAAATCGAGTCAAACTAGTTTGGGTGACTGGGCACTCCGGAGTGGACGGTAATGAGCTGGCTCAACGGCAATCACATACGGACCTGAACCTTACATCCACATCTCGAATTCGCTTTGAGCGAAAGCGGTGAAGGACTGGGTGAACGGTGAAGGCGGAACATGAAAAAAGCTGGACAGCGTACGAATTAGGAATACCAAGCATTTCTTCCCAACTACGAACGAGAAATGGTCTAGGGAGCTCCTGACGAAGGGCCGAGGGGCGTTTCAGGTGACCCAGACTGTTCCCGTGGCTTGGAAGAGGAAACGGGCTTTCAGGTTATATGTGAATGGCCTAAATTCCATCAGTAAGACACAGGACACTAGGCGGCTATGTCGAGCACCCTTCAAAAGTGGCCGAACTAGGACCTAGGACAAAGGGTCACAAGGTCTGTGTTCCAGACCACGCAACTGGTAAAATCTAATGACATACTATAAGTATAGCATCGCAATCTTTGACAAAAAATTAACATAAATTAAAGCTAAAGTGAAATGCGAAAAGTTTAGTCGTTGGTAAATTAATGTACCTGGTGAAATTTTCGAAACACCCCGATTGTGACACTGACTCCACAATGAAAACAATGAGCCATATTGTGAACGAATGTCCACTTCGCAGTTGTGTGGGTGGTATACAAGAGTTGAATTTAGTTACATCAGAGGCTGTGATCTGTCTACTAAAAAGTTTAGTACAGTAGAAATTTCTCCTCAATTTATCCTTTCAGAATACATTCAAAATGTTCAAAATATTTCCTCAAACAAGACTATAAAGGATTATGTTCTTGGACTTGTACTAAAACCTCCATTTAAATATGACCATAGGAACGATCTGACTCTTGTATTTTCTAATTCAAAAATATGTCCTCAATTTGTCCTTTGCGTATGTGAAATCAGAAAATTGCATAATGACGTAGATAACTAGAAAATAGAGTGTACTAAAAAAATAATATAAGCTCTTCGAAAGCTCCCAAACTAGAAAATCGCTTGAAATCAGATCACCGAAAATTTTTTTAATGGTTTTTGTCGATGATCAAGAAAGGACAAAATGAGGACATATTTCTGCAAACTTTTTCATATATCTCGTTGAAGAGCATATTTAGTCCTTCACTCGTATGAAAATTTAATGGAAAGCAGAAATATTCATTTTGTCCTTTCCTAACCATCGAAAGGAACAAAAAAAAGTGGCGCCGATCGGATTTGAACCGGTGACGCTAGGCAGCCCAAGCAAACTTTCTCATATATCTCGTTCAAGAACATTTTTATTCCTTCACTCGTATGAAAATTTAATGCGCAGCAGAAATATGTTTCCATTTTGTCCTTTCTTGATCATCGACAAAAACAATTGAAAAAATTTTCGGTGATCGGATTTCAAGCGATTTTCTAGTTTGGGAGCTTTCTAAGAGCTTTTATTATTTTTTAGTACACCCTATTTTCTAGTTATCTACGCCATTACGCAATTTTCTCATTTAACATACGCAAAGGACAAATCGAGGACATATTTTTGAATTAGAAAATACAAGAGTCAGAACGTTCCTATGGTCATATTTGAATAGAGGTTTTAGTACAAGTCCAATAATCCTTTTTAGTCTTGTTTGAGGAAATGAGTTGAAAATTTTGAATGTGTATTATGAAAGGACAAATTGAAGACAAATTTTTACTGTACTTAACTTTTTAGTACAAAACACTTTAAAATCTAGTAACACACTATGGAAGTGTCACTAATTATTTGTACACTAATTATTTGAAAGTGTCAAGAATTTAGGACAAATTGAGGACAAATTAACGGCATCACCAATTTTGGTCAAATTTTTATCGTTTTCAAATAAGCGATTTTGAGCCGAAAGGCGTTTTAGTACTCCTCTATATTTCGGACCCCAAGGTAGGACAATTTTTTTTGTCGGACGTATAGGACAAATTGAGGACAAATTTTCTGGGTTTTAACAAATTAATCTGGGTCGAGGATTACACATTTGTAGCAGCACCTAAGAGCCGCCATAGACTTATTTACGCTGTATTCGAAGTGTATTCATCCCTTTTTCGTCGGACTAGGCTCGTTTTGACTTATTATGAATTACTTTAACGTTTACAACTGATTTCGACAAGATTCTGACGAAAATATGGAAAATATATTTTTTTGAGGTTATGTATGGGGAGAAATCAAACCTGTCACTTTGTCTAACAACTATACGACTATTAATCTGCAGCCTACATGCACAAATATTTTTCCCGACATTTTTGAACATTCTCAAATCACGTTTTAAGAATTCCTACATTTAAATTGTGAATATTTCACGAGATATAGATTTTTGAACATGAATATAACGGATTCGCCTACTGTGCGACGCCTGACGAGCGTTGATAGGCCCAACTTTTCACAACGGTCAGGATATGGCGTCAACTCATATGATCCTGTCAAGTGTCGCTTGTCATCACCTAGTAGGAATAGCACCATTTGTTTTTGAACACTTTCGATCGATTTCCTGTGCACCATGTAATTCAGACAACCGCCAGATGGCTTCACATGAACAAATGCATTTAACTCATTGTTTTTTAGAAAAGCTAGATAATTTCATCAAAAGTGTTTGTTATCAAAATTCTTGGGAGGATTATTTTGAATAAATAATAGAGCTACAAATGTATAAGTCTAATCCACATTTAATTTGAAAGGATGGTAAATAAATGTACATAATATTATTCACTTGAATTTCCATCGAAAACAATAAAGTTGACGAAATTGCTTTTTTTGTATCGATTTATTTGTTCTATTTTCAAATGAACAACTACATCCGGTGTCATTGCGTTATTTGCAGGCATCAAATAAAAAGAATACATCAAATAAACAAAATATTATGCAAAGCAAAAAAACATCGTGACGTACCACGAAATTACGTCGTATAAACATTTTAACCTCCTCGATAATTTTTTGGAATCGCTCATCTAACAATGTCGACATTTATACGATGGTCAGCCTTTATTGTCGTCGTCGTTGTATGTATTATGTAAGGGTTAAAATCCAGGCTTTTAGTGAGGTATCGGCTTGACATTTCCATCTCGTACACATGCGAAAGGGAAGGAGAACAATATTGTATGGTGCGACATAGCTGCCATCTCTTTTCATGTCAGAAATGTCAGTCTGGGCCGATACCTCACAAAAACCCTGGATAAGAACCCTTTGGCTTTGGCAGCTGTTGAGTTACACTTAGGGGCGTGATACTCTTTTGTTTTGATCTTTGCAAGTAATAGTCAACGTGAATTTAGCTGCAGTTGCAAAAAAATCAGCTGATTTTTGAACTTTTCAATGAAGTCAGCTGATTTTGGTAAATTTATTAAGGGCAAGTCCCAAATTGTGAACTACCAAATTTGCGATGTTTTTTCGTAAACAACAAATTGTTCCAGATTATGGCTCATACATTGTGAGAGTATTACTCTTACACAAATTATGAATCAGAATTCAAAAATTTCTTCATACAAATTTGCTCTTAAATAACATCGCAAAGGAACTTGGAATGCGACGATTTTTCAGAGCAACTTCATACTCAAATATTTTGAATTCTGATGCATCCATTATTGATGTAAGAGTCACCCTCTCACAGTACATGAGCTATAATTTTGAATATTTTGTTATTTACGCAGGATTCTACTCTAAAAAAACATTGCAAATTTGACAGTTAACATTTTTGCGACTTGCTCTTAATGAAATCAGCTGATATTTCTGCAATGAAGTTAGCTTCAGTAGCAATTGCAGGTGGCTTCACGTCGAGTATTACTTGCAAATATCAAAGCAAAGACTATCAGGCCCCTGATTTCACTGTACTGTGACACAAGCTGATGTCACGTACTATACGCGTCTAAATATTTTCCTTTTATTTCTAATCAAAGCTAAGAATGCTTTTTAACTGTCATTGTTTTAAGAGCAATAAAACCCGAGAAAATTTTTGGAGCTCCAAATATTTCATTGCTCAAATTAATTAACTGAAATAAAGCTTTTTTATGGTTTCCCTGCGGACTATAATTTATACGGAAAGTGTGATAGAGTTTTAGACAGTTGGTTAAGTGCATTTAGAGCAACGGTACACTGGGGACCCATTAACTTGGACGTCTGGGTTGAACAATGTAATTCCATTCAAGTTTGAGACATTTTCAAGTTTATGCATTTCAAGGGATAGGATTTTATAAATTCTCGTGAAGAAACGCCAAAATAAAAAAAAAATCGCCAAACATGCAAAGAAATACCAATAAAAAACGCCAAAATATTTGATAAATGTTTGGGCAGAGCCCCATGTAGGTATAAGCAAGTCAAATGCTCGCCGCAGGCGCGGGCTTTTATTACAAGAGGGCGTATTTGATGAACGCGACAAAGCATTTTCAATCAGTCAATACAACATTCAGAACAAAAAAAAAACATTTTGGCGTTTCTTCACATTTTTGAGATTTTCTTAGGCGATACTTTACATTCTGGCAATTTCTTTGGCGTTTCACAATTTTTGGTTATCGCCAAGAAAAATCGCCAAAGTGTGAAATATCGCAAAGAAAAATCGCCTAACTGTGAAATATCTCTGATTTGTGAAGTATGGCCAATACGTCTTTTTTTGGCGATATTTCACGGCTATATTTTATAAAATTATACGAAAATGTCAAGCGAAGGGAGAAGGTAAACTGAAAGCGCTTCTGATGCACAACTTGTAAGACTTCATAACAAAACGTGGTATAGTATACAGAACGATTGACAAACTCCGTCCGAGTTGGAGTTTGCGTTAGCGTTTGCTATAAAGAATCTGGAGGACTTCAGATTGGCCAACAAAGGTGGCAACATAAACTCTAACACTAAATTAATGTGCAAGGCACTCTGATGCTTTTCGAAACTTGTCCCATACAAATTTTTTGACAACTGATGGCAGTGACGGAATGAGATTTTCATTTAGAAACGTCACTGAAGATGAAATCTACCGAGCTTTGATGTCAATTAAATCGGATGCGGTTGGATTGGACAGCATCTCTCTCCCATATCTAAAGATTATCATTTTTCTTGTCATAAGCTCGAGTTTTCCTGCTGCGTGGAAACTGTCTAAAGTTCGTCCTGGACATAAGAAAACGAAATTCTATAATTTGGAAGACTATTGTGTCAAAGATACTAGAAATTCTACTGGCTGAGCAGATCAATGAATTTCTTACTCCTTGTAGCTTGATGTCAGCGCATAGCACCACCACCGCTCTATTAAAAATCACAAATGACATCAGTTGTGCTCTGGTAGCTGTTTTACTCCTACTGGACTTTTCGAAGGCGTTTGATTCGGTTGACCACCGTCTGGTGTGCTCGAAATTAATGACGGAATTTCACTTCGATGTTTCAGCAATCAGACTGATTTCAAACTACTTGACTTGATAAATCGAAAGCAAGCAGTGGAAATAAACAACTTTCTATCAAACTTTTTGCCCGTGCTGAAAGGTGTTCCTCAAGGATCGGTTTGGGGTCCGCTTTTATTTTGTATGTTTATCAACGACTTACCGAATGCGGTTAAATACATGTTCACTCATGTGTATACTGACGATGCTCAGCTATACAAACTTTTTGCTAATGACGAGGCATCAGCTGCTATATAGCAGGTTAATTCGGATCTGAAAGCGGTCTGCGAGTGGGCTGATACTAATAAATTAGAATTGAATGCTGACAAATCCAAAACTATAATGATAGGCGCAAGTGATATGAGTGTCGTAACTTCAATTAAAATGAACGAGATTGAAATAAGTTACTCGAAGACCATCACGAACTTAGGAATTATGATGAACAACACATTTTCGTGGAGTGATAACGTTGCAAAAATAGCGCTGAGAATTTTTATAGGACTAAGGAGTTTATGGCCACTGGCTAGGTCCACACCGCCAAGCACGCGCCTCTCTCTACTTCTACCTCATATTGACTACTGCAGTGTGGTATTCTACTACGGCCTTGACTCGAAATCAATGAATATCCTCAACAAATCGGTAAAGTCACTTGTGAGATACGACTATGGCCTCGATAAATATAAGAGCACCGAATCTTATATGCAACGTTTTCTGGGGTGGATACATATCTGAAGGTCCAGTCAATGAGCTTTTGTCACAAACTCGGTGTGAGCGGTCATTCAAGATACCTAAAAGAGCTACTCTACACTGGTCGATCTACCAGAACGGCACAACTAGTGATTCCGCGCTTCAATCTTGATTTGCGTAAGAAAACACTATTCGCGCAAGGACTAATGGATTGGAACTCGTTGCCACCGAAGACCAGAATGTTGACGTCAGGAACCAGTTTAAAAAGATATGTGTGGAGATCGTTCCGTGCATTTCGGGACAATCTGTAATAATTCATGTGACTATTGATGCGTATGGGCAACGGCATTAGTTCGATATTAAATGTATAACTGCTGGAGTATTCTAAGATATTCTATGATTTAAGACTTTCGTTAGATTCGTTAGATCGTTGGGCGCTGTTCAAGTGCAATTCTGTGTGATATTTAATGAGATTAATGTACAGTTGTGGGGTTTAAGAATTTAAGATTTGTAAAATTTAAAAATTTCAAGCTTTGGCTTAAGTTCAGGTTAAGTCTATTTCCTAGTCTTTCTTCTATTTTTATTTATGTTGTTTGTAAAAGCTGATATTATGCGCAATTTATTGTTATATGGGATTCCCTGGCATAATTGGAATGAATAAATGAATTTGAAATTTATCGTTAGCGTTTTTGTTGCTGTCTCTGTTAGCAAATCTGAAATTCTAGTGTCAACATGGACAAAATTCATAACACGTCGAGCGACGATAAATGGTGTGTTCACAAACGTCAAATCTGTGCAGAGGTGTAAAGTGGTGATTTTCTCATAACATTGTCTTTCTTTTGTTAAATTTGACGTTTTTTTATTATTATCAACAGCTTACAACCAACTGATAAATGATGAAAACTGAATATGCGAAATGAGTGAATGAGTGAGTGAGGGAGAGTGAGAATGAGTGAGTGAGGGAGAGTGAGAATGAATGAGTCTGTGAGAGTTAATTGTAGATTACAGTGGGGGATGCGGAAATAAGTCATTACATGAGGGATTAATTTTGTGAAATGAGACAAACTCAAGAGGGTGTTTTTAAGCATAAAGCTTTGAAAACTGTTTTTGACGAGTGTAGAGTTTGTATCCCGAGCCGAAGGCGAGCTTATTAAGCATCCCCCACTGTATGCTGTTTTACTCGATGTCCCAACCAAAAACGCGTCATTACATGAAGATATACATGTAGTGAGAAGTTTCCGGTAGTGGCTACATGTAATGAATAGCATGTAATGAATGACATGTAATGAATAATTTCCGTGGGGTGCACACATACATGTAAGGACAAGTTTTCGGTGGGACAACGAGTAAATGAATATTAGTCGAAAGGTGAATGAATAACAATAGAGTTAATAGAGTTGAGATGAGATTTAAGCAAGTGAAATGAGTGAGTGTGAAAGTGAATTAGTGAGTGAATGAGTGAGTGAAAGTCAGATAGCTTATTCGAGAGTTTAATGAATGAAAATAAAATTATGAAATTAATAAGAAACAAAAGCTGAAATGTGGCTAGCGACATAAACTAACAACTTAAAAAAACGAATTGTGCGAATAGGAAAAGTGAGTCGAGACAATGCTCGAATCCGTCAGAAACCAAGTCACAGCTGAGACTTGATGAGAGCTGATTGTGAATCGGACCCGCTTACGGAAAATGTCTCAGGAAGATGAATTGTCAAGCAATGAAGCAAGCCTGTTGAACTCGATGGATATATTGTTAACGGGTTCGTAATAGCCATAACGCTGTGCGATGTTTTTTATCAACAGATAGTCAGGATATCGCAGCACTCTCTCAGGAACGTCAATAACGAACAAGTCTCTAAGATCCGGTGAATCTACGTGTCCATGCGAAATATCGTAGGCGAAGAAGACGCGCTGATTAATACGTCTTCTAGCAAGCGTTTCAGTACCTAAAGTGTGGCATCTGCTTAAGTGAGGTGGTGGCCGATAGTTGGAATCCCTTTTTACCCACCTACGTAGAGCATAAATCGCAAACTGTTTCTGAACAGATTCAATTTTTGTTCTGTGTGTGGCGCAGTAAGGGAACCAAACCATGGCAGCATATTCTAAATGTGACCTAACGTGAGCGAAGGATATGCTTTTGAGTGATCGAACATCACGAAGTTCTTAACAAACACGTTTCAAGAAACCTAACATGGCAAAAGCTTTAGAAACGATGGAATCAATGTGATAGCTAAAGCTGAGGTTCTCATCAAAATAAACGCCAATATCACCGAGCGCTTTCCAACGTTCAAATCTAGGCAGTTGTACTCGCACCACTTAAAAACGGCATTGTGGTCACGTTGCAATGCATTCGCGTCTAAGATAGTTTGAATTCTTTTGAAAAGCTTGAGGTCATCAGCGTAAAGCAAACATCTTGATGATTTGAAAACCTTAGTCACGTCGTCGATGAAGAGCAAAAAAAAAAGGAGATGGCCTAAATGGCTTCCTTGCGGAACTCCTGATCCGACCGAAAACGAACCTTCACGTATTGCTCTCTTCCAAGTAGATACGATTCTAACCATCCAAGCATATCAGAATGTATTCCCATTCTGTTCAACTTTCTAAGGAGTATGTTGTGACGTACTCTATCGAAAGCCTTACGAATGTCGGTGTATACAGTATCTAGTTGTGACTTGGACTCAACGACATTAATGGCGTGACTGGTGAACTCTACCAAATTAGCTCATTCCACGAACCATTCTACCGTTGTAAACAATGTAAATGCTATAGAAACTGAGTGTACACAAATGTATTTTCGTTCACTTCTATGAAAAAGTTACCAGTTTGTATGGAAAACAATGGTGAACGCAAGCAAATACACACCGTTTACAAAGTAGATGGGTTATAATGTAAGGAACGGTATGTTTTGTCTCAATTTTAAATGACCATGTAGTAAGACGAAAAAAGATGCGAACAACGTTCCTTACATTACATACCGTTGGAATGAGCCAGATGTCGATCGTCCCTTAAGAAAACCATGTTGTTTAACAGAGACCTTACCTTTGAATCTTACAGTCAGAAAATCACAAACTATTGATTCCAATAGCTTTACAAAAGTCGGCAAGATGGCTACTCCACGGTAATTTTCGACATCATTGTGCGAACCTGATTTGAATATAGGTTTCACATACGAGACCTTCCAACGACTAGGGAACACACGTGAGGACAAAGATAAATTGAAAATAGAATGAAGAAGTTCCGACAATGTATGGGGACAGTTTTTAACAACAATAGGGGAAATGTGATCGGGACCATCACCTTTGCTGGTGTTCATACATCGCAACGCCTTCAAAACCGTATCTTCAGATATAACCAATTTAGCAATATCAACAGTCCTTTTAACGTTAAAAGTTTTCCCCGCGATGTCATCAGGATTATCAGACGTGTAGGTACTCTCGAAAAAGTTGGCAAACAAGTCGCAAATGCCTTGAGCTGTGTCGGATTTTTCAGTACCCCTAAACATCTTTGCTGGATACCCGGATGTTTTCCTCTTAGAATTGACGTACGACCAAAATTTGGACGGGTCCGAGATGAAATTCTTTTCTGTCTCTCTGAGATACAAATAGTAAAGCGTGCGTTGCAGATTCTTAAACTCAGATCTTAGTGCACAATATTTAAGCTTAGATGCTGAACTATCATCTTTCTTGGACCTCGCATTGCGCTTCTGATTTTTTAGACGTATCAAACGCCGAGAATACCTAGGTGGAACAAAGTCCCTAAAACCCGTTAACAACACATCGTAGAACTTGTCCACCTTATCGTTTACATCAGTGACATCAGAAAGAACGTTGGGCTAAGCAAGATATTGAAAATAGTTGTTTAACTCGGCAAAATCAGCCTTGCTAAAATTGAACTTTACAGAGTCGTGTGAAGCATTCTCTACCATATCATTGGATTGGAATTGGAATTTTAATTTCAATCGGGTAGTGATACGAGTCAATCTTACTAATAGACTCAGCAGAACTGATTACGGCTTCATTACCAGCACTTAAAAACACTAAATCCACTATTTTCCCGTTAGCATTACGAACATGATTTAGCTGACATAATCCGGAAGATAACATCAAGTGAATCTAGTTAGATTTAACTCCCTCAGCGAGACTGGTAGTGGATAAGATATTGACACCATAATCTACTTGCAAATCAAATAAATGTTCAGCATAGGGTTCACTTATCTAATCCACATCAGGGAGATTAAAATCACCCACGACACAGATTGAATCTTCGGAGCTGTACTGTGTCGAACGAAATTTATTGGGTTTTCCTTGCATTTCGTCAAGAACATTAGCATACTTTGACATAAGCCGACGTTGCGTGCTTTAGAGATAGATGGGGTTCTTCAGACAAGGGGTGTGAGAGTTCTCATATTTTTGAAATCGTAGCGATCGACATTCGCAGATTATTTTATAATCGATTTCTTAATTTGGCTTAAAGAGTCTGAGTCAATTATTTTACTATGATCATGCCGGACATTTATAACAATCTCTAAGATTTAAAAACAAGAAGAGGATAAAAAAATAAATTATGAAAGGCACCAAAAAAATCGAGTTCTGAGTGCGACGATATTCTTTAGAAACCTTCCATGGAGATACCTGTGGCAGAATTGTTTTTCAGTTGTCGAATATTCTCAACACCAACTGTTTGATTTGAATGTTGCTAAACTACAAAAGAACAATTCAACAATTGAAATTTCTTTCAGTCTCGTATCGATTTTCCATTTTCCACAACGCCAATGCATTGCTGGAAATAGCATTGCTTCTGGTATTTCAATCAGTTTTATTGTTTAACACTCACATTTCAATCTCCGAACCCAAAATGGATCATTACAATGCCAAGTTATAATTTAATTAACACGAATAACTAGAATTCTTTTCACAAATGTTTAAAATTTTCATTTCACCAGCTGATCGATTCACCCCAAAACTTATTACATTTTCACATGTTTCAGTACCACGTTAATTTTCCATCGAAAGAAAAATTATGTTTCATATCCCGTTTTAAATTATCTTTGGGCCATACATTAAAAAAAAAAAACGGAAACAATTTAGGAAAATTCTCAAAATTCAATTAAAATATGCTCGATGATAGATATGCAGGTCATGCTGAGCTGCTGTGCACCGAGTTGTTTGTTTGACATTCAATATAATGTATCGGGGGTCTGTCTGGCTGCACGAGTAACTATATATCCAATTTCAGAATCGTCGGCTTTAGTTATACTTACAATGTGAAAGTTGTTGGACTTAAATGTTATGCAAACTATGTGTGTAGAATTTCGTATGTGAAATATAGTAGAAATTTTCTCTGAGTTGAGTTTTTATGCGTCCTTTTATACATCTCGTTGTATTGAACTGATTTCACTTAACGTTTTCTTTCTAATTTCTCCCCATTTTCTTCACACTTACCGTAGGATGTGTTGTTATGTACAGTCGTCCACTTGACGAAAATTTAAAAATTTCTTCTCGACCGTCGTCGTGCTATCCAATATCCTGAATATGGATGTGGATTCTAGCCAATAGCCTCATTAATCTCTTAGGTTAATGTGATATTGACGGTCACACATATTGACGGTAATATATGTAACTGAGAGGTTAACGTAAATTGGAATTAAACATTTTAGGCTACTTTCAGGCAGAGCCCAAAACGTCGAAACCAGTTCTGCATCTGGCCAATTCCATCGTGCCCCATGTTACACTTATTTTGGTGTATACTCACGTTAATTAGAAATGTATACTCAGTGTACACTTGAAAATGTAAATGTGCCCCACGTAACATTTTATATACCACTCTTTTTGTAGTATACATAGAAGTATACATAGGTGTACATTCGGTTAAATGTACTATGGAATTAGCCATCTGCAGTAGTAGTTATTTATGTCACTAGGAGTGAAAGATCTTTTAGGGCTTATTTACCACTACGTTTGTAATTAGCCGAATATCGGTTTCAGAGGTGGTAAGATGTACGTCCATCTGCCCGTCAGTCCGTCCGTCAACACAATGGCCTCAGTGAATCTTAACCGATTTTCCAAATCAGTTGTTATTCGATAGGCCAATGAAGGCTCAAATATGTTTTTGCGTTTGAGCCTTGGGACTTAACTAAGGCCCTAAAAGTGAGCCTCATCTAGTTGACAGACTGTTTTTCTATATCAGAACTTTCTTTATTCTTTTTCTTTGTCTTTACTCGCAACAGCTTTCTATAGTTGTTTACGTCACAAGATGGGAAACAATTTTTCTCAATAAGGTGAATATGCTTTAGGACACAAAGACGCGCCTAAAAGAAGTAAACGTATTTGCTCCGAAATAGATCAAAATTTAGCGTTAATTTAGAAATGTGGCATAGATTCGTCGCTTTTATAGCAGACATGTTTCTATCCATTCTATATTTTAACAATCCACGACAAAAAGTTTGGCTGATTGGGACGTTTACGCCTCTTCAGCGCACTTTTGTCGCAAGACCATGTGCGTATCCGCGTGGTCACATATTGAGTGAGTAATCATCTCAAATATGCGGCCTTAAGGGATGTCCCAAACTAAATCCGGACGATTTTAAATGCAGTAAAAAGGCGAGTCTTACTGATATTGAGAAATGTTTGTTACGTGTCTGAAGCCTCAATATATCAATTTATATTTAAAATAGGGATAAGGTTGAGGACAGTTCTAATTGCAAAAATTTTCGACTTTCAGTTCAATACAAGCCTTTGAATTCTGCACAAAATAGTTTCTTACTTTATTCGCAATTACCTATGAGAGGAATGTCAGTTTTATGCTAATTTTTCATTGTAGAATATTCGTTTACAAATATATTTAATGTTTCTGAACAGAAAAGCCCCAAAAAACAAATTTCCGTTAACTTACGTGAACCTGATTGCTCGAATGCCTTTTTTGGCAAAGTAGCAATTTCACGTCTCCCAGAACAAAAACTTCTCGTAGAGTTCAATATTTTGCTAAACCGCCTTAAATTTGTGATAAGAGTAACGGAAAATATTATTTTTATCGAAAAATATCAAAAGTTTGTTGTCAAGACGCCCTTCGATCCAAATGTATCAGGGTGAAGTTGAAGGTTTCACGAAAGTGATGTTTTTTTGACACATCAGTACATTCCCTGCCAAAAGCAGCGAGTTTCGCTGAGTAACCCAACTTTATGGATGAGTGGTCATCAGACGCATTCATACCTCTCATACTAATAAAGAATTTTCCACAGAAACCCCGCTATGAATTTACTTTTGCAGCATCCTTTTTACCCAGGCGCTAAGAATTTGGTCAGCTGAAATTACAGATATTCTTGTTTCAATTGTCCCTCGTTAAGCTCTTCAGTTTTTAAGGCAACATTAGACCCTAAACTAACATTTTAGTGTCATTGTGAAATGTTCCCATGTCAAGGAGTGAAGCTAGGAGCTTTTAGTCTGAAGGCTTGCGCGGTGGTTTTCTCTACTGATCATGTTACTTATGCTGACAGTTTCACAAACTGTAACAGCAAATTTTTGCTCCCTTTTCTTTTATTTCATTACTAATAGAAGCAATATCAGAAATAATTCCTCTTCCGACGATAAAATTCGGAAATTTCGTCAATTTCACAGGAGTCAAATGTGAGATTGCTGAAAATTTTGTATTTTTGTGCAGAATTTTTTTGCACTAGTTCCACTCCATCGCAAATATTTCAGCGAGCAAAAAGTTTTATGTCTTCATATTTACAGCACATAATTGTAACATATCAGACTTCAAAAGTTGAAAATTTCAGCTAATTTCGAGCAAAATTAAGAAAGTTATTCATTATTGAAATCGTCCGGATTTAGTTTAGGACATCCCTTATTATATACCTCGTTTGTTCGATTATTCAAAGAGAAACTCTTTGACTTAGTAGATCCGTTGTTGTGGTAACGTTTGGAAGAAAACGTTTATTCACGAAAATAAGGTGTGCCGCCGTCTTATAGAAGGATGATTCAATGGACGAGGTTACGGAAATCGTTTACAAAGATCATGTCATGATGATGCTGGAATCTGGAATTACGAGGTTAAAGTATGAAATGATTCAGACATTTTCTAAAAAGTTTCGCTGCGAACTGCATCCGAATCTGCCCAAAATGTTTTGCCCGTCTGTCTTTCAATCAAAGCTTCACCGATTTTCAAATTCCTTTTTTTTTTTAGCTGAAAGGTGGGTGCAAGGGCCGACGAGCTGACAGGCTAGGACCGCTTAAGTGGTTTTAGGTCTTTTTTACAGATATAACTCGAGTAAATCTAGTCCGATTTTCAAAAATATTTTTTGTTCGAAAGGTCTAGGAATATACAAAAATTTATGATACAAAACTTTTTGATTTTAAATCTTTGGACTCAGTGAAGGCCCTAAGACTGAGTATCTACTAGAGCCCAATGTGTTTTTTCTGCATAAATCGTGTAAGTCTTATCCGACTTTCGTAAATCTTTTTTTTTCCTGAAGCTGTAAGCTCTCGGCACAATAAGGTTAAACGTCCTTGTGTTCATGATAGTCCTAACAAGGTTAAAGTATAAGTAATCAGGTTCCACAAGGACACAAGAGAGATAATTAAAATATGAAAAGAGATCGCAGCCCAGAAGCTTATTCAAATAATCCCCGGTCGACTCAAATCTTTTAAGCACATAGACGAAACGGATGCAGACCTAAAGGGCTTAATCAATATTTCTTTGGCCGGAGCTTGAATTTTTCTTAATACCTGACAGCAGTATCCGGAATGTGGTATTTGGACAAATTTCACGAGCAGCAGCTTGGTAGCCATAGGAAGGTAGTGCACATGAGGCCATAAACAGCGTAGACCAGCAAACACTTTTGAAGCAACTGAACAAGCATGAACATGCCAGCTCAACCGATTGTCAATAAGAATCCCCAGGTCCTTAACATTATCCGAGACAACATGACTCGTACCACTGTTTCCAACAGAAGATGGCGTCATTCAATTCGATGGTATATAGAATGCTGAACGTACCGATGTCGGAGGTTGATAGAAAAGAAGAAACGGCTAAAATCTTCCACATCGCGAAGATGAATGGCTACGATGCGTCGTTAATTGAAGATGTCATTCGCAAGCAAAAGACGTCACTTTTCATCAAGAACCACACGACTTTGAAACGAATAAAAGAGAAGCCAGTAGGGTGGGTGAGATTATCGTATTTCCCACCCCTTACGAACAGAATAAAGAACGTTTTAAAATCGGTAAACATTTCAACCGCGTACGCGAGTGATAACAAAATCAAGAATGTCCTGTGTAACAACAAGGACAAAACGGAAAAGTCGAATAAACCAGGCATTTATAAAATGTTTTGTGAAACTTGCAATGCTTTTTATGTTGGCCAAACGTGTCGCTCTTGTCGAGTTCGTTGGAAAGAGCATATGAAGGCCATTGCGAATAAGGACGAACGTTCAGCCGTGGCCAAACATGTGTTTGACAATCCGTCGCATAAAGTGATCGAATCGAAAAGTGAACTGATAAAAAATGTGAATAAAGAAAAATATTTAGACGCTTGGGAATCATTTTACATAGATAAACATAAGAACGATAATTTAATGAACATTCGACCGCCGCCACTGTGTAGTGAGCTGTTCAAATTTTGTATTTGAACAGGTAACAGGTGAACAATAACGAAGCAGCATACTGTCCTTATGACGATACTGTGAATAATTGTTTATTGGATTTATTTTGTTTAAATCCGGTTGTTTTCGACAAGTGTCTGTGTTATCAGACACGATAATTTAGAAGAATTCGGATGATGCAGTCTCTCATCGCTTCAGTGTATCGTCTCCCGTGGATGGAATCATTGATTCCGAAAACGTTTGAGGTTTGTGTTTTTTTAAAATTTATTTCGTGTTCAATGTATTTTCGTTGTCGCGTGATAATATGTGTAACAATAAGGCTCGATATCTTCGTTATTAATTAAATTATCCGAGTACTCAATATCGATTTCATTCAACGCCAGCTCTTATCAAGTATTCTGACTACCTGAGTTTCCCAAACATTAAGCAGCCGAGAATGACACGGCCCTCAGGTCACTGGAAATCTTATCAAAGTCCTCTCGAACGAAATCTTCTTGAATTGGTATGTAGAGTTGTAGGTCGTCAGCGAAGATGTGAATCTTAGAAAACTTAATTATATCAAGCAGGTCGTTGATGAAACTCGAAAAGAGCAGGGGACCCAGCACTGAACCTTGTGGAAGGCCATTCGAGACATCTAAAAGGTCCACATTGCTGCCATTCACAATAACTCTCTGTTTCCAAGAACTGAGGTAGCTGTCAACCAACCCCCGTGCCGTACTGGAGAAGCCACACAAGTAACAAGTCAACTTTCTCAAAAGCTGTTCATGGTTTACGGAAAGGCCTCAAAACTCATACTCCTTAGGGATGATACAAGCTCTATGAGACATTTGAGGAGACCCTTCATTGATAAACGATTGAAATTCAAAGTATGTGTTCCGTGCAGAGTGAGTGGGGAAGGCGGACACTGGAACCCTTATCCGTGTAGCGGTGTAGTGGTTAAAAACTCTGAATCGTAACGTCTGGTGACGGATCAAAATCTGGACCGTGCGCCCGAATCGAACGATGAGTTTTGAGACTACAGTCTTACAAGTATCGAGTTCTTTATAGACCAGGTAAAAAAACATTGCTGGTCCACTTTCCAGGTTAGTGGTGGACACGGGAGTCGGTAAGTCGTTTGATGAAGGCGTCGAAAACTATGTAAATTGGGTAGTGGACAACTCAACACCAGTGGCTATGCAATTGTCTGAGGTTCAAGCACAATCGATTATTGATACTGAAATTCAAGCTATCAATACGGGTCTTTATGAGGATCAATGGACTGATGAAATAAAGATTTTCAAAATTTTTTCAACGGAACTTTGTTTTGCTGGCGACATTCTATTGCGTGGAACAAGAATTGTGATGCCGAAAGTCTTGCGAAAAAGAACACTTGAATTGGCACATGAGGGACACCCAGGTATGAGTGTCATCAAACGTCGATTACGTTCCAAATTATGGTGGCCAAAAATGGATGAAGATGTCGAAAAGTTTGTCAAACATTGTCGTGGTTGTCTATTGGTGTCTGCACCACCAGCGCCTGAGCCTATGAAAAGAAAAGACTTACCTTCAGAGCCATGGCAACATCTTGCAATTGATTTCTTGGAACCGTTACCTACAAGTCACACCTTGTTTGTCATGGTCGATTATTTCAGCCGTTATATCGAAATTGAAATAATGATGAAGACGGAAACACCTCTTGTTATTGATAGAATGGAAGTTATTTTTGCTCGTTTTGGATTTCCCCTAACAATCACGCTCGATAATGGTCCGCAATTTATAAGTGACGGATTTGAGTTGTACTGCAAGGCGAATACCATTGAATTTAACAATATCATGCCTTATTGGCCCCAACAAAATGGGGAAATGGAAAGGCAGAACCGATCGATTTTAAAGCGATTACGGATAGCACATGCTGCTGTCAAGAACTGGCGTGACGAGCTGTTAAAATGTTCGGAAGAAATATTCGAGATAAATTACCGAGTATTTATT
>CM055403.1:15728230-15751203 GCA_029228625.1 Pseudolycoriella hygida | reverse complement strand
CATTATTTTCAACATACTCCGAGCCTAAAAATTTGTTGAAAAGTGAAAAAATCATATTTATATTTCGCTACGACATAAATATTCATTTATTTTTAACTTACACATAAAAAAATGTTTAAATGTCAAGTATACGAAAAATATGATTTTCACACTTTTTCACATATTTTCACATAATCTTCAAATGACACATTTGACGTGTCTATCTTATTTTTTCGATGGGTGAATGAAAATTAGCAAATTTGGACTACAAATGTGCCGAGATGTGCACTAATAACACAAAGAAATAGTCTTGATATAGTCACATTAATTTGCAAATCACATATTTTCAAATGTGTTTCAAATGTGAAAAACAAATGTGAAAATATGTGAAACACACAATTAGCTAATGGATCGGTGCACATCTCAAAACTACATATATAAATGTGCCGAGATGTGCACTAACATCACTAGAAAGTGATCCGGAAGCGGTCACATGTGACAGTCACATCTCGCGAATTTGGCCAAAAAACGCAAATTCGACTAGATGTGACATATGTGAAAAAAATATGTTAAGTCACATAATTTTCAAATGGCACATTTGTCGTCGGCATGGAGATGCGGGAATCGTTAATAATTTTCATTTTTTGTTAATATTATGAATCTGAGACGAAAACACATATGAGCAAGTTGTAAATGTAACCCGTGCTATGTTGTGAAAGTTTAATTTTCTAAACATCAGACACTTTGTTAAAAGTCATAAAATTCAAAGGATTTTTTAAAAAGATATTGTCGTTTTCTGTGCCTAACATGAGATTCGGCTTACATTCGGCTGCTGGTATCTATGGTGTGGCCATATTTACAGTTGAACTTGTTTTTCGTTGTTAAAATAACAAAACTGAGTGTTATGAAATGTGAAGATTTCCATGAAAATGTTAAAGAAAGCAACTTTCATGCAAATTACCAATTTTCTTGGGTAAAGTTATTATCTTTTGACCTCTATCGGCCCACTATACCCTAGTAGTGAACTAAGTTTCAATTAGAGTAGTTGTTAGGTAATCTATAATACAAAATTAACCGAGAATTGTGGAAATGAAAAAGATTTTTGCTAACATTTGTTGAATATTTCATGAAAATTTTGTCAAATGTGAAATCTGGCGACTTTCAAGCAGCCCATTTTCTGGATCTATGTGACTTACGTCAAAAGCGACTTCTGATTCGGAAAGGGCATACCCAAATTGGCTTAGATATGACTCTGATGTGACTTTTTGAGCTACAGCTGGTACAAATGGAAACGACTTCGATGTAAATTACCGGCTTTTTGCGTATTTTTAGCATGTTTGTCCTCCCCTGGCTCTCTATAGACGAGATGTGACCACATTTAAGTTGAAATTACTTTTTTATGATCCAAAAAACAAAATTAACCGGAAACTATTAGGATGTGAAAAAATGTGATTGACATTTTTTTCCACAGATGTGAGTCACATTATGTGGAAAAATGTGAAATGTGAAATTTTTGAAGGCACATTCACAGTTTCTATGATACTTACGTCCAATAATGAGTAACATCTCATTAGCAAGCTGCGGTGTCAGAAAATGTGCGATTCACAGCAGGAAGTTGCGGGAAACGCGAACAATTTATGGACATCAGTCGATTCGAATAGTCAGCACTGACATCTGTAAAATTGTTTGACACATTCGTTTATTACAGAAATATGAAGTAGCTTCGAAACATTTGTCATCTTGAAAGCGTTTTGAAGTCAAATACCGAGGTTTGAACTTGTTTCTTTTTAACTTCTTAAGTTTCTTCCTTGTAATTTTTACAGTGAAAAAACTCACCGCATTAAGTAATTTTATTTTCTGGTGCATTGCCTCGAGCTGACATGCGTGCGATGCGAAGTGATTCTTGAAAATTGTTATATTTTTCAAAAAATGAATTTTCATATGTTACACAGAACAGTCAGAATAAAGAAAATCATAGATCTGCATCGTTTTAAGGGAAGAATACAATTTTCATATTTATCCATTTTTGTGTAAGTTTTCGAGCCATGGATGCTTTCAGTTGCTGAGATGTGACCTAATTTTTGGTTTGTATTACTTTTTGTATGTGTAAAAACATTTCAAACACAAAAAATCGAAAATGTGAATTTCACATTTCACTTTTTTTTCACAGATGTGGTCACATTTATGTGAAAATATGTGAGTAAAATGTGAAACACATAATTTTCAAACGGCAAATTTGTCGTCAGCTTAAGATTTTTTATGGATATTTTTGCACATCTGAAAAGTTTATGGTAGAATGTGCCGAGATGTGACCTAAAGTCCCACAATGAAGTATTTTATATATGAAAATGTGACGTTCACATCTGGCAAATGTGAAGAAAAAAGGCAAATTTAGCCACTTTCACCACTCACATTTTCATATGCAAACTACTTTATTGTGTTACTTTAGGTCACATCTCGGCACATTCTTCCATAAAGATTTGAGATGTGCAATAATATAGACGAAAAGTTCAATGCCGACGACAAATGTGCCATTTGAAAATTATGTGACTTCACACATTTTTTTCACATATTTGAAATGTGAAATGTGAAAATCGAATTTCACATCTCGGCGTTTTTGTGTTTAAAATGTTTTTATAGATATGAAAAGTGAAACAAACAAAAAATCAGGTCACATCTCAGCAACTAGTCATATACAGAGCCCAAAAAAGGGTAAAAAACAATGAATTCTTCAAAATCCCTAACTTTTATTATTTCTAAGCAACAACTGAGTTACCTTCTCTTGAAACGAAACTGAAAGTAAGCAAACATTATTGTTTACAATGAGTTTGACATTAGACAATATTATATGCCCGTACATTTTACTGTGTTAGACCCGACCAACATGACTACTATAGAAAACATTTAAACAAAAATGTTAATTCTTGAAAAGATCTATGCGAGCGAAACCATAAAGAAAGTGTTGTGATAGGTTGCATGTCATCCAAATTAGACAATATTGCAAATCTCATTCTAAATGAGAAGATGGATTAATGATGACAAAAACCTTGGAATTGCACACATTTTAAGAGCTTATGTTAATTTTGCTTCTAAATATTCGAATTTGCTTATGTCTATTACTTTCTCACTTTTCCCGCAACTCCCTGAAAAAAAAATTTAATTTTGCTGATTTAAGGATATAAAATTGAAGACTCGAAAAACATAAGTTTGCTGATAAAAACAAATAAATTTGCTGATGAGAAAATAAATGCGTGAACAAATCGAATAACATTGCAGAAAAAAAAGAATAAATTTGCTGATAAAAACATTAAATTTGCTGCTTAAAAAAATAAATTAGATAGGTAAAAATATATATCCCATCGAGTGTGTATTGGGGAATTTTGTAAGATATTTTTCTGTAATAGTGAGAGTGTGTTGGTGCACATACCGCGGAAAGCAACTTTTCGTCCCAAGCGATGGGAAAGTTTTTAAAAACACAACGTAATTTTGCTTTAATTTTTTTGCGTATTGAAGCTGAATGCGGCACCTTCCTCTGATTTCAGAACTTTTGTAACCGGAAGCTATATTTTTGCGTTTGAAGCTTAATGCGTCACTCTTTCTGATTTCAGAACTTTTGTAAGCAAACATAAAGACTTGCGTCACACTTCCTCTGTAACAGTTTTTTTGGCGGATATCAGTACTTTTGTAAGTTTATCCCTCGCCAAAAATCCTTCAAAATGTTGGTCAATGTGAATACCTCACTCATGTCATACCTTTCCGAAAATGTAAAAAAACCAAACGAAGTAGGAAAGTGCTAGAGAAATCCACAATAATCCCACAAACCCACGAAGCCACATTGGATGACCTCACTCATGTCGAGAATAACCGAAAAATATCAAAAGACCTGAGGGAAACCCTTCCAATTCTAGAAGTGGCCATATCCCAGGGATTAGGCATTTTTTCCCAAAACCCTAAGACACGTGTTCGCTAAAATTCAATTCTCTACAACTTTCCCTTTTCAAGCAACCTCTTATAATTTTAGAGTTATTGAGTCATCCTGATTGAATCTGAAAGCGACTAAGCCCCAGAAATCCCAGGAATGGTCCCAGGTGTTTTAAAGGAAAAAGATACGTGTCGACTAATTTTATGATCTGAAGCTACCCTCAAAATTTCAGCAAAATCGATCGAGCCGTTTCCGAGATCCCAACAAAGTAAGAAAAGTTGACGAAATCGACCAGTTAAAAATGTTCTACGGATTTCTTCTATCCAAAAATGTAAATTTTAAAAATTCATATCTACAGATCTTCCGAACCCATTTTAATGGGTAAAAAGGCACCTCGGCCTAAAATTTTCCGTAGACTCCGGGAAAAATATTTTCCGGGGGGTACATCGCAAGGGGGGAAGTCAAAAAGTTCCTTGGTTTGGTTTGGTTTCATTTGGAAATTAGATCTTTTACAAAATCAGCTTAAAACTGCACTAAATACCACTGAGCAAAATTATTGCAGTTCTCTTAAAGCCGAGATGCGCCAAAATCACTGAGACCAATCCTCGTTAGGCCTATTGTGCTGTACTTCCGTTTTAACATTTCTGTCTCAAATTCCCCTTTCGGAACCGTCTAGCCATTTGCTACCTGTAATGAAGGAAAGCAAATCAGGGAGTTGCGGGAAATGCTACTTTTCAATGAAAAACACTACTGAACTTTGTCAGTTCATTAATATCGTCTATATTTGAAAAAGTTTTTCGAAAATACAAATGTGTGTAAACGTTCTCTTTTCAGCGGGTATATTTGTCTGAACTCATTATTTCACAACCAATCTGCGAAATTTTGAAAATTTTAGCACTATGTCGATTCCAACCTCTCACATACATTTCCAAATTTATGTTTCATGAATGTTACGTGCGGCCGTTTAGGCTCAAAAAGAATTTCGTCGACGTATTAAGTGATCCGTATTTTTTTTTTGTGTTTTTTTTTTGAAATAACGTACTTTTTTTCTATTTTTTCAAGTACTGAGCTGTATTTTTTGCACATTTGCCACATTTGTTGTGCCAGTCTGCTTTTTTCATCAAAAAATTCGTTCTGAGTCAAGAAATGTGGACATGTGTCCATTTGCCTCGCAAATGTGAATATTTATTTTTTTCAAGTGGCACATTTGTCGTTCATGTCGCACATTTCCTCACATCTCTTGCACATCTGAAAACTTTGTGTCGAAATGTGCCGAGATGTGAATAACACCATAATACACAGGTTAGGGAAGTGGTCACATTTGCCTGTCACATTTCGGCGAATTTGCCGAATTTGGCAAATTTGCCTACATCCCTTTTTCGTCGGACTAGGCTCGTTTCGACTTATTATGAATTACTTTAACGTTTACAATTGATTTCGACAAGATTCTGACGAAAATATGGAAAATATATTTTTTTGAGGTTATGTATGGGGAGAAATCAAGCCTGTCACTTTGTCTAACAACTTTACGACTATTAATCTGCGGCCTACATGCACAAATATTTTTCCCGACATTTTTGAACATTCTCAAATCACGTTTTAAGAATTCCTACATTTAAATTGTGAATATTTCACGAGATATAGATTTTTGAACATGAATATAACGGATTCGCCTACTGTGCGTCACATCTCGCCAAAAATTCCTTCGATTATCTGCATGTCTCGAGAGCGTTTCATCTTTCTTGGTGGTGCCTTTTTGTTCTACTCTTCACCAAAGAGCTGATCAGTCCTGCGCTATTACCAACAACAGGTTCTGGTCCGATGAATTTTATTATTAATATTACCTTCTCTCGCTAATTAATCAGCCCTTTCGTTCTCTCGTACTCCTGAGTGTCCTGGTACCCAGAGTCTCGAAGCACTGGAGAACTAGCTTCGATGAAATCTTAACTGACGACAGCGAATTGATAGACGATTCACTGTCTGAACAGATCAGAATTCTCTTGCCTTGCACGTCGTCTTCCAGCATTCTCTCTGAACTATCACAGATGGCACTTCTACTTCAGCGAACTCTTGTTTAAGTTGAGTCAGGATGTTAGCATGCCCGAAACTTCGGTCTTTTTCGCAATCCAGTTCTGGGTTCTGTACAACTTGTGCACCGCCATTTCAGCTTCCTGTCTCAAAAACAGATCTAACGGTGGCAATGACATTGGCAACATCATTACTCCTGTTATGCTCAGACACGCTAGCCGCTGAGTGCTGTCAATCTTCTTTCGCGTAACACTTAGTCTCGCTCATGGTGCCCATACCATGCATCCGTAGTGCATCCGGTTTAGGCCCCATTTTTTTGCCAAACGTAGTGCGACATTGCCAGAAGATCCTCATAACCTTTTTCACACGCTCATCAACATGCTCTTTCCATTCCAGCTTACTGTCTCCAAGGTACTTGACTTTGTCTGTCAATTCAAGAACAGTTCCGAAAAGCTCTGGCATCTGCCGCAAAACAAATTTCTTGTGAATTTTTTGGCGTGTAAGACGTGCGCCACGGCCCTTTCCTAACGTGGGGCCATGATGCAACAACTACACGTCATACGGGGTAAATCAGTTGAACTGAAGACTAAATTACTCACCACAGGTAAACGAAGAATTCTTTCCTACTCATGGCACCATTCTAGAGTGGGAGTTGAAGTGTAGAAATATCAGCGCAAAATGTATGTGTCAATTCCTATTTCAAAGCACTTTACGAGTAGGCATGTGAATCGAAAACGAAAATAAAAAATGCTGCAAGTTCATGGTACCAATTCTGCGGGACAAAATTTTCCAATCAGACTTCATCCTGGTGGACTTATGACGTGGAAACGGTCAAAATTTCGAGGTTTGGTGACTTTGTTGGTTACCAAAATGTGGCTGTGGGGGCGTGAAGGTAGCGAAATTGGGTGATAGCCGTTGGGGTTGTTTCTGCTCGATCGGTAGCGGGGCGATCGCGGTCACTGATGTGTCAAACGAAAGATGATATCATCGCTACGTAACCAGGCTTATGAAAATGTATTGGGTTGGTCAAAGCCACCGACTCCTACTTAAAACGTGTAGCCAATTGATGAATGAAAACGAATTTTGTTTTTTTTTCAGGTAAACTTTAGCAAGAAACGAAAAAATCGTATGAGAAATGGCGAAGCAGCAATTATTGCCTTATGTCGCTCACGATCACAAAATCTACAAGGCTTACCATTAGAGCGTGAGGGAATTGTCATCTATGATGAAAGAACAGCTCTTTAAGATCTAATTAGAACAAACTTACAGTCTACTGAATTTATCACAATGTTTACCTAAGAATAAGAAATATAATTTTTAGTGTAGAATCTCGTGTAGAATAGGTAGGAAAATATATTTGAGACCCCGATTTACCCTGTGATCACCATGTAATAGAGCTTAGGAAGTTACACATAAAGATCGTATGAAAATCGAAACGATATCGTATTTATGAAATTTAGCAGCATTACAAGTTTTTTGTACTTTGTAAATAATTCGAGACAGACTAGTCAATGATGTATATGTTCGTTTAGTCCGTAAAATGTATCACAGAAAAACAAAGAACATTTGCTACAAATATACCAATGAAAGATCAATTAAGTATTTAATATTCATTACGAGAATGTTGCATGTAATGGAGTAAGAAAGTAGTTACCCCTTAGTTTGTACATGAATTTTTACTTAAATTATATAAAAGAATTAAAAACCTTTTTATTCACAAACTTATCGAAAGTGTTTCATTCACTCACAAAATTCCGTGATCACTTGATTCGTCATTTTGCGCCAGCCGCCCGCCCTCCTGAAAACATCGGCTCCTCACACAATTTTTTAGCCGTCGTTTCATTCAAAAGCATTTTTATGCGGCGCCGACAGAAAAAGGTAGACCGGCGCACAGGTCTACTTTAAACCCGTCCGAATGGCTGCTTTCCCGTTATTAGTTGTTAGCATCGAGAAGTATAAAGATAAGGAAATTAAAAAAACTTCCCCTTCCCAAGGACTGTCGCACCAATCGACCCCGCTTTTCACTTGCTTCGTCTCTTTGTTTTAATGTTCAATTTAACTGGTTCAATCGGGCGTCCGGACGTTTCAGAACACGTTCAAATTATGCAAACCATTGTTCAACTGTAGCTTCGACGATGTTCATAAATAACGCCAGAGTTCTATAATTAGAATTTACTGTCCTGCTTGAGTTATGACCTTTTCATGTAGACTAATCCTTTTTTTAAGCGTGACGACATTGAAGGCCTTTTTTTGCTTGTTGATGGAGCAGAGTGCAGGTGAGCCAATCATTTTTTTTTTTCAAGTATTTTCACCCATCAAAAAACAGTGATGAACCAATACACGAAATGTATCTGAATCCATTAATTTGAAACAAACAGAAGGAGCTCTACTCAAACCACTGTAAAGATGTAGTTATATTGGGCGCGATGCGAATCGCATCGTCTAAGGTTGGTGTGAAAGCTCAACTTGACAAATTTGTTTTAATTTCTATCAAGTTGAGCTTTCTCACCAACCTAAGGCGATGTGACACGAAGTGTTCCCAAGGTGACACGAGGTGTACCGAAGGTAGGCTAAGGTGACACGAAGTGTTCCGAAGGCAGCCGAAGGTGCCACGAAGTGTTCCGAAGGTGACACGAGGTGTACCGAAAGTAGACGAAGGTGATATGAAGTGTTCCGAAGGTGACACGTAGTGTTCTGATGGTAGCCGAAGGTGACACGAGGTGTACCGAAAGCAGTCGAACGTGACACAAAGTGTTCCGAAGGTGACACGAAGTGTTTTTTTTAGGAGAAATTTTTTTTGGAGAAAAATTTTTTTCGGAAAGAAAACATTTTTCGGAGAACAATTTTTGTTCGGAGAATAATTTATTTTTGGAGAAAAATTTTTTGGAGTAAATTTTTTTAGGAAAAATTGTTTTGGAAATTTTTTTTGAGAAAACATTTTTGTAGAAAAATGTTTTTTAAGAAAATTTTTTTGGAGAAAAATTTTTTTCGGAGACAATTTTTTTTCGTAAACAAGTTTTAATTTTCTAAAAATCTTTCGAGCGTGATTATATAAAAAATATAACTCTTTTAATATAAAAAGTAAATTTTTAGTTTTTTATCTGACTTCATTGAATTGGGCAAAAAATCTACAGTTCAGTTTGATGTAACATCGTTCAATGGTGCGTTGTCCTTTATACGTTCAAAAAGTATGATCATTTCTTTGTGTTGGGTGTGAGGAAACATATCTGAAGAAAAAATTGTTGGAAACATAAAAACTTACACATTTGAAGTTCGAAATACGTACCGACTCCCATCACACATTTGGCAATAAATGGATTTCCTTCATGAAAACAGAAAATAATCGTCGGTTGTAATTTGACATGAAAAAATTGTTCCTACCTTTGTATGTTTTGGACAACGGTCTTGCCAAATCCACCCAATTCCTTAATGCAGAAGTTGGAGAGCACGAAATGTAAATAAAGCGATCCAAACCTTTGACATTGCGAAGTGCCGTCACTGATCGATTATCTGTGAGATTTTGCATTAATTGAAGGACCTCAGGAATCGAACGAAAAAGTCTTACGCAATCCTGCACGTGGTGGATCAACAACCGCCAAAATATTATTTCCTGTTGCCTTATGTACTAACGTCTGTATGTAATCATCACAATTTCCGGCAAAAAATTCACAATTTGTTATACCGTTGGCTGTTGCATTATATCGAGCATCATTAATTGCTTCAGCAACTAATTCTACGCCCAACACTTCCTTGCAATACTAATGGAATATCTAAGTAAGCTGAGATGAATGGAAATTGTCATGACTCATACCTTTGAAAAACATAAGCCAATTGTTCCAGTTCCGCAGCATATGTCTAGCACAGTAGTTTCTGGTGTTGTCGCTGCAAGATTTATCGCGCATTGATAGAGAACTTCTGCTGATTGGGTATTCACCTATTTCAATGAATTTTATGAATCGATTACTCTGAGCGTATGACTTTTTAGATCCGAAAATGTGATCATTCAAATCATTCATACAGTGATTTCATTTTCAAGTTTCCGAATTTTCACATTTTCATGCAATAGTTATTTATTTACATATCAAGAGATGAAAAAAGGTTAAAATTCGTATGGGTCCATCTTTTAAGTACGTACCGAGGTAACTACTATAGTCCCAAATTCCTAAAGTTTTTTCAAAACTTCAAATCTCGTTAGATAAGCAATATATAGAGAAATGAACTTCTACAAAGTCATTCAGAAACTTATCATCAATATTGCGAACAATTTCAGAATTCGAAATGGTCGCCAAGTGAACCGGAAGTGGCATGTATCTTCTAAACTAAGAGATTTAAAAACGTAATTTTTTTTCTGAGGTTGAGACACAAGCCTCCATTGAATTCAGCAAATTTTTAAAATTTAATATGGAAGTGGCATGTAGCTTCTAAACTGAGCGATTTAGAGACCTGGTTTCTTTTCTAAAGTCAACAAACTAATCTCCCATAAACTGAGTAACTTTTAGAAATTCAAAATGGCCGACACTTTAGCCGGAAGTAACCTGTAACTTATAATCTATGCAATTTCAAGAGGTAAGTACTTTTCGCGATTTGCACGTTTTACGAATAAGTATGCTCAGATTTTGCACACAACAAAACGTAAAAATGTATGTCCAAAAGCTTTTCGCTACGCGTCGTACCCTTTGCAAATCGCCAATAATGACACGACATATTTTTGTTCTGATATCAGCCGTTTTAATTAAAAAAGTTAATTAAATAGCCGCTGAGGCTACTTTTTTTAGTAATTTTTGGTAGAAGGCCCAGTCGATCGTTTACAGTATAATTTGAACAAGTCCTGAAGGCCAGTTAACGAGAAACATATATTTCTGTCGTTTTTCATATTCATGAAATTAGTTATCACAACAAAAACCCCTTTTCAAAGGGAAACGAGACGCAAGTCCTCGTCCCTTCTTCCAAAACAACTGATATCAATTGGTGTGACGTTGACAGCTTCGGAACGGAAAAAAATCTTTTGAAATCTGTTCACTTTTGATTAAAAAAACGCGTCACAAATGCCGGACCCCTCAATGTTATAGTTTTTCTGTTCTTTCAGATTTGGCACGAAAAAAATTAAGTTTTGCGTGATGTGTAGCCACAATCTGAAAGCGAAGAAAAATTATTACGTTGGAAGGATTTGTGACGGATTTGTTTTATCAAAAGTGAAAATATTTCAAAAGAATTTTTTACGCTCCGAAGCTGCGTCACCCCAATTGATATCAGTTGTTTTGGAAGAAGGGACGAGGACTTGCGTCACGTTTCCCTTTAAAAAAGGGGTTTTGTTGTGATATCAGTAGTTTTGGAAGTAGAGTCACTTCATCTACAACCCTCATTCATAAAATTTTTTTGGCGCCACGGCATCTCTCGCTGCTGCCATAGTTGGCGGTGGCGGACATCACTTATATCTACGAAAATGATCACAGTCACTTCATCTACAACCCTCATTCATAAAATTTTTTGGCGCCACGGCACTTCGCGCGGCTGCCATAGCTGACAGTGGCGGCCACCACTGACCGCCGCCATGATTTCTCCATCACCGCCGCCTCAGGTCACATTCTAAAAATTTTGCTCATGTTTGACCCATACTAGACCCGTGCGCCGCTCCACTTTTTTCGGCGGCGGCGCTCTAAATTATTTAAGCTGTCGGCGACGGCTTACATCGTCTGAGGCTTCTTACCGGCGGCTGACTTCGGCGCGCGTCAAATTTTTTATCGGCGGCGCCAGGAAACTTTCTGATTAAAAAAATAACAAATTTATATTGTTTAAATTTGTATGCGTAGTCCGGTGCGAGTTGTCCTTTCGCTCATATTTTGGCATAAAGGCGATTGGATTACTATGGAATATTAAGGAATGTCATACAATTTAATTAGATCAAATTCATTGAAAATCGCCGAAATGGCAATTTGAAGGAACCCTCCCGAAGTGCCGCACGCACCGATCTATAGACCTATTAACGAAAGGCCTTGGACCTATATTTTCATGGGCAAACATAGCAAAAAGAACTTCTTTTGGCTTAGGGCCGACCGTAAAACCAGCCTTGACTCCTGAGAGGGGTCCTTGGCCCTTTCTTTTTCTTGGACACTCATGAGGCCTCGACTACCTCTGCATCGTAGCAAAAATTAAAGGTATTTTAACCTAAAATTCATGGAAAATCTCCAATTATCGTGTACAGTCGTGTAGCACGAGTTGTGCCAACTCTATGGACGCTCCAGTCTGAACCAGTTAATCGGTTTTGATCAACGTTTTTTGATTTGATTCCTGCAGTCCATATCTTTCATTCAAAACCTTGCAAAGCAAATTTCGTACCACCTTTTTAGATCGTAACTCCCAAAGTTCTTTTCCGATTTTTGCGCATTTTCAATCCCAACACTCCTATTGCGACTACTTTTCAGGGAAAAAAAGTATTTTGTAAATCGTACAAGATTTACTTGAGTTATCGTGTTGTCAGAAGGACAGACGGACGGACAGACGGACAATTTTTTTTTGCAGGTTCGACATCTTCCTTCCATGATCGAAGCTCCCCCCCTCTTACTCCCCCATTTCAAATCGACTGGTTATAAACGTCGTGGTAAACGCATAAGCCCCGTTACTTCGTGCGGGTCTAAAAATATCATGAATCCTTTGAACCTTTGCTGATATGAGAAAAACATAAAAACTAGAAAATGTATGTAGATGGCGTAGTTATTCAAGGTAAGTGCCATCAATGCAAAACTGCCCTGCGGTACAAAGCATAAAAAGCTTGCTTACGTCATAAGATGAGATAATTTCATATAGTTTTTCTCTCAAAATCTACCCTCGAAGGCTTTTATACTTTGTACGGCAGAAGAGTCATCTTTATTAGGGTAGATTTTGAGAGAGAAACTATATGAAATTCTCTCATCCTTTATGCTTTGTACGGCAGAATTGTTCTCAATCAGCTGTCATTTTTCCCCCAGTTGCAAGTTCAGCTACTACTACAACTACAACTACTTGAAATGTAAATGTTCATTGTTTAGACCCGTACGAAGAACGAAGATCTTCGAAAAAGGGGTCTTATGCGTTTACCACGACGTTTGTAACCACCCCAGTTTCAACCCGGGAGTAGGGGGGAGCATCGATCGCATCGACGAATCAACAAAAAAAAAATATCCATCCGTCCGTCCGTCACCGGACTCAACCGATTTTCAAAAACTTTGTTTCCTTGAAAAGTAATCGTAGTTCCGCCGAGCTAGGGCCGTTTAAGTGGTTTTTGGTCTTTTGTACATAACTCGAGAAAGTCTTTTCCGATTTTCATTTTCTTTTGTTTGAAAGGCCCGGGTATGCCTGACATTTCATTGAAGAAACTTTTTTTAATTTTAAGTTTTTGGACTCAGCCAGGGCCCTAAAACTGAATCTCTACTAGGGCGAAACGTGTTTTTTCTACATAAATCGGGTAAATCTTATCCGATTTTCAAAAACTTTTTTTTCCTGAAAGACAAACACAAAATAATAACTGGATTGAATTTGGGCAAAAATCGGTCAAAAACTTTTGAAGTTATGGTCGAAAAAGTGGTAAAAAACGTGATTTTTTGAAGGTTGGTGGAACCTTTTCACTACCAATTAAAGCTGAATACCAGTAGTAAAACCTTTCACTTATATCTATTTGAAATTAGAACGGAAATCGCTCTTCAAGGTTTTGTATGAAAGATGTGGACATCAGTAAATCACGAAAATTTAATTGGTGAAAATATATTGAGCGGTTCGGGCTGTAGAGAACTCAGTGTGGGACCAGCTCACGCTACGTGACCCTACACGATATTCAGTGGATTTTCGTTGAATATTCCTTCATCATTAGGGTCAGAGTATGGGTCAGAGGCCTCTCCTAGCCGTTGCTTCGTACGGGTTTTTCAATATTGCCCTTTCGGTAATTTCCAATCCAATTTAATGTGGACGAAATTTCATGCACTTAAGAGTCAAGGTAACTTTTTCTGAGATACGTTCGAATCTTTTTGCCACATCTATTCTGATGCGTACGAGTCCCTTGCATATGTTTTAGAGAAAAGATTACAAAAACGAACATTTTGGTACCACTGGTATCACTTCGATTTTGAAATTTTTTGTAGCTTGCGCCCAAAAATGTCAAAAAATAAATGCGGCGGCGGCGGAACGTTTTTTTTTATTCGGCGGCGGCGCGATCGGCTAGCCGATTTAGAATTTTTCGGCGGCGGCGATGGGATTTTTTCAAAAATTTTCGGCGGCAATCGGCGCAACTGGCGCCGGTGCACGGGTCTAAACTGAGAAATCAGGTAACGCGGGTCTGGATTCCCAGACGGTCTGGCGTGGAGGGAAACGAAAAAGCGGAGGAAGGGCTCGGCAACATCAAATTACGCGTCGGAACCTCTTATACCCATCCTACACTCGGAATGCGTGAAAGCGATGAAGAATCGGGTGAGGTCGGAATTCGCTGACTATTGGAGCGCCTATGAAGGAGGAATGCACACGAAGCGTTTCTGTCTGGTGCCCGATGGGAGGTGGACAAGAGAACTGCTAAACTTGGACAGGAGACGCTTCAAGTCTGTGGTGGGTGCGATTACTGGGCACTGCGGACGAGCTGGCACCTGACAAAAGTAAGAATCTCTAACGATCCCAACTGTACCTGCGGCCTGAGTGAGGAAACGGGCGTTCACGAGCGTGTTACGAAACAAAGGATAATATAAATAATAAATATTAAATTAATATAAAATAATAAATAATAAAAAAATAAATAAGACAACTTCTTACCTGGAAAAACGACCCTGGACTTATTCGAAATTTTAAACCATGCACAATCTCTGTAATGTATTTTTCACCATGGATGTGGATATATTCATTTGATTTTTGTCCTACTTGTCTGTAACAAATAAAAAATGTTAGAAAGCCAAAGTACAAATTGTATCTTACACTCAGACAACTTCTGTTTGATATACGAACATTCACCTTGTAGCTTTATATTTGAAATTTGTCGCAATGAAATATTATAGTCGAGTTGGCCATAGTACATATTCCTATCAAAGTTTGAATGAAACTATAATTTTTTGATTATATACTTTCAGGCCCGTATCTATGGGCAGGTTAGGGCAGGCACTGCCTGCCC
The DNA here is from genome assembly GCA_029228625.1 of Pseudolycoriella hygida. Classification (NCBI taxonomy): domain Eukaryota; kingdom Metazoa; phylum Arthropoda; class Insecta; order Diptera; family Sciaridae; genus Pseudolycoriella; species Pseudolycoriella hygida. The sequence goes on along the minus strand of CM055403.1, from coordinate 15,736,153 downwards.
CAAATTTGGTTTTGCCTGCCCTACCAGCGGCTAAGAAAAATTAAAGTATGCGCAAAATTTGAATAAAGCTTAGAAGATAAGCTTTACATAAGAAATTACACCATTGCAATACCTGTATGACACCTTCATTTTGTTACACTTTGTTGTTGTCTTTTTATTTTTTTTACTGCAAGAAATTTATTCAATGAAAGAGGCCTTTCCCGACGTTTACAAACTATTGGCAGCTGTTGAGACTTTCGGCAGTGGCACACTGGTACCAGTGTGCTTTTTCCGCGCTCGATAGGATTGGGTCTCCAAAGCGTATTAACATGAATAATGACAGATTTAGAAACCTAACATACCTAGCGTTTGAGAAAAAAAGATTAAAAGATATTTCCGTTGACAAAGTTTTGCAAAGATTTAATGAAAATCCTCTCAGACGTATACAATTGTATTAGAATAAGAGTGTTGATTTTACCGTAATATATTTTTGCAATATTTTTTTTTTAATTTTGGGTTTTACGTGATAAAGATGCTGAGGCAAATGCCTGCCCTGAATATTGTGTCTAGATACGGGCCTGTATACTTTCAATCCAGAGATTCTCAAATTGCAATTTGTGTAATTTTCTAAAGGATGCCAAATCTTTTTAGCGATTTGCGACGAAGCGTGCGACGCGTTGCGGAAAAAATCGAAGAAACTGATGTCAGATTTTCTACAAAGAAAGACCTTTCATCTGTTGAGCGTCGAAGTTGCGAATAGCCCTATGGGTAGCACTCTCATGTATAAAATGCAGGGTCGTGTCACTTTTTTGTTTCGACACCAATAGCCACCAATAGATACCAATAGACGACAATAGCAACGAATAGACTCTTTTGGGATCTGCTGGCGCATATGCATCTTAATACCAGCGCCTGTTTTCATTCCTTTTTCCTTCTACTGGCGTCGATTTTTCATTCTATAGACGTACCATTTCCTTCTATTGGCGGCTATTGGCGTCTATTGGTGGCTATTGGCGTCTATTGGCACCAATAGCAAATAGCACCTGTCCCAGTATTGGCTCGCGTCGTTTCCCCCTCGTACTAACATCACCCTGAGCCTCGCAAATATCACGGCAATAACAAACATTAAACACCATACGAATGTTAAGTAGACCTCTTACGTTTTCAAAATCTATAATCGACTGAACTTCCGTCGCGTCGCGTCATAAGGAAAAAAATCATAGAGAAAATCAGTGAAGATTTAACTAATTCAGCCGAAAAAATCAAATTAGCAAAAATCGCCGAGAATCTTTTGTTTAATTTCGTCGCAAATTTAGGTTTTTACGGCGAATTTCGTTGAAAATCTTCGCTAATCTTCGCTAAGTTTTTTTTTCTTATTACAACAGTGAAGACGATACTCTGAAGATACAATTACACGTTTCTTCGTACCTTATCATCACACTACGACAAGTAGCTATTTTCACGAAAGATTCTTCATGCTTTTAATCGTCAAAATCATGAAATAGTTATTTGCGTACTTGTTTTCATTTTAGGCGTTTTAGTTCCAATGTGTGTGGGAACAGCGGAACAGTCTAAGTAAAAATTTAAGGCTAAATGCGCGAATATCTCAACCAAACTGATATACACCACCACGTGATTCTTGTCAATGGAATTTGTGGGCTATCCTGAGAAAATTGTAGAAGAAATGAAAAAAAAAATTTTTTTGTTCGACCGGCGGAGGTGGTCAAAAGTACCCCTGCACCGGAGTCGCTGAAAACGTGTTTCTTCTATATCTTTCCGAAAGCTGATTCTATTTGGCTGAAAATCACACAGTTTTTAGATATGTGAGATTGGATTTTTGCAAAAATATAAAAACTTAAAAATATCACGTGGTATGGAGAGCTAGAGCGGTCCAAAGGTAAAAAACGCACCGTTCTTGGAGGGCTCTAGAGGTCGCGTATCTAAACATTGTGTGAATTTCAGCCAAATACAATAAGTCTTCGGAAAGAAATTGAAGAAACACGTTTTCAGCGACCCCGGTGCAGGGATACTTTTGACCACCTCTGCCGGTCGAAGAAAATTTTTTAATAAAAAAATTCTCTTCTATGATTTCCTCAGTATAGCCCACAGATTCAATCTGGCAGTTGGGGGATGCATTTATTATCGTCTAAATATGACGAATCCACAATGAAAAAAATGTCCGTCCGTCCGTCTCCACTTTTTTTTCCAAACGGCTCAACCGATCACCCTAAACTTTTTTTTCCCTGAAAGGTACGTGCCTCACATGATTCAAGTTGAAGATGAGCAGAATCGGCCAAGTAGTTCCGGAGATATGATCGAGGAAGTGAGCTAAAATATGGTTTTTCGAGGGTCGGTGAAGCTTTTTCGTAAATATCTCAGCAAGTAAAGCTCATGTTGGTGTCAATTGAAAGGATTTGATGTCAGAAAATTGGGAAACAAATTTTGTGGGAATCGGATGAAGGGTCGGGGCACCGGGACCAATGAAATCGACGAAATTGAGTTTCTTGGCCATATACGAAAACAGTTTTTCGTTTTTATTTCCTTTATGGAGATTCACTGTCAAAGGCAAAGTTGTAGAGAAAAATTTTAGGGTATACGTATTTCAGGGTTTTGGGTAAAAATGCCTCAACCCTGGGATATGACGACTTCTAGAATTGGGAGGGATAATACATATCTCTAGAACTATTAGAGTTAGAAAGTTGCCTCCAAAGGCAAAGTTGTAGAAAATAAAATTTTAGAGAACACGTGTCTCAGGGTTTTGGGTAAAAATGATCCAATCCTGGGATACGACCACTTCTAGAATTGGGAGGGATGATCCATATCTCCATAACTATAAGAGGTAGAAAGTTGCTTCCAAAGGCAAAGCTGTAGAGCATAACATTTTAGCAAACACGTGTCTCAGGGTTTTGGGTAAAAATGCCCCAATCCTGGGATATGACCACTTATAGAATTGGGAGGGATGACACATATCTCTAGAACTGTAAGAGGTAGAAGGTTGCTTCCAAAGTCAAAATTGTATAGAACAAATTTTAGAGAACGCGTGTTTCAGGGTTTTAGGGGAAAATGGCCCAAACCTTGGATGTAAACATTTCTAGATTTGAATAGTCTGAGATGTGCTTCGGTAGGGCCTTTAATATTACCTTGGGATAATTTCTATGGATCTTTGAAATTCTTATAGCTATAAAAGAACATAAATCGTTGGATTGTTTGCTTATTACTATATTAAGATACGTTCGAGTTCGAGTCTTTTGGCAAGATTTGTTCTATTTGCCACATCTATTCTGTTTGTCACATCTATTCTGATACGTACAGGTCTTTGGTATTTGAATTATTTTTGTCATTGACATGACACTCACACATTAACACATCTAGAACAGTTGCGTCTTGGAGATAATTAGAAGAGATCAACATTTCGGCATCTAGTGCCAATCTTCAGTCAAGTCACAGATTCCATTGACACCAAATTTAGGAGAGTCAAAGAGATAATGTATTTGAGCTTCATACAACCTGGTTGAAGAATTCGCGAATTCACTCTTAATTATAACCGACGAACGTAAATATAGATTGCTGCACCCCTCATTAGTTTTGTTCAGTTTAAACAAATATATCTAAAGCTGCTACCGAGAGACGAAAAACGATTTTTAAATATCTAGAAAGGAAAACTACATTTGTTGTGGGAGGGCGTTCCCTCATTACCTTTTCATAATTTTCTCAATGTATATTGACTTGGCTTTTAATTCTGCTCCACCAGTTTCAGTGAAGAATGTAACAACGTCTTGGATTAATTCGTCCTTTATGTGCTAAAGTTTTATTAATTTCAACAAACTGAAGTCGTTTTGAATAACTGAAAAATATTTTCTTACCGACATGTGTACGCCGATGACTAACATCAGTTCATCGGTTACTGACGAAAAGCGAACGGAAATTTGTCTGAAGACTCCGGTATAGAATTCGGGGCTAAACACATCGTAAGGACTGGCTCTAATGAAGTCTTGACATAACTTAGCTGCCAATTTCATTCTCTCTGGTATGTGAGGTAAGTCGCTGATATCTCCGACCTCCACAGATCCATCGGAGTAACTTCCCAAACGAAAGCCCACCACTTTCTCACCATCAACATTTTTGCCGACTGTAAATTCAGACTTGTTTCTATAACCATTGATGAGTGGAGCTCTTTCGAATCCATTCCAAATACCAATGTCTTTCAACAATCCAAGTTTCGGATTTACTTTCAGTATTTGCTTTCGGTAATCTTCCAAAATTTTTTTCAATTCGACTTCCTTAATGGCTAATTGTTCGTCGTAAGTTAGATGAGCCAGAGGAGCAGTAGCCTCTAAACAAGTTTTACGCACAGTTTGGACGTCTTCACCGTTTTCTTTTTCTAAACGCTTCTTCTGCATCGGATCCATAATAGCTTTGGCCGGCTGTAACGATTTTCAGAAATGATCGCAACGAATAAAAATTAATTTTTCAAATTGTTTTATTTACCAACGCTTTGATCGTCTGTCCTTTCCATATGGCTCCGTCTAGCTTTTTTATTGCTTCTAACGTTTCCTTTTCACTTCGAAAGCAAAGAAATGCATGATGTCCGAACTCTTTGCTACGGGGCATTGCTTTAATCTTCACAGGATCGAGTTGCATTTTCTTCTTTAAAAACTTTTTTATTTCCTGTAAATGTAAGGTTTTAGAATCAAACATCAGAAACACTTCTTCACAGTCGACTTTTTTTTTGTTATAACAGGCCACAGCCCATTGCTAACACAGTCGATTTAATTAGCTTGTGACGACTAAATTGACACTACGCATCCACAGAAATCAAAACTTAAACTCACCCCGAAACCAAATCTTGCCAAATTCTTTATTTCAATTTTAAAAATTTCCGAAGTAAAATCTTTTCTCTCCTCTAAAGTTGGTTGCTCGATAGTAGGTGACGCCGGTGCTGGTACGGATTGATCAGCAGCGCTATTTTCCACCGAAATATCCATTTTTTCTTGTGAATCCATTGACATGTTTTCTTTTTCGTACTGAAACTAAAAACTTTTTTATTTTGTTGTAACTACTCACAACACTCACATGGATCTTATACCCAGAGTGTATTTTTAGGGTTATATCAATGCTGTCAAAAGCTATGTCATCTGAGTTCCCAACCAAAATAAAATTTAAATTTCAGTTTTTTTGGTGAAGACATGTCTGATTGTATGGCAGCACCCACTTTTCTCAACTTTTTCAAAATTCAATTAATTGTACTGAAATCTACTCATTTTGTTCTGACGACCTCACCAATTGCTTGGTTCAGTGCTGCCACCTAATGCGAGAACAAAACGTTTTTTTGGTGAAAACATGTCTGCTTGTATGGCAGCCCCCACTTTTCTCGTAGACGATTTATTTTAGTGTTTTTGACTATGTCCGGCTCTCCATAAAGCTGGCTAAGCTCATGATTGAAACGTCTGTGCCATCGGTTCTGCCTTTGATTGAATACTGGTCCAAATATTGTACGCAGTACTTTTCTTTCGAACCTGTGCAGCACGACTCCGAACCATACGTAACTACCGGTCTGATCATAGATTTGTATATTGCGCATTTTGAATTTCGGCTTACTGACTTGGACTTTAAGATTTTCAGAAGGCCGTAATAACTCCGGTTGCCCAGAATTACTCGTCTCTTAATTTCGTCCGCGATGTCGTTATTAGTGTTCAGCTCCGATCCAAGGTATACGAATTTGTTGACCATTTTGAATGCGTGTGTGTCGATGTGCACCGCCAAGATGATTTTTTCTCAATGGCTATGAAAATAATTCCAAAAAATACTAAATACAAAAATAACTAATTTAAATTACTAGTACATACCAACCAAATACTTTTCTGTAAATTTCACTCTAAAATTTTGTCTGTCTAAAGTTTTACCTGTTCACAAGAAGACGACGCTGCGTGAGTTGGAGGACTTTAGACCGATTTGTATTCTGCCTTGCTTGTCTAAGGTCCTCAAGATTTTGTCGAAGGAACAACTGTGTGCGTATTTGGACGCAGAAGGTTTGCTGGATAAGTACCAGTCAGGGTTCAGGAAAAGGCACAGTACAGCCACTACAATGTTGCATGTGTCTGACGAAATACGTAAGTCTTTCGATAGGAAGCATCTTGTGCTGATGGTTTTGCCTGACTTCTCGAAAGCGTTTGACTCACGCCTCCTTTCTAAACTGTCAGCCAAATTTCGTTTTCTGCCTTCTTCTGTCAACTTCGTGCGTGATTATCTTTCTGATCGTTTCCAGAGGGTTTGTATCCGGTCCTATTACTCTGATCCTGTGGTGACCAGGGTAGGCATACCACAAGGCTCAGTATTGGGTCCTCTGTTGTTTTCGCTGTATATTAACGATCTTCCGGGCTGCCTCAAGTCGTCAGGTATGCAGATGATGTTCAGCTGTTCTTGTCATTCGAGAAGTCGAAACCTAATGCCGCTTTTTTTCAGATTAATCAGGATCTTTATGAGGTGAGTCGCTGGGCGAGAGACAAATTTCTGACGCTGAATGCCAAGAAGACTCAGGCGATTGTTTTCTCGGAGTTTGCAAGTACGGTCAATAATTTGGGCCGCCTCCCATGGGTGCTTCTGGACGGTGTTGTAGTACCGTTAGCGAATAAGGTGCTGAACTTGGGTCTTCTAATGGATATGGGCATGACGTTCATTGATCAGGTTAATGAGGTTTGTAGTAAGGTGTTTTCGAGGCTCCGTAATCTGTGGCCGCTGTCACATGTCTTTCCGGTGAAGACCTGCCAGTTGCTTATTAAAGTCGCTTGTTGTTCCTGTCTTTACGTACGGTGTATGCACCTATTCCACTAATCTGAGCGCTGCTGCCGAGAAGTCTTTGGAGCGTGCGTTTTCGGCTTGTATTCGATTCGTGTATGGCCTCAGGCGCTATGATAGCACCCGGCATTATGCTGAAAGGTTGCTCGGGGCGCCTATATTGACGATCTTGAGGCAGAGACGTTGTTCCGCTCTTCACAGCATTGTTCAATCTAAAGAGTCGCCATACCTAGCTGATAGGCTGTGTTCAGGGACTTCTTCTAGAAGGGACGTTCTGGCGATACCGAGGCACACTTTTGTACAGTTCAACCGGTCTTTCATTGTTCGAACTGTCTCTGACTATAATTCTATTCCGGTCGATGTCAGGAGGTTGAGGTCTGCCAGGGATTTCAGCCAAGCCTGTTTAAATTGGTTCTGCACTGGACGGCCTTCCTGATCTGGGAGTTCTGTTGGGTGTGGTACGGACCATGTGAATTTGGGTGTACTAATCGACTCATTACGGTTGTGATACTTTTCGTGTGTTAATGGTTGCGTGATTTTGGGCTCTTGTGCCCGTACACTTTTTCCGCTTTATTGCTACCATTATTTCTAGTTTTTTTTCTAGTCTTTATTTTTTCTAGTCTTTATTTTATCTAAGCCATTCGAATCATTCTAATGTGAATTATTCGAGTTTTTTCTAAATTATAATAGCAAAGCCTATTCTTTTTTGTCGAAGATTAGCTCCAGCTCATGTAGTTTTATTTTAAGTTTTATTTTAAGTTTGCACTGTTTTTCGTGTGAACATTTGTATAAGAATTAAGTTTCTTTTTGTTCCGGGTTGCAAATAAATAAATTGAAATTAATCTGCCATAGACCATTAATTCTGACCAAAAATGTCATCTAATGTCTGCCTGTTTATCTATCTATGTGTCTATTCGTCTATTCGTCTATTCGTCTATTTATATATTTATTTATTTATTAGTCTGTCTGTCACGATCCCGTTATTTTTTCGTTTAATTGCGTTTACACTGGCGAAGAAAAAAAAATACTTTTTGATATGTTGTCGGGTATGGTGTAAAACGTCGAGAAAACATGTTCCGGGGTTAGATATTGTTCTGAAATAAGGGAGTTATGGGTCAAGAAAGGGTCGAAATTGAAAATCGGCCAAAA
>CM055403.1:15699778-15727730 GCA_029228625.1 Pseudolycoriella hygida | reverse complement strand
GAATGCAAGTAAATCTGAAGCACTTTACATTAAAAAACATAATCGCATGGATAATAGACCTGGGGACTTACCGAAGTTAGAAATTAACGGCGAAAAAATTCAATACGAAGAAAGCGTTCGTTACCTCGGTTACTATGTTCAACCAAATTTGAAACATAATGAGCATGTCAAAAGAATGATTCTTAAGGCACATGTTGGCCTTCACAGGCTTTATCCTATTCTCAGAGTAAAAAACGAGTTATTTCATGTAGTGGAAGTTAAGACATGTGTGACCATACTGAGGCCAGTATTGACATACGTAGTGGCCGTGTGGCGAAAGTACTTAATTTGACAACTGAAATTCTTCGAAAATAAGTGCCTACGTATGGCGATTGACTTTAAAAGAACCAGAGTCAACTACAGGTATATATCCACTCAATCGCTGCATGAAATTACAAAAACACCCAGTATAATACGTCGGCGGCGTATATTATAAACACAATTCCTACGTCGCACAGATAGCCTTGAAATATCGCAAAAAAAAAATAATTGGCGATACTTCACACTTTGGCGTTTTTTCTTGGCGATATTTCACACTTTGGCGGTTTTTTTTGGCGATTTAACACGCCAGCAAAAAACGATGAAGCGCCAATAAAAATCGCCAAAGTGTGAAGTATCGCCAAGAAACTAGAAAAAAACAGTAAAAAATATAATTACATTTTTTGGCGATATTTCACACTTTGGCGATTTTTATTAGCGATTTGACACACCAGCAAAAAATTAAGAAACGCCAACAAAAATCGCCAAAATGTGAAGTATCTCCAAGAAACTAGAAAAAAAGGCCAAAGAAAATAATTACAATTTTTGGCGATATTTCGCGCTTTGGCGATACTTCACACGTTTTTGTTGGCGTTTCATCGTTTTTTCCTGGCGTGTCAAATCGCCAAAGTGTGAAATATCGCGAAGAAACTTCAAAACACTAGGAAAAACTACTAAAATATTTAAAAGCCTACGCGAGTAAAAATATTTTTTTGTTACCGGTATGTAATCGGTCCACTACATCTGGAGACATAACATTGGCTTTTATTTTTGTATTTCTGTTGAGTGAGCAAAAAATTATTCAGAAACAACTTAGTATTGTCACTCCGAAGCTAAAATTCGAAAACAAAAAACTTAATTTTTGCCTACGAAGACCCAAGATGGCGCCGCTTTGACAACTGGCAGACATTTCTTTAAGATTCCAAAAAATTCTCCTGATCAAACTCTATAACCGGTTCGAAGGAACCAACTCTCTAAGTGTTATCATTCCCGAGCTAAAATTCGAAAACCCAAAGAAGCATAATTTATTCCTAACGAAAATCCAAAATGGCGTCACCTTGGCAGATTTCTGAAAACCTCAAAAAATTCTCCTGACGAAACTAAAACTTTGCAGAAAACACCAACTCTCTAAGTATAGCAGAGCCTAAAGTAAGCAATTTTCACTGGGGAGCACTTTCACAGAAAGGGCGCAATTTTCAAGACAGCTGGCCGTGACAAAATCGAGCGAAATATTTCCGAGTGAATTTTTAAATATTACCACACTCCCTATTATGTAGGAATAGGCATAAAAAATGAGTGAGGTTTCAAACTCAAGCGCAGCGTGAAGAAGTAAAACAGTAGCGAGGGAAAAAGGACCCACAAATACTATTGAAGAAATCGCGAGAGTATGGAGAACTCACTTCTCGTTTTTGAATCATTTCTCGTTTCCGTTATCCTAGATACTACACTATTTGAACACTCGGCAAAAGATCTTCGACCTAAATCATCGTTGACTCGTTGATTAATCACTGATGATTCACCGTGGAATCACCTATGATTCACTTTGGAATAACCTATGATTAACAGTGGAATCACCTATGATTCACATTGGAATCACCTATGATTAACAGTGGAATCACCTATAATTCACAGCGGAATCATCTATGATTCACATTGGAATCACCTATGATTAACAGTGGAATCACCTATGATTCACAGTGGAATCATCTATGATTCACTGTGGAATCACCGATGATATTCACAGTGGAATCACCGATGATATTCACAGCGGAATCACAGTTGATTCACATGGGAATAACAGGTGATTTTCCAGTGAATTATCGATGAGTACACTGATGATTTACATAGGAATCACAGATGATTCACATGGTGATTCAACAGTGAATTATCGGTGATTACACGGTCAATCATCGGTGATTGCTGGAGAAGGGTGCACAGACGGACAGATAAGAAGGGTGAAAACATTAAGTAGCTCTCCCTACCTAATAACTAATCGTCGCTGTACAGTTTTCAGGCCACTTGTTCTACGATGTAGTGAATCCACTCCATTGGTGTATTCCGCAGTTTTCGGTTATTGCTTCGTTCTTTCTTTCGTTAATAAACGAAGCATTCAATTGACTTGCAAATGTGATCAATTCTTGTCGTTGGAGATATTTCACACTTTGCAGCTTTTCCTATAGCCGTGAAATATTGCCAAAAAAATTGGCGATATTTCACACTTTGGCGATTTTTTTGGCGATATTTCGCCAAAGTGTCAAATATCGCCAAAAAACTAGAAAAAACACCAAAAAACATTATTAAATTTTTTGGCGATATTTCGCACTTTGACGATACTTCACAGTATAGAGATTTTACTTGGAGATTTAGCGTACTACCAAAACATTATGAAACGCAAAAAAAAAAAAAAACGCCAAAGTGTGAAGTATCGCCAAGAAACTAGAAAAAACACAAAAAAAAATTACATTTTTTGGCAATATATTTCACACTTTGGCGTTTTTTCTTGGCGATTGAACATAACACCAAAAAATCATGAAACAACTCCCAAGAAAATCGCCAAAGTGTGACGTATCGCCAAGAAGAAACGCCAAAGTGTGAAGTATCGCCAAAATACTAGATAAAACGCTTAAGAAAAATAATTACATTTGTTGGCGATATTTCACACTTTGGCGTTTTTTTTGCGAAACTTCACACTTTGTCGATTTATTTTTTTTTTTTTTTCGAATATTTCACGGCTATGTCGCACAGTCGGGAAAACGGCTATATTCGTGTTCAAAAATCTAGTACTGTGGATACATTTTTAACACAAGTTCTGAAATGAGAAATTCATCAAAACTTGAGGAGGGTTCTTGAATTTTCAAAATGTCAATTTTTTGTCATACTTTTCCTTTAATCTGTCATTACTGTAGAGTAATTACAGCGAAATTGCAGAACTTACGTCAAAAATATTTCAACATTACTAGATCTATAAACACGAAGATAGCCTTTTTCCCCACTGTGGTCGCTTGTAGATATACTCGTATTTATATTTATATAAATATTGAGCCAAATTAAAGATCGAACAATCGACACACCCAAGCGAAATGTTTTTTTAAAAAAAGTCGAGAGAAACGCCGAGTGAAATCGTAGAACTATTTGCTGACTACTGAAAGACAGAGGGAGTTTGACGCTATTTATTTTGTTCCAGAAGCATACCAGGAAGAAAAAGTGACACTTTTTGATATTGAAGCTGGAATTTACTCAATAAAATGGTATGATAGTGTTGCTCGAGATATACTGTTACCGTTTGTGATTAAGAGTCAATTCGCGAAGAGTTGAACCAATTAAAATACAAGTGATTCCAGATATCGAAGCCAGGTGGCTCATTTGTGTCAGTGTGCATTTGTCAAAATATCGAATTTTTAGTGAATTATTTTGATTTTTTTCATATTTCAGTGGGAGTAAAATTGTTCCCCGTCGTCGCCTGCGCTCGCCACGCTCTCTAACGTCAAATATTTTACTTTACGCTGCGTTAATCGGTCTAAAAACACAGGCAGGACATCAAAAAAGTATTGATTTTTCAAGTTTTTTTTCATGATCTCACTAATGTGGTTCCGCTGAGTCACAGTCGAGTATATCCATGGATGTTTCTTCAACTTTAGATGCTAGGGGGTACAAGCCTTCGATCAAAATACTAAAACATTCGTATATCGCCGCGCTGTTGTCCTTCCGGACCCACCGAAAATGACCATTTTTTGAACTAAAAATGAATGTCTCTCCCCTACCACGTCGGCTTAGGAACTGTTTTTATTTATTTATTTACTGCATCAATGGCCGAAGCCTCCTGACTGTATACAATTAATTATGATAATGACAATAAATTAGCTTAACACAAAAAAAAAAAAAACATAAATGAAGAGCAGGTCCGGAAGTGAGTTGCCGACCCAGTCGACCCGTCGGAGTCAACAGTCACCCCTGCCCATCGTCAAAATTAGTAATTACAAACGGCTAATGTCCGTCTGTTTATCTGTCTATGTGTCTATCTATTTATGCGTCTATCTATGTGTCTATAAGTCTGTCTGTCACGATCCCGTTATTTTTTCGTTTAATTGCGTTTACACTGGCGAAGCAAAAAAAAAATACTTTTTGATATGTTGTTGGGGATGGTGCAAAACGTGGAGAAAACATGTTCCGGGGTTAGATATTGTTCTGAAATAAGGGAGTTATGGGTCAATAAAGGGTCGAAATTGAAAATCGTCCAAAAGTCAGTCAAGATGACGTCTTTGAGATTTGGTCGGGGAAGCAAAGTCTTAGCGTTTTTGATGGGCTACAACTTTGTAGAAGAAAGTTTTTTGATCCGACTTCATGCGGAGGAGCTAGGCAGCAAAAACTGTTAAAATTTTGGGGTTTCCTCACTTTGTTGTTAGGGAACTTTTGTTGTTGGACAAAGTAGAGATAATTTTTGAGTGCCAATCGATAGTGGAGGCTTGGAGAAACAAATTTGCTGAACAATGTTGGGTGAAGAAGTTTCATACTACCGAGCTATAGGTCGTTCTTTGGCGATTTTGTCCAGAGCTGGAGCACTTATTAACCAATATCTCGGCCGGTAGTTGCCGGAATGAGGCCAGTGAGGTGTCACATGAAAGGTTTCGATAGTGTGAAGGTAGCGGAACCGATTTTAAGAAAATCGGTTGAGCGGTTCGGTGTCCAGGGTCGATCAAAGGAGACAAAAATGGGTAAAAATTTGCTCCGCTGCCCGAAAATTACTTAAAAAATACTTTTTGATATGTTGTTGGGGATGGTGTAAAACGTCGGGAAAACATGTTCCGGGGTTAGATATTGTTCTGAAATAAGGGAGTTATGGGTCAAGAAAGGGTCGAAATTGAAAATCGTCCAAAAGTCAGTCAAGATGACGTCTTCGAGATTTGGTCGGGGAAGTGTCAGAGTAGGATGCGTAGCAAGTGCAACGCTGAATACGGGGAACGTTGAATACGGGGTAAGTGGAATACGGTGAACGTTGAATATGGGGAACGTTGCATACGGTGAACGTGGAATACGGGGAACTTGGAATACGCTGAACGTTGCATACGGGGAAAGTGGAATACGGTGAACGTTGCATACGGTGAACGTTGCATACGGTGAACGTGGAATACAGGAAAAGTGGAATACGGGGAACTTGGAATACGGGGAACTTGGAATACGGGGAACTTGGAATACGGGGAACTTTGCATACGGTGAACGTGGAACAGGGGGAAAGTGGAATACGAGGAACTTAGAATATGGGGAAAGTTGAATACGGGGAACGTTGCATACGGGGAACGTTGCATACGGGGAACGTTGCATACGGTGAACGTGGAACAGGGGGGAAGTGGAATACGGGGAACTTGGAATACGGGGAAAGTTGAATACGGTGAACGTGGAATACGGTGAACGTAGAATACGGTGAACGTGGAATACGGGGGAAGTGTAATACGGTGGAAGTGTAATACGGTGGAAGTGGAAAACGGTGAACGTAGAATACGGGGGAAGTGGAATACGGTGGAAGTGGAAAACGGGGGAGTGGAATACGAGGATTCTATTCGGGGGAACTTGGAATACGGGGAACGTGGAATACGGGGGAAGTGGAATACTGGGAACTTGGAATATGGTGCACATCGAATACGATGAACGTTGAATACGGGGAAGTGTAATACGGGGAACGTAGAATACGGAGAAAGTTGATTACGGGGAAAATTAAATTAAATACGGGGAACGTTGCATACGGTGAACGTGGAATACGGGAGAGGTGGAATTAGGGGGAAGTGGAATAAGGGGAACTTGCAATACGATGCACGTTGATTACGGTGAACGTTGCATACGGGGAAAGTTTAATTCGGGGAACGTTGCGTACGGTGAACCTTGCATACGGGGAACGTAGCATACGGGGAACGTAGCATACGGTGAACGTTGCATACGGTGAACGTTGCATACGGTGAACGTTGCATACGGTGATCGTGGAATACAGGGAAAGTGGAATACGGTGGAAGTGGAAAACGGTGAACGTAGAATACGGGGGAAGTGGAATACGGGGGAAGTGGAATACGGGGAGTGGAATACGGGGAAATAGAATTCGGGGAAAGTTGAATACGGCGAACTTGGAATATGGGGAACTTGGAATGCGGTGAACGTTGAATACGGGGTAAGTGGAATACGGGGGAAGTGGAAAACGGGGAACGTTGCATATGTTTCACGGAGGAAGTGGAATACGGGGGAAGTGGAGTAATTTTGCGGCAAAGAAAGTATTTTAATTTATAGTACCTTTCTCGCCCACTTTGATTTTAGTTTTATTAGCGGTAATATCAACGAAGTGATATAATGACATGAAACATTACGCATCATTATTTAAAACGGAAAAAAATAAGCCTTGACTCTCTGAATAGACAACACGTGAAAATGATAAAGCCTGCGCAGCCCCTAGGGGCGGGGGTTCGACTAGTTCTCAATATATTATTATTAGTCACAGGGCATTAATTTTAGACAATACTCACCAAAAAGTGGCAGCTGCACGCCACTAATCCAGATAAAAATCTGTCACAGACCATTAATATCTGAATTAGACCCATTGTTATCGCCATGCCCCTAGATAATGACATTGTTATAACCACTCCATACTGGCCAAAAGTGATGATGCCTCTTCTTGTGGTCTGTTGAAAAAAACTTTAATGCATTCGCTGTCAGTGTGTTAGTAGAGTGTATAAGTTCGTTAAGACCGTATATAAGTCAGTTAAACCCAAAAGCATGAACGGCTAAACTAACACATCTCCACCTTATACTCCAGCGTCGAGCTAAATAGACGTGTATATGAGCGGATGTACATACCACTAATATACACGTCTATGCAGTAATATACTATGAATGTGTGGGAGTTGTTTCATTTTTACAAAAAAAGGAGTTTGTGGGCTTAATAAGAGAGTATTTCTGGTGTCTCAAACTTCTTGAGGCACATCTGTACATCTTCAATAATGATTAGGCAAAACGAAAAAACGTCGAACGACACGAAGAACGTCTGTAACTGTGAGTCGGCACAGAAGCAACGCCATCTACTAATAGTAAAGTAATAAGCTCTGCAGTTTTCTCAGTGAGTAGTCAAAAGATATTTATTTAAAATTGTCGTTTATATTGTCGAAAACTATAGCATACAAATCCTGGCATGACAATAATGTTTACAATTGGTAAGAACTCGACAAAAAAAACTTTTCTCTTTCAATTGGAACGAAAAAAGCCTTTGACATAGAGAAAAATGTGATGTGAGAACAAAATGAAGCGTTCATTGATGTTGCCACAAGGACAAATCATGTCCAAATTGCTGTAAGAAGTAAAAATAATTACTTAGAGGATATCAGCGAATTGTTAGGCTTTACCGTTTGTATTGGCATTTGAGTTGGAATATTGTTTAGAATAACTTGGTGATGTCCTAAGTTGTTAGTTGTCAGTGGGGTAGATACAAAAAGTGATGGTGATATTGCACCACCAATCAGTTGTTGAGCAGCTTGATTCTGAGTCGATGTTTGCGGTAGGAGGATGTTCGATACGCCAATATTTGAATTATTTGTTAAATTTATCCCACTTAGTGGGGTCGCTGATAGTCCGGAGATACTGCCTGATGTTAGTGTAGGAATTGCACTTTGGCGGCCATTCCTACCAGTGCTTGATATACAACCAGGATGGATATTCGGTTGGTCAGCTGGAACGACAAAGGTGAACTCACTATTCACAATTTTCATACCTATCAGACTCTCTACTTACAGATTCCCAGTAGACTAGTATTTGTTATCGTTTGCGAAAGGTCCATTTGAACGTCTCCCATACCATTAACAACTAAAATCACAGTTTTCAAATTCTAAAGATTCGATCAATTTTTCTTAACTTACCTAGTGGTTGTACGTCAACCTGTCCCCAATAATTATCATTCGGTGTGTTACTTTGAGCTGGTGCTGAAACAATTGATCCACCGGAGTATCGAAAATATGGATTCTTCAAGTCCATCGTGTTAGTTGACGAAATTGACGTTCCCTCAATATGAATTTCCATTGTGACATCGTAACTTTGTCTAAAAAGGTGTAAACAAAACTTTTACAGCGAGCGCGACCCAGAAAAAATTCCAAGGTATATCTTAAGGGAGACGATAATTACCGTCGAAAAACTCCAAAGGTTCTAAATTGAAAATCACAACTATATTTAGTGATTTGACCGCATCAAGATCAATCGTCTACGGTGGCTCGGTCATGTACAAAGAATGAAGGAAGAACGTGTACCCCTGAAGCTGCTAAACACTAACCCCGATGGTAACCGCAAACAAGGAAGACCAAAGACAAGATGGAAAGACGTGGTGGAGTCGAATCGGAAGGAACTAGGAGTAGGCGATTGGAGAACGTTGACGTGGAATAGGTCCGATTGGAGGAGGATTCTGGAGGAGGCCAAAACCAATAACAGGTTGTAAGGCCCAACTAAGTAAGTAAGTAAGTCCTCATCGATCACAGAAACTTTTGATTTGTTGCTCTATGCAACCGTTTTATCTCATCAGTTGTCGCAGACATGAAGCTCTAAAACTTCGAACCGGCTTCACTACGTCCTTAATTTTCATCACAAAAGTCCGTCACACCTGTCCCCAATAATTAAAAAAGCCTCTCACAATCAGATGAAATATCTAGTTACCTCTTATTCGCAATTAATGTGACATGACCACCAACGAGTTGACCTTGCTTGACAAAAATAGGATTCATGAGCAGACACCGCACTTGATACCAGTGTGTTAACGGCTCTGTCGGTGCTGTGGATAGCCAAACCTGCTGATCAGTTCCATTGAATTCAACATCGAACCAGAAAGCCAATCCATGACATGTGCCTGTCTCCAAAATATGAAATTCCAATGGAATGTCTGTCAATAGAGCGAACAATTTTATTAGCGAAACTCTTCGACCATCGATTTCATTTGAAATATTCTACCAATTTTGTGTAAATCTGTTTCATTGGCTTCTAAAAAATTACAAATATGTCGAACGGATTTGCTCATGCAACAGCGTATGTCGAATGTGTCAACAATTGGCTGCCGAAAGTATTCTTTCATAGCTGCTGTTCGCATAGCACTCAAGTCGACACCGTGAAATGTAGTGTGACACCAAAAATTTGCTTTGTTGTATTGTTCGATGTATAGCGCTTCATCGTGGAATGGGGCGACATGTAAATCAGCTCTCGATGGAAACATTTTACCGCCAGGTTTCAGCCATTTCTTGGCGTGCAGATATGTTTCTAACATACGTTCGTTGTATAACATGTAACCTGAGAGACAGAAACACGGATGAACATTTGAAGATGAGCGGAAATAATATTCACAGTTTACCCATTGGTTCTGAGATGATAATGTCCACCTTCTCGGGTAATTCGATTTCTTCAATTTTACCAGCAATTACTTTTATAACATCGCCTCTTTTATTCGTTTCAATTAGTTTCTGTGCATGTTCTGCCATGTTGCTAGCTTCAACTGCGTACACTTTTCTTGCTCCGGCTTCTGATGCAAAGAAGCTCAAGATTCCGGATCCGGCGCCCACATCGAGACAAACCTAGAAAATTCGCTTTCGAATAAGTCAAAAAATTAAGTCGTTCTTCCAGTCTTTGACTGATCTATTGACACAAATTTGACGAAAATCAGTGTCAATGCTTTTAATTTGGACAACATATTCTAGAATTGGACTATCAGCTTACACTTTCCCTCTGCATTCTCAGCCTTAGAATTCATATCATACGATAGCGCTAGCGAATTTGAGAGATTTTCAGCTGGTATATCTTGTGATAGCACTAAAGAAAGCCGACTGTAAAGTGTTGTGTACAACGCCACCTCTAATTTCGTTCTATTTGAGATGAAATGTTCATGAGAAGGAACCCTGATCCTGTCTTTTTGTATCTTTTGTAGATGTTGAAATCACTAGTCATGTCGAAATTTACCAATATCATAAACCATTGAAATGTGTATAAGAAAGTAACGAAAGAAGTTGATGATTGATTGTGGGGTATCTAGGTGCATCATGGCGCATCTAGGTGCAGTGAGGTGCATCTAGGTGCAATGAGGTGCATCTAGGTGCAGTGAGGTGCATCTAGGTGCAGTGAGGTGCATCTAGGTGCAGTGAGGTGCATCTAGGTGCAGTGAGGTGCATCTAGGTGCAGTGAGGTGCATCTAGGTGCAGTGAGGTGCATCTAGGTGCAGTGAGGTGCATCTAGGTGCAGTGAGGTGCATCTAGGTGCAGTGAAATAGACCTATATGCTTGTTGGATGGATTGGGAAAAATGCTGGAAGCCGCGATTCGGAATAGACTAAGAAAATACACAGAGGGCGAGCACCGACTGTCAGACGAACAATTCGGATTTCGAAAAGGGAGATCGGCGATTGAGGCCATTAAAAAAGTCATAGAGATTGCCAACAAGGCGCGGAAGCAAAGAATAAGGGGTAGCCGCTTCTGTGCTGTAACGACGAAAGATGGCAGAAATGCCTTCAATAGCGCAAGCTAGGTGGAAATAGCGAAGGCGTTGCATGCAATGAGAGTCCCCAATTTCCTCTGTAGGATGCTGAAAAGCTACTTCGAGCGACGAGTGCTAACGTACGATGCTAATGAAGGGAAAAAATTAGTAGACATCACAGCTGGAGTACCATAGCGATCCATATTAGGACCAACGCTGTGGAATGTAATGTATGACACAGCGCTGCGGCTGAAACTGCCAAGATGCGCTAAGACGATTGCTTTTGCCGAGGTGGAGCTAGCTACGATGGAGACGCTAGAAACTGTCGAAAGCTGGATGACAACGGCAAAACTGAAGCTGACCCACCAGAAAACCGAGATCATGCTAGTGCGATTTTCTTGAATTTTTCTTGAAATTTCCTCGATTTTCTAGAAATTTTCTTGAATTTTTCTCGATTTTCTTGAAAACTTTTCTCGAAAATAGGACGGACGGACGGACATTTTTTTATTGTTGATTCGTCATCTAAGGACCATGATCGGTGCTTCTCCTACTCCCGGGTCGAAATTCGACTGGTTACAAACGTCGTGGTAAACGCATAAGACACTTTTCGAAGAACTTCGTTTTTCGTACAGGTCTAAGAATTGAACTGTTCGGTTGTTCAATTCGTATTAAATAAAATGATCAATTTTTTTACAGAATTTTAGAAGTTAAGCTTTAAGCTTATTAGTAATTCTAAAAAAGCCCGGTCGGACACTTGCTCGGACAGAGGTTTCAAAACCAAAAAGAAGGCAAGGGGTTCATCGGACGATGCCCGATCGTTCATTAGGCCAGTCCGGGCCTGGACCCACGTGGTGAGTTTAAGGTGAGAAAAACTATGTTACTTACACTCTCTGAAAAACTCCTATTCGAATATAAAATTAATTGAAGTTGGTTTCATGTTATTACTACAAGTTATGGGAAATCTACTTAATTTGATCGTCCCGTCTCGTGACGATTCCCAGAGATAATACGGCACAACGCTGTTGATCTAATGCGAAAATTATGATCTGCGACTTTGAAAATGTACGCTAAATCACCCGCGTTTATCATCAATTTTTTTAAAATTTAGCGCCACCACTGTTGTTGACCTTTGAACATAAAATTTAATGAAAATGTGGTTGCAGTGACAACCGAAATCGTGGTGGGACTAACGATGTAAAAACTGTCATAATTTTCAAACTCATTATCGTTAACTAAATCGACTTATAAAGTCTCCCGTGTAGCAACGAAATCTCTTACTTACCTTATTTTCAAAATCACTTTTGTTACTGTGAATTGCTTTTTGATATGTGCTTGTTCGTACATAGTCTTGCATCATGTTTTGCTGTTGACTGAGGTAGCCATAAAACTGGAAATACTGAGATGCCGATGTTTCCTCCGTTCGACTCGAAAATACGGACGCCACTTGGTTACCACGAACAACTGACATTTTACTTCGAAATTGCCGCGCATCTGTAACAACATTTTTACTGATCAGCAACTGATATATCGCTTACTGTGACCAATAGGCGGTTACCGTTGATGTCTTTAAATCTCACGATGATGTTCAAATGTTCTTTGTCAATGATAAAAGCCAATTTACCAAAATTAACATAATCTGTATCGGACGTTAGATCGAAGGTGTACAATATTTCCTCACTATCTTCTGTTGGTAAATGTACAAAGAACATTGTTAGTTTACCCATTAGAAATGGAATCAATCTGTTGAATACCTTCCGCAATGTCGCAGTGTACCATACCAGATTGTACTGCTGAAGAATGCAATATGCACTTTTTTTCCGGCTTAGTCGAGTCGGTTTCGTGAACGGTAAGATCACACACAGTTACATGGGAAGATGTCGCCATATTGTTTGTTTGGAAACCCGGTTCGGTCATGCACTAAAGTAAATGAAATACATTTTAATTGTCCCAGCAACTGGCGAATGAAAGATATATTTTTTGATAGAAACGTAATTGCCATAATTGGCAACTGAAAATTAATCGATACATTCGTAGTGTCGAATCAGCAATAAATATTTAAGTTGAGAGTTGCAGATAATTAGTATCAGGTTCTTACCGCTCTAATCAATACCGAATTGATAAATTAACACTAGTAGGATTACAAAGTTTTTCGCATTATTCTAGAAGCAATTAAACACAGACAAGCCGCTTAAAACACAAATCTTAAGTTGTCATCAAAATGCACATTAAACTTTACTTTTTCGCCCGCAAAAATGTCATTATGAGAAAAACACGGCGTCGATGCCATATCGCCAGTGCTATGAGCACCAAACGCGTTTATGTTCACCAAAGCAGAGAAATGATAAGCAGTCCCTCCATGCTGGCATAGAATGTTTACATACAACGAATGTAAAAGATAATCAATAGTTAGGGACCGTGTGCGCAATTCGCAGCATGCGCCTAAGACAAGGGCAGCAATCGCACAGGTTGCATTTTTTACGTCGTCACATATGATTCATACAACATTTCATTACAACAAAATTTGTAAATAATGACAATACACTCAATGTTTTCATAAAGAAAATTATGAGGGTTTAAAGTAACGTTGGATTCAATATGGTAAAAAATTATTTAAGTCACAAATTTTTAATCACACTAACAAAGTAAATAATTCATCACTTTCCAAAAAATATAAAAAAAATTTATTTAAGCAAATCATATTAAGTAAATAACTCTTTCCTTTCCCACTTCTTAGTACGTAAAGTACAAATAATAGATTTCTCTATTGAAACAAAGATGCTGTTTCGACCTCAGGGCTGAAGGCGGTCAAAAGTTACATTGATGTAACTATCTTCAGTTGCTTCCTTCAGCCCGTTCACAATACAGTTAACAGTGAGCTCATTTGAAGTGGTGAGATCTGTTGTAAGAAGTAAGATGTACAATCTTTCCAATCTCAAAAGTTTACAATTATGTCTTTCGAGAGTTATTTTTGTGGGTTTAAAACACAATGAATAAATTCCAATTCGGTGTTGCCGCTTTTGGACGAATGTATGTAAACAAATTGGCCATGTCATGTCATTTGTCAACAAAAATACAAATCGGAAGATTCCCGTGATGATCACAAATTAAATTACATTTTTTTATTAGAAAAGTTAATTCGAAACTTCACAAAATTTTACAACTTTTTCTAAATAGATAAACGTTTCTAATAAAAACAAAATTCTCGAAAATCCACTAGAAGAAAGCGAAATAATGCTTGCAGAAGCTGGAAGTTTTAAAACACTTTTCACACGATAGAAATTAGCGATTTTTTGATGGATACACCAATCTATTTATTAAAAAAGATTCAAAACTCCACAATTAAACACAGCACAACAAATGATCAAAACGTAATAACAATTGAAATTGTTTTAACTGAAGTAAAACAATAATTTGTGAGATACTTCACTAAAAAATCTAAAATTTTAAAAAATATACTGAAGTACTGCTACTGTCAAAGCCGTCAATCAAAACAATGGATGATAATGTAGATAAAGATGATGAAAATCAAGATACGGTTGACCCGTACGGTTATTTCAAAAATAAATTGAATTTTCAAGAAATTTAAAGTTTTTGTGAAAATTCAAAATTATCAAGAAAACTCAAATTTTTGAAAAATCCCAATTCTTTCTCCAAATATAAATTTTTGTGAAAATAAATATTTCAAGGAAATCCCAAAATTACAGGAAAATATAAATTTCTAGAAAAATTTCAAATTATCAAAAAAATTAAAAATTTCAAAAGAATTAGACTCTCTAAGAAAATTGGAGTTTTATAAGATATGCAAATCCCCGAAATAATCGAACTTTCTGCAAAATTAAGCTTTTAGGAAATTTACAAAATTAAACAAAAAACTACATTTGCAAGAAAATTCAAATTGTTGAAGTAATTTCTAAATCCAACATTAAATAAAAAATAATGCGAAGAAACAAATATCGATCTATTCCGAAATTTGCTAGCAACAGAGTCATCAAACAAATGTGCAAAAATTTTAAGTCAGAGAACGTTTGAATTTTACAAAAAAAAAATGCGCCAATTAACGATTTCAATGAAACTGCATTAGCATACATTTAGCAAAAGCCAAAAGCGACAACACTAAAACTGGGTGTGGGTTTTAGATCTCAAAGAACTCGCATAACCCACAAATCGCAAGTTTTGTATAATTTTTCATTTGGATCGATTGTAGCATTTCATGCAATGGCCTAACTTTGAAATATCCTTGAAGAGTGGAGAGAAAACAATTTCACACACAAAATAAACAAATTTTAAGTTTTATACATTCAATTCTTTAAACAATATCCTTTTGTCATCTGCGAATTTTATCCTTACCTCCATCTCCATATACTTTTGAGTTATTTTTAAAAAACGTTCAAATTGTTTATTGAATTGTTCACAAAAATTGCTAGAAAACCCTGTTATTTTTATTTTATTTTGAAACAAATATTTTGTAATTTTCGAGTCCCAAATAGACGCGAAAATTAAAACATATGCAGAGGACCGTACGTAACAGAACAGATGTGCCAAACAGAATAGATGTTGCAAACAGATTCGAACGTATCTAAGTAAATGTTGCCTTAACTCTTAAGTGTATGAAATTGGGTCGACATCAAATTGGATTGGAAATTGCCGAAAGGTCAATATTGAAAAACCTGTCCGAAGAAACGGCGCAAAAAACATTTCCAATCCTTAAGAAAGCCCGAAATTAAAAAAAAGGAAAAACTTTTAAAAACAAAAATTGAACCAGACCCGATCTTAGAGCCGACCTAGACCACTTAGAAGAGGCCTCTGATCCATATTTCCACAAACAAAAAAGTTCGCCTCTTTTTAGACCCGTACAAGGAACGAAGTTCTTCGAGAAGAGGTCTTATGCGTTCACCACGACGTTTGTAACCATTCCAATTTCGACCGAGGAGTAGGGGGGAGCATCGATCATGGTCCTTAGGTGACGAATCATCAATAAAAAAAATGTCCGTCCGTCCGTCTGTCAACACGATAACTCGAGTAAAACTTAACCGATTTTCAAAAACTTTTTTTTCCCTCAAAGGTAATTGAAGGTAATCTTTTATGGGATTGAATCTGGGCACTGTCGGCCCCAGGGCTGCCGAGCTTGGGCCGGTTAAGTGGTCTTTTTTGGTCTTTTGTATATCACTCGAGCAAATCTTTTCCGACTGTCATAAACTTTTTTTTGTTTGAAAGATCTGGGCATGACCAACAATTTATGGAAGATATTTTATGGATTTGAGTCCTTGGAGTTAGCTAAGGCACTGAAAACGAGTCTCTGCTAGGGCCATACGTGTTTTTTGTACATAATTCGAGTAAATCTGTTCCGATTTTCAAATTTTTTTTATCAAAAGCTCTAGGATTGTCTCCTGTTTTATGGAAGAAAATTTTTTGATTAGAAACCCTTGGACTCAGTCAGGACCCTAAAACTGAGTTTCTACTATGGTTCAACGTGTTCGCTTACATAAGTTGGATAAATCTTAACTGATTTTGTTCATTCATTTTCTATTTGAGAGGTAATCGAGTACCGAATTATATTCAAAAACAAATTTGGAACCGGTGCCTGTGATTAGGGCTGAAGATGGCCTCAGTTCTGTCCTAAGTTCGGCCCCAACCAAAACAAATGTTATTTGCCATATTGCAGAGCAAATTGAGGGAAACATTTTTGTCTATGGAAGTATGTGTCCGAGGCATTTCCTTATGGGTCTAGGTCAGTCCTAAGGCCCTAGACAAAAAAATGGTTTTTCACTATATTGCAGAGAAAATGGAGGGAAATACTTTTGTCTATGTAAGTATTTGCCCGAGGCCTCTCCTGAGGACCCAAGGTCAGTCCTAAGGTCGGCCCTACACTTAAAGAAAGAGGAGCGTTAATAAGTGTCATAATCAAAGCAACAATCGAAGATTGTAAAACCAACAATTTGACTATGCATAAAAATTGCGTTTTCTGCAATTTCGAATAGTTGATTTGACTTTTCGCAATTGTAGAAAATGCAACTTTTACGTATAGTCGAATTGTTGATCTAACAATTTTCAATTGTTGCTTTGACTATGACACTTATTCACGCTCCTCTTTCTTTAATTGTAGATAAAAAAATGGTTTTTTGCTATGTTATAGAAAAAATGGAGACGAACATTTTTATCTGTTTGGGACCCCTCCCAAATTTTTTACTTTCTGGAAGGTTTTTTTACACCGTTGCTTCGGACGGGTTTTTCAATATTGCCCTTAATGTGCACCTAAGGCAATATCCTCTGTAATCCTGTGTAAATTTCAAGAGTAAAAAATCATTTATGTTCCTTTATAATTCTCTGATCCGGTCGGTGGTAGAGTACGGGTCTGTTATTGGGAATCCCTTCTACAAAGTCTATATCTCGAAGATAGAACGAATCCAGTGTAAATTTACGAGAATGTTATTTTTTAGAATGAAATATCCCAAGGACCTCTATGAGAATAGACTAACCAAGCTTGGCATGCGGACGCTAGCGAGTAGAAGACTTATCATCGATGAAATTTACCTGTACAAATCATTAAATGGGCTCTTACAGACTAACCTCGCAGATAAAATAATATATGCGGAGTACGCTTATCCAACGCGAGAGCGGAATACTTTTGCCTCAAGGACGCCTCGCACTAACATCCTCCTGAAAGCACCTTCCTTCAGACTTCCAAACAATCACGACCGATGTTTTCGTTGCATACCAATCTCTAACGGCTTTTCTATATTGGAGTTTAAACGCGCCATCTCAGCCCTACCACTACCTTCGATATCTTCGCAGTTTTTGAGCTATTAGTTTACCATCTAACGTTTTGACACACTATGTATATATCCCACTATCACATCAGTACTACTCCAATTGCGGTTTTCTTTGGTGGTCTGTGCTTGCGTTGATGTTTCGCTGCTTTTGTTTTGTAGCGTTCTGTCCTTCTTGAGAAATTCTATTACATCCTGATCCGATCCTATTTTTAAGTAGACGTTAATTTCCCATTTTTTTTTATTATTATTAATAATAATAAAACCATTATTATTATTATTTTCTTAATATTATTATAGTTATTATAGTTATTATAGTTATTATTCTATTACTTTTTCATTATTATTAGCTATTTTTATTTTTATATTTTCTCTTATTATCTTGTACTTACGCAACACTACTTACTTCTTATTATCTTTCTCTTTTTCTTTTTATTCTTCTATTTCATATAGCAGAAATATGCAATTTATTTGAGTAATTTTGTTGTTAATATGTTATTGGAGAAATCTGTATATTAACCGAAGATAAATAAATAAATAATATTTAATTAAATACGTTCGAGTTTTTTTCGTAACATCAACTCTGTTAGCCACATTTATTCTGATACGATATCGACCATCACTTCGAAAGTTTTCGACCGATTTTGCAATTAAATTTCTGGTTTAGCTGATTTATGTAGAAAAAACACGTTGGGTCCTAGTAGAGATTCAGTTTAGGGCCCTAGCTGAATCCAAAAGCTCGAAATTGAAAAAGTTTCTTCCATAGAATGTAAGACATGCCCAAACAAAAAAAATCTTATAAAAATCGGAAAAGATTTACTCGAGTTATGTCTAAAAGACCAAAAACCACTTAAACAGCCCTAGCTCGGCGGCACCATGGCCCACAGTGCCCAGATTCAATCCCATAAAAGATTACTTTCATTTACCTTTCATGGAAAAAAAGTTTTCGAAAATCGGTTGAGTTTTACTCGAGTTATCGTGTTGACAGACGGACGGACGGAAGGACATTTTTTTATTGTTGATTCGTCATCTAAGGACCGTGATCAAAGCTCCCCTTTACTCCCTGGTCGAAATTTGGGGTGGTTACAAACGTCGTGGTAAACGCATAAAATCTCTTTTCGAAGAATTTTGCTCTTCTTACGGGTCTAAAAATGCAACTCGAAAGGAAGGCATTCGATCTCGCGGAACTTTTGGTTTATGACAAAAAATGGTTCCATTCCCTGCCATTCAGAAGCGACGGAACGCTTTGTAAAAATGGTTACGGCGTCATCAACTGCAGCTGTAGGTGAAGCGAAACAAGATGCCATCACCGCAGTGCGGTTGAATAGTCGCGAGGAACTTGCAAAATTCAATACAAAAGCGGAATACAGCCTTTGAATTTCGTAAATTTCAAAACACAAAAAACCGACTCTTTTTGACTATGGAAAAGTTGTGAGTCAAGGCAAAATCGATTTGAAAATATTATTGCCAGAGAGAATAGAAACTGAATTTTGTTTCAGAATAAAAGGCAATGACAAAAAACTGGTTTTTATGATGTTTTAGTTTTTCATCGAATTTTTTGTTGAAAAACTCATAGTTGGGAACACTTTTTGATTTTAATTTTAGGTAAATCGTTATTTTTGAAATCTAAAAGTTATTCCAGGTTGTTGCCTGAGTCCTTAAGAAAATTTTGAGTGATCACAAAAAGTGGTCATATATGACCCGAACGAGACGAAACTCTTCAGAGCGATGGTGGGGGGGTCCAAATTTGAGTTTCAAAATTTTTCAAAGGTACTTTCGGAATCGTTGCGACCCCTAGATCCTATTTCTCACAGGGGAAAAAAAATAAAAGGTCAAAAACGCTCCACACATTGTGTACTTCATAGATTTGATTGTCTGTACGAGATGGCGCTAGCAGCAGCTATATGATAGATTTGAATATTTGTATGGAGAATGTTAAAGTTTTCCAAATAAATCGAAAATTTGTGCTCTGAATATTTTTTGCGTTGATAGGTGTAAGTTTGGGATAGTTTTGGGTAAAATTAGTCAATTATTTTGCGAAAAAAAAATTTTTGTTTAAGGTTATTTGAAAATGTTCGCAACAATTTCCTCATTAATGAAAAATTACAAAAATTGCAACTTTCCATTCCAAAATTGGCTCAATCGTGATTTAAATACAAATTTGCATCTTTACCATACTGCCCTAATTTGCATAAGAAACTTAGTGCGAAAGAGATAAAAAACTTTGTGTGGAATTTTGTATGCATTTTCTTTTCTCTCTTATGCAAATTACGGCAGCATACTGATATTCGATTCTATCATATAGTCACTCCTAGTGCCACCTGTTGTATATACATGTACATGCAATTTCAAAATGTCTGACATCACGACCTATTGAACGAACTAGGGTTGTAGAGGAAGTGACTGTGATTATTATTTCTGCATGCGTAAGTGAGGGGGACTATGGCAGCTGCACGAAGTGCCGTAGCGCCAATTTTTTTGTATGAATTAGAGTTGTAGATTAAGTGACTGTGATCATTTCTGTATGCATAAGTGGGGGTCGCCGCCGCAAGCCATAGTAGTTACACGAGGTACCGTGGCGCCAAATTTCGTACCGTACCTACTTCCAAAGCTACTGATATCACAACAAAAACCTTTTTTAAAAGGGAAATGTGACGGAAGTCGTTGTCCCTTCTTCCAACACACCTGATTTCAATTTTGGTGACGCTTACAGCTTCGGAACGCAAAAAATTCTTTTGAAATATTTCTACTTTTGATTGAAAAAATGCGTTACAAATGCGGTTAAATTATTTTTCCACTCAAAAAGTTATTTCCCACGCAAAATGTTAGATTTCCACTCAAAAAAGTGGTTTTCCACTCAAACTTTTGCAAATTCCACTCAATCAGATTTTTTCACACTCAAAAAAATTTGTGACTTTCTACACAAATCAACTAAATTCCACTCAAATTGATTAATTTCCACTCAAATTTACTAAACTTCACTCAATTCTACTTAATTCAACTCAAATCGACTTACTTCCCATCAAAGACTTTCCACTCAAATTGATTAATGTTCACTCAAATCGATTATGAAATCGTTTATTTTTACAAATAGTATAAGATAGTTGTTTGGTT
This sequence comes from Pseudolycoriella hygida, assembly GCA_029228625.1. Lineage (NCBI taxonomy): Eukaryota > Metazoa > Arthropoda > Insecta > Diptera > Sciaridae > Pseudolycoriella > Pseudolycoriella hygida. The sequence continues at coordinate 15,707,086 of CM055403.1, read as the reverse complement.
CGATTCTACTGAATTCACCCTTTTACAAATTGTGTGAGGAAGAAAAATTCTTCGCCAATGACATACGCAGGCGGTTCACTGCCAGAAATTTAATTTGTATAATGGCGTTCTCCACAGTTCATCCCTTTAAAAAAAATTAGCAACCACAATTCATTTGCTTCAATGGATCCTAGAGAATTTGTCCTTTTACAAAATGCAATAAGAAGGTGCTTCGTGAACTAAATTCATCTGCTTCATTGAGACTTTATCCTTTTACAGAACGCAACTTGAAGGAGTTTGGTTGCATTCTAGAGAATTTGCCCATTTACAAAATGCGTTTCATTGCATCGTACAGAATGCATCATTTTACACAATGCAAGTGGAAAAAAATCGATTTGAGTGGAAAACCGTCAATTTGAGTGTGATTTATTCAATTTGTGTGGAAATTAGTCGATTTGAGTAAAAAAGTGAAATGTAGAAAAAAATCGATTTGAGTGAAAAACCTTCAATTTGAGTGAGATTTATTCAATTTGTGTTGAAATTATTCGACTTTAGTGGAAGTTATTCGCTATGAGTGGAAATAAATCGATTTGAGTGGAAAATCACACAATTTTTTGAGTGGAAATAGGTCAATTTGAGTGGAAAACTCTTCACTTTGAGTGGAAAATCACACTTCTGTGTGGAAAACCAACATTTTGAGTTGAAAAAAAAGTGCGTGAGTGGAAAATCAACTTTTTGAGTGGAAAAATTTGCCAACCTACAAATGCCGGATCGCCGAGTGTTATAATTATTATGTTCGTTCAGATTTTACACCCAAAATATTTAACTTTGCCCTATGCATGGAGTACGGGTAGCCAAATCTTTGCGTCTGAAATTTGAAAGCGTAGAAAAATTATTACATTGGGAATCCGACATTTGTAGCGCATTTTTTTTAATCAAAAGTAGAAATATTTCAAAAGAATTTTTTGCGTTTCAAAGCTTTAAGCGTCACACCAATTGATATCAGGTGTTTCGGAAGAAGGGACAAAGACCAATTCATATCAGGTGTTTTGGAAGAAATGACAAGAACTTACGTCACGTTTTCCTTTGAAAAAGGATTTATGTTGTGATAAGTGATGTCTGTTATTCTGCATTGTTTTGGTATATATAGAAACATTGACATTGTGTCAGAAAAACATTAATTGAAAAAGTCGAAACATAGTTAGGGCTATTATAACAATTATTCGAATCTAGATTATGTTTATGACCAACAAAAAATACAAACCATTTAACATTTCCAATTGTATTATTGTAAGAACATATCGAAGTTGAAAAATGTTGTCGCTTTCTAGTGCATTTCCTACTATATTTTTTGTTCCATAAACATAAACTTAATAAGTCAGTTTGCGACAGAACATCATACGATGAAAGAGACGCATTTGCTCAAGGTGCTGCTCGTACTTCATGAATATCTCTAAAGCTTCAAATGTCTCCCACCGATTTTCAAAATGTTCATGAGCTCACACCGCTCACACTTTCGGTGCTCTACATCATTTTTCGCTGTATATAATCGCTCATGCTATGCATGCTATGTCATTACGTACCTTCGGTCGTACCTTCGTGTATCAGTATATCACAAAACCGCCATTGTTAATCGATTAGTTTGTCAGAGCGGATGTGTGAATCTACGCTAAGATTTATATTCTATTTCTTTACTCAATAAACAACGAAAAATACGAATAAATACAACTAATGAAAAGATAGTTCCATAAAAAGTTGAAAGAATTTGAATTAAACTTTTCTTTTTCTGGTAAAAAGTGACTTCCATAAATTTTCAACGGAATATTTGTGTAATGGAGTAATTTCAAACAGCAGTGTAAAATTTTGACGCAATCATCTGGTATATTAAAATATTAAAACAATAACTTGGAAATGTCGACATCAGATTCAAAAGCACCGATTCGAACGGTGAAACGGGTGCAATTTGGTATATTAGCTCCAGATGAAATAGTAAGTAAAATATTTTAATAAATAATTTAATAAGCTGAAAGACCCGTATGTTCCCTATCTTTCTTTTATCAAAGTAATGATTGACATTTTCAATCTACAGTCAGTCGCTTCTGGCTTTTAAGTCTTTAGAATATTTTGAAAATTGTTTTTTTTTTTGTTGAAATATTAAAGAAATGTTTAGCGTTCCGGTTGCGAATCGGATTCGGGATTCTAGAAATAATAAACATTCAATCTTCCGCGAGTCGTTAGTAAAAATCCAATTGGCGTTATTTGAGGTTCGGTGACTAAAATAAATTTTCCCATACAAATGGCTGTTAAAAAAATTACAAAAGCAATTTTCTCAATTGTTTTCGCGAAAGAGCTTACAGCTACGTTTACAAATAATGCAAATGAAATGTCTGCATTTAGTATCGACACAGTAAATATTGCCTTCATAGGGTAACTAAAAACGTTTAAAAAGTAGTTTGTTTACAAATTTTTTCAAAGAAAAAATTGCCGTAAAGTGGAAATTGGAGTTCAAAATTAATTTTAAAATATAATTTGAGAAAGGAAAATAGATTAGCATTGCTAAAATCACTGTAAAAATAAGTTTTCTATCTAAAACATTTTTGCAACATCAATAACTTTTTTCATTAAATTTTTATCAACAAGTTTTGTCACCTAACCTCAACTTTTTTATACACCTCAGTGCTAGGGAGATAAGTCAAGCGTTACTGTGTTGTATCAAAATTTGTTTTGTTGATTTCTTGCTTCGGTGCATAAAAACTCTTACGTTTCCTCCTCCTCGAAGATAAATAAATTTTCCCGCAGATGCGTAGTAATTATTATAATTTCGTGTCAAAATTTCAAAAACAAAGGCAGATTGCTCAGCGATACGGTGGAAGTTGTCATTAATTACCTATATAATGATTCACCAGTGAAACTTATCGGATAATTGCTGTACGCGCCCGAGGCAAAGAAAGTGTCGCTGTAATACCGTACAATATTAATGTTGGCGTATTCCATCGATTTCAATCCAAACCGGCTTGGTACATTGCACCTAGACATGTGCGCCGGTCAATTTTTCCCAATGCTTCAAGAAATTTTGTGGTTGCCGCCGAGAAAAATTGGCCGGCGCACTCCTCTATGTGCAATGTGGCGCTAATTAACCTAGCCGGTTTGGATAGAAATCGTTGGATTACACAAACATTAATATTGTACGGTATTACGGCGACACTTTCTTTGCCTGAGGCGCGTTAAGCAATTATCCGATAAGTTTCACTGGTGAATCGTTATACGAATGACAGCTTTCACCATATCGTTGAGCAATCTGCTTACGTTTTTCAAATTTTGACACGAATTTTTAAAAAAAATTCTTTTGGTTGTATGTGTTTTTCAACAATTTTGTCTAAAAACGTTTATGTTCCACTCGTTTCATCATTTTCATGAACTTTTTATTTCTGCGCAGGTTATTAACACCGCAAAAACCTGCGCAGAAGTAAAAAGTTCATAAAAATATTGAAACGTGTTTACGGTGACGCATTCTTTAATTTAAAAATTACCTGATATGACTAGACGTGTGCGCCGGTCTTTTGTCGGCGTAGTATTCAAGGTTATCTATAGCCTTTGGGCTCCACTCTAGAAGATTACAATGCTCTACAAAAATGTGCAAGATACGTGTATCTAGTCGGCGTGCTAAGACCATTTTATTCCAAAATGTCACTGTCAATAGATATTCGAGGTACGCCGACATTTCAGCTCATTTTCCGCCGAATACCAAAAGAACGTCGGCGTACCTCGAATATCTACTGACAGTGAAATTTTGGAATAAAATGGTCTTAGCACGCCGACTAGATACACGGTCGATGAAAAGATGGTACGTCCGTACTTGAAATTCTCTGCCCTTTTGCAGAATCAGACGAAGGGTGAATATTTAGTCAGTTGTTGAGCGATCTCGTCTGAATCCGCTTTGATAGTCCCTAATAGTCCCTCAGCCCGTGGATTTAGTCTTTCGAATAGCACTCGAGCAAAAGCTTTGTAAGCCGTGTTAAGCAAGGCGATTCCACGGTAGATTTCGCAGTCGGTTTTATCACCTTCCTTGTGTAGAAGTAAAATGGCACCCTCTAGCCACTCGTCAGGCAACTCTTCCATGTTCCATATTCGTTTTACTAAATCATACATTACTGTAGACAATTCCTCACCACTCGTCTTGTATGTTTTCCGGACCGGTAGCTTTGTTGTTCTTGAGTGAGGTAATTGCTGTTGAGACTTCCTCTATTGTTGGCGCTGCTACGATACGACCATCGTCGTCGAAAAAGGAAACATCGGTATCATCGGTCACATCATCATCCCCGTTGTACAATGCATCAAAATGCTCTTTGAATATCTCCAAGACATCGTGTTTTGCAGTAAGCAACGTTCCGTTTACTCTCCTTTGATTGTTTATACGTTTATAGAACTTTCGTGGCTCATTTGCGCTACACAATCTCCCTAGCTGAAGTAGCGTCCTATCTTCGAGCGCTCTCTTCTTGCGCCGGTGCAAACGTTTTTCCTCCTTCTTTGTATCTCGCATCTGCAGCCACTTCCTGTTCTCTCGTTCTTGCAGTTTCCTTTCTTAATCGCGAAGGGTTTTTATGTTCTGTAACATCAGCACACTGCATCAAACCAGGTATTGAAGTCATTAGAGCTCTGCTATCCAATTGGTCGCTTCTTGTTTGATTACTTCACTCACCGATTGCCAGTCGAGGGAAGTGTCATCTGGTTGAGCTTGTTGTAGTTGTTGAAGCTTTGTGCTAATGTTTTCAGCATATCTTGCCGCTATCTGTGGATCTCTTAGTTTGTCCACTGCAAAACACATCACAGTTTCTCGTTGGCCATTATGAAACCGGGCAAGATGTGATCGCAGTGTTGACACCACAAGATACTGATCAGAGTCGACATTTGCTCTCCAAGATGTTTTGACGCCAATTACATCAGTGAGGTGTCTTCCGCTAATCAATTGGTGGTCGGTTTGATTAGGTGACAAGTTGTCATTGGGGTGCTTCCAAGTAGCTAGACGTCTGCTTTTATGTTGGTGGAAGGTACTTTTCACTACAATGTTTCTTTCAGCCGCGAAATAAATCATGCGCTGTCCGTTTTCATTCGTTTCATCATGAAGACTGTATCTTCCAATTGTTGGTCTGAACACTTCCTCTTTACCCACTTTTCCGTTGAAATCTCCCAAAACGATTTTGATGTCGTGTGCCGGAAGTTCATCGTAGATATTTGAGAGCAATTCATAATATTCGTCCTTGACTATGTCTGACGATACATTATGTCGAGCGTGTACATTAACTAGGGAGTAGTTCTTAAAACTGCCTTTAATTAATGCCATAATCGCTCGTTGACCTTTCGGAAGTTTAGAACCAGATTTCTAGCTGCCAGGAAGGCAGTATCAAGTACATGGTCTCGACTTTTGGCCTTTTTCAGCTTATTTGTCAGTTTTGTTAATCCTCCAATTCTGTAAGTCTGACATCTCACATTCCATGTTCCTATTCTCATATCCTTTATCCGTTTCTGAGTCGTCGCCGAAGGCCTCCCAGCATCCGAATGAGACCGCATATTGTCTCTTTCTTGTCCAGCTTTCGTTGCAAGCCTCGACTCCAACACCCTACGGATTTATTTTGACTGGAGAGTTTGTTCATCAAAGCAAAAAATCCTTCGCCTTTCGATCCATTTTTTTTCTCCAAAAACTTCCCGCGATCCCGCATAATTTCCATGCACGTTCCATGTTGAACACAATTTCACATTTGTCTTTGTATTTTAGCGACGTATGTCCGTTACGGAAGGTGGAATTCAGTTTCCGGAAACGATGGAAGGTGGACGACCTAAATTGGGTGGGCTAATGGACCCACGACAAGGTGTCATTGACAGGAATTCCCGCTGCCAAACTTGCGCTGGAAATATGACTGAATGTCCAGGACACTTCGGGCACATTGATCTCTGCAAGCCGGTGTACCACATAGGCTTTCTCACGAAAACGATGAAGATTCTACGTTGCGTATGTTTCTACTGCTCCAAGATGCTCGTTAGTCCAACAAATCCCAAAATCAAAGAAATTATAATCAAAACGAAAGGACAACCACGGAAGCGGCTAACATACGTGTATGACTTGTGCAAAGGGAAAAAAGTTTGCGAAGGTGGCGAGGACATGGATCTGACAAAAGATGCTCAATTGGATCCAAACAAGAAAGCTGGCCATGGCGGATGCGGCCATTATCAGCCATCAATTAAGCGAAGTGGGTTGGAACTTATGGCGGAATGGAAAAATGTGAACGAAAATTCGCAAGAGAAAAAAATGGCAGTGACAGCTGAACGGTGCTGGGAAATATTCAAACACATAACTGACGAGGAATGCTTCATTCTCGGAATGGATCCGAAATTTGCCCGTCCCGATTGGATGATTGTTACAGTAATGCCCGTACCGCCCTTGTCCGTACGTCCGGCTGTTGTTATGTTCGGTGCAGCGAAAAATCAGGATGATTTGACGCATAAATTGGCTGACATCATCAAAGCAAACAACGAATTGAAGAAAAACGAATCTATTGGGGCAGCTGCTCACGTGATTTCTGAAAATATTAAAATGTTGCAGTTCCACGTAGCTACATTTGTCGACAACGACATTCCCGGTATGCCGAGAGCTACACAAAAATCTGGCAAGCCGTTGAAAGCGGTAAAGGCTCGACTCAAAGGAAAAGAAGGACGAATTCGTGGTAATTTGATGGGAAAACGTGTCGACTTCTCAGCTCGTACTGTCATCACACCCGATCCGAATTTGCGTATCGACCAAGTCGGTGTGCCGCGATCAGTTGCACAAAATTTAACGTTTCCGGAATTAGTCACCCCATTCAATATTGATCGAATGCAAGAATTGGTGAAACGTGGCCACTCACAGTATCCAGGGGCCAAGTACATTGTTCGCGACAATGGTGAACGCATCGATTTACGTTTTCATCCTAAACCAAGCGACTTGCATCTGCAGTGGGGCTACAAGGTCGAACGACATTTACGGGACGACGATTTGGTTATTTTCAATCGGCAACCAACATTGCACAAGATGAGTATGATGGGACACAGAGTCAAGGTACTTCCTTGGTCAACATTTCGCATGAACTTGAGTTGTACGTCTCCGTACAATGCCGATTTTGACGGCGACGAAATGAATTTGCACGTTCCGCAATCGATGGAAACCAGAGCAGAAGTTGAGAACATTCACATAACGCCTCGTCAGATCATTACTCCTCAAGCCAATAAACCGGTCATGGGTATTGTGCAAGACACTTTGACTGCTGTTCGTAAGATGACCAAACGAGATGTTTTTAT
>CM055403.1:15677941-15694277 GCA_029228625.1 Pseudolycoriella hygida | reverse complement strand
TTTTTTTCTAAGAAAATTTTCTTTTCTGAGAAAATTTTTTTTTCGGAGAAAATTTTTTTCAAAAAATAGAAATTTTTTCAACAACTGAAAACTTCCAAAACGACTGATATCACAACAAAAACCTCTTAAAAGCTAGAGTGGGGCGCAGTCCGTAAGACTGCTTTCAAAATTAATGATATCGCTTGAGGTGACGCTATCGCTGATAATACGAAGAAGTTTGTTTGAATGGAACCTTGTGTTTCCACTGATTTGATTTCCTGAAAAAATTACAGCGCTTTTTTTAAAACGAAATTACGTTGTATTAAAAAAATTGCGTCACAAATGCCGGACCCACCAGCGTAATAATTTTTCAACACTTTTAGTTTTTACACGCAAAAATTGAATTCACCTTTACCTACCCAATAAGAAACAAAAGACAAATTTTTGCAGCGCAAAACTGAAAGTACAGAACAATTATTTCGTCGTTGGGTCCGGCATTTGTGACGCAATTTTTTTAACACAACGTAATTTCGTTTTAAAGAAAGCGCTGTAATTTTTTCAGGAAATCAAAACATTGCACACAAGGTTCCATTCAAACAAACTTCTGCGTATTATCAGCGATAGCGTCACCTCAAGCGATATCATTAATTTTGGAAGCGGACTTACGTACTGCGTCACACTCTACCTTTTAAGAGGTTTTTGTTCTGATCTAGATATGTCTTTGCATCTAAGATTGTAGGCGACACGAATTATCCCCCAGAAAATTATTCCCAAGACTGAAAAAAGTGGGAATTATCGCCCAGACAAATGAGAATTATCACCCGGGGAATTAAAAAGCGGTAAATTTTTACATGGAAAATGCCACTTGGATGGGTTCTAAAGCGTCCAATTTGTGTAAGGAAAATGCTTTTTTATATAAGGAAAATGCTATTTTGTTTGAGGAAAATGCCGCCCGGCGATAATTCTCCGGGTGATAATTCCCATTTCTCTGGGCGATAATTAATATTTCTTTCGGTCTGGGGATAATTCCCTGGTGGAACATTCCCGTTACCGAGATTGTTTCTTTTTCGTAGAATCTGCTTTTGTTTTACTTTATATAATTTAATTCCATATGGTGGAGACGTGATAAATTAAAATCAATAAAATTAAAAATAAATGAATCGGCTGTTTGGCTCAGATACCCCTTTTCCCGCGTCCGATATCTTGCGAAATCGTAGACGCCCTCCCTCCAAACACCGGACGTCATTTGTGCAGAACCTCTAAGTTGGCATCACTGCACCAGAGAAGTGTGTGGCATAACGATAGTTTAGGGAGTCAAATCTGACTTTTCACAGCTTTGTGCTGCACTGAAGTTTGTTGAACGCAATAGTTATTTACGTAACTAGGAAAAAAATGTTGTTTTTTACGAGTGTGAGGTTTGCAGCCCGCGGCGAAGCCAAGGCCTGCAATCAGAGTAATCAAAAACATATATTTTTCCGAGTTTCGTACAATATTTTTCATTTCGAGGGTTCAGAAAACTGCTTTCCTGTTTTAAAATAGGACGGAAGACAGTAGTTTTCCATCCTAGGAATGAAAAACTAATTATCTCAAATCTAACACTGTTGTTCAACTATCTAGTGCAGTGATGCCAACTTAGCATTTCTAACTGATTATAACGAAAATTCGGGTATGTGGGCGATGTCAGCTGCTTAGACACTTTTATGACCCAATCTGGTAAAAAGTTAAGGTCAACAGAAAAACATAACCAAAGACCCATACGTATCAGAATAGATGTGGCAAACAGAATAGATGTGGCAAAGAGACTCGAACGTATCTAAATATACAAATAAGCAAACAATCCAACGTTTTCTGTTCTTTTATAACTGTAAGAATTTCAAAGATCCATAGAAATTACCCAAGGTAATGTCAAAGGCCCTACCGAAGTACATCTCAGACAATTCAAATCTAGATAAGTTTATATCCAAGGACTAAGTCGTTTTTCCCTAAAACCCTGAAACACGTGTTCTCTAAAATTTTATTCTCTACAACTTAGCCTTTGGAAGCAACTTTCTACCTCTTATAGTTCTGGAGATTCGGGTCATCCTGCCCAATTATGGAAGTGGCCATATTCCAGAAGTGGGCCATATTTCCTCATAACCCTGAAACACGTGTTCGCTTAAATTTAATTGCCTTTGACAGTAAATGTCCATATTGCATAGTTAAGGAAATATAGACGAACGAAAAACTGTTTTCGTATATGGCAAAGAATCTCAATTTCGTCCATTCCATTGGTCCCAGTGTCCAGACCCCTGACCCGATTCCCACAAAAAATTTTTTCCCAGTTTCGTGACATCAAATGTTTTCATTTGACATCAAACTGAGGAATTTCCGTGCTATACTTGCTGAGATATTTGCGAAAAAGTTTCATCGACCGTCGAAAATTTCATGTCCGACCTCCACTTCTTCGACCATATCTCCGGAACTACTTAGCCGATTTTGCTCATCTTCAAACCTGAATCATGGGAGGTATGTTCCTTTCAGGGAAAAAAGTTAAGGCTGATCGGTTGAGCCGTTTGGAAAAAAAAGTGGAGACGGACAGACAGACGGACATTTTTTTATTGCTGATTCGTCATCTCTAGACGATAATAGATGCATCCCCCCCTCCCACCTCGATCTACCCCATGTTTCAATAAAATTGTTTGTAATAAACGTATAGGACCTTCGTACTTCGTACGGGTCCAATTACGGCTCTCTGATCTGACGTTGCTTCTCCTAAGTTTTGTCAACAACCCGGGAAAAAATCCTACCCCGGTTCGGAGCTATAGTTACCATCATTTTTATAATGGAAGCGCTAACCAGGTACTTTAAAACTTTAAAAACTGAAACGATACAATTAACAGATCTAAAACAACACGAAACGTGAAATTAATTTCAGTCACAAGTCTATTTACTATTTTAGTACTCCGAAAGGTCATCGAGAAACTAGTTGTAAGACGGTGAGGACGAGAATGGGAGGACTTTATTCGCTTGGAGAAATTATTCTAGCGGGTACCGATTCAGTCAAAATTTATTTGAGGTATTAACCGAGCAGAGAATCTGGTTTAGACTCGTGCGCCGGTCGAAAAATCTCGGCGGCGACGAAATGATTCTCGGTGGAGCTGCAGCGATTCACTGAGGAAAATAGCTACAAGCGACGCAGGAATTGTGTTCATAATATACGCCGGAGACGTATTACATGCGCGGTTAATATATTATCAACCTTATTCAAGTATTGTGCAGTATGTCATACGTAACGAACGTGTTATGAGCTCAAATAATGCGTGCACGGCGTTCGTAATACGTGCACGGTGGATAAAATACGTCGGCGGCGTATATTATAAACACAATTCCAAACAATTAAAATAGATGGCGAAATTAGTGACGCTTATAAAGTGGATCCAACGGGTTCGAGTTCACAGGTTTCGGGTTTCGAAAATTTTAATTGGGTCGGGTTCGGGTTGGGTTTTTGTATCATTTGTTTCAGGTCTCGGTCTTTTATTCAAATTTCATGTTTTGCAACGCTGATGTAAATTTGATGTCAAATAAACTCGTCTCAAACTACTACTCTTTCAGTTAGTACTAGATTGAGAATACTCAATTCATTGTTTATGATGATTTATGAATAATCAGAATAGTCTAGCAGTTAGTCGGGCTTAGTATGTCTCCGCATTTATATCCAAGTCAATGCTGATAAAGCCAAATCGATTTTAGTAGGGCACTCCGGTTGCTTGTTTCTATGTGTGACACCATGCGCAGACTGATAATAATTGCTCATCTTTTGATGAAGTGTTTGCCATATGTTTTAAGTTCGATGAGCTACAAAGTTTATTCAAATTCATCGTCAAGGAAAGGCGCTCAAGCAGTAATGCCGTCCTTGCTACCTGTAAAAGCTATAAAGTACTTTATATAAGAATCAATTGTGAACGTTAATTCAATTGATAACGAGCGAAAACAAGCTTGGTCCGAAGAAAAAGGCTGAATTTTCTGGTGATTTCCAAGCTAATTGTCAATTGTAACTGGCATTTAACTTTAAATTGAAAATGACAATTAATTTCCTCGTATAGGGAAACTCAAAGCTATCATTTTGTCTCAAAGCAATGACATTTCGAATTCACTGAAATAGGATTTTCCCGATGTTTCTTAAAATTTACTGAATATTTTGTATTGCTTGGTCGGTATTGACTAAATTTTGCTAAAAGTTTGTATAGCTTGGAAACGATCAGATTTGTTGCGTATGCAACAGGGGTAAGAAATTACCTAAGTAATTATCTATTTCAACGAACAAAGTAAGCTGATAGGGACGTTTACGCCTGTCGCGAGACAACAACTCAATGGCGTAATGGTTAGCTCGTTTGCTTTCCAATATTCGATTGAGTTGCCAGTGTGATGGTTCGAAACTCGCCCGCAACAGAAAAAGAAATCGGTTGTCAGACGTGTACACAAATACACAGCTGGCTGAATCGGTTCAAATCTGGTGTAGTTGTGTGTGAAGAGCTGTCACACGGCTTACCGGTCAATACGTTGTTGGGAGCTAAGTGGGCTAAGCACTGCTATAGGTACTAAGGCGCAACATTCAAAAATCCTTCAGAGTGTCAAAATACTTAGAAGGCGTGGTTCGGAATTCACGTTAAGCATGTGGTCCCTAGTGCTAGGTCATTACAATACCATGTAAAAGTACTTTCACTAGCTATAGCAGCAATGGTAGCCGAATCTGTCACTTAAAAAGTGTCCTCCCGGCTATTATTATTATGTCGCGAGACCATGATATCAGCAATAACAGAGAATCGGGTAAACATGCTTTATTTTTATTTTTTCATTTTTTTAATTTTATTTATTTATTCTATTTCTTTTCTATTTAAACAGTTTATAATATAAAGTTTCAGTGTGCATAGCGCTATGAAGAAACATTTATTAGTTGGTGATTTTAATTTAAGTTATTTGTTTATGGAAGTGTTAATTTCCTTTTTTTTACTTTAAATTTTGAATTAATATACTTTGAGACTCATAGTCAAAAAAAAAAAAAAATTTATAATATTTTCTAATGTAAAAACTTCAATAATATATTCTGTGAATCATTACATAAAATGGCTCAAAGATTTCAAGAAAGTGGGAGAGAAAAACAAAAAAAATGTCGAAAAATCTAAATCATCAAGACTTTTCAAAACTGGAGATAGGATTTGGACAGACGGGCGGATGCCAGTAGCAGGCATACCAACGTGGGAGCATGATTGCACCTCCATAATTTCATTCGACCTGTAAGTCAAGAGACAAAATGTTGATAAGAGCCTCCGTCCCGGGACATTCCCAGTCGGCTGATGAGTGCGAATTTTCCACACCCACCCGCCGAGCCGAAGATGTCTCGGGCGGATCCCTCATCCACACTTCATCCCTTTCACTAGATACCTTCACCATGAATCAGCGTAATGAGTCAATTTCGCGAGCAACGGGAAAGTAGGTCGTTAGCCTGGGTACTGCTGTTCCGATAGCCATTCCTTAAGTTTTTTCTTGAACCGATATTCACTGGAAGACGTAATAGCTGCAGGGAGAGAGTTATATAAGACACTACCAACGATAGATAGAGCGACTTCTCCTAACTTCGTACGCGTTGTATTGTAATACAGCAACTTACGGTTTCTAGTTTCATACTTGTGGTAGGTTTTTTTAAACGAGATGTTACTACGCGACCGTCCAAGAATTGCGCTGTGTATGAAACTACAGACGCTCAGTTAAACAAGTCGATAGTGGAGTGGCGCTGTCTTAGATTACATGCATTTTTTAGGCATCTTTTCTGTAGTGTTTGTAGCTGGTCAATGCAACTTTTGCTAGCTCCCCCCCCCCCCCATATGCCATTGCGGTAAGCCAGATGCGAATGTGCTAGGGCGAAATAGATTTTCAATAAAATTGGTTTTGGTAGGACTCGTTTCAGCTTATTAAGTACTCCACTAACAGAAGCTAGCTTTTTGCATATCTTCGAAATATGTGGACCCCATTTTAGGTTTTCATCTATCATGAGGCCGAAGTACTTGTAAACTGAAACAACTTTCAGCTCTTGCCCGTTAAGCATGACCGCCTGTGTTTTAGGCTGATATTTTGCTCTTCTACGGAAGTGTTTTGTTTTGGTCACATTAAGGGATAGTTTGTTTATCTGGAAGAAAGCAAAGCTAAGTCATGATTAATGTCTGTAACATTCTGGTTATAAGTCATATTAGAACAGAAATTACCCGAACAAGCAAACAAGAGAATTTCACCCTTTAAAGGCAGTCGGTAAACATCGTTTATATAGATTAGAAATAGGAGCGGGCCAAGAACACTGCCTTGAGGCACACCTAGCTAGCGAGCTCTGACTGTCACCAATGATGACACACTGCTTGCGCCGACTGAGATAACTATTAAGCAAACTTAGAGCCATACCGCGGACGCCTGCATATTCTAATTTCTGCAAGAGTATTCCATGATCAACACAGTCAAAAGCTTTCTTGAGGTCTAAAAATACTGCACTAATAACGTTTCCTTTATCAATATTTAGAAGCATTTTATTTAACAATTCAAACGTTGCTGTATGGGTATTTTGTTCTAAATCTTAATTGCTTTATGTAGAAGAATTCACTAAGTTCAAGAAACATCTAGATTAAGTAGTAAGCTTATAATTTCACTAGTACTAGTTGGTCCAAGGAAAATGCTATTAGGATTTCTTTGTAAGGTAGAGAGTTCGTTAATGCAACAAACATTTGTTGTTGGCTAGCTTTTATACATAATTCTTGAGATCGATTTTTTTTTGGTTGATAGATCTCTCACATCTACCAGATAGCTTTTTGTTGGTAGACCTCTCTTAAAAACGATTGTCTAATTTTGACATTCAACTCACATTAATTTAATCGGGTCGGGTTCGGTCCGGGTCTTGTATCGAAACACTTCGGGTTTCGGGCTTCGGGTTTGGAAAAATTTGATCGGATCGGGTTCGGTCCGGGTCGGGTTCTGAAAGATTTAAGTCGGGTTTCGAAACAGTTCAGGTAGCGAGTTTCGGGTCTCGAAAAAAAATTTCGAGAAGGGTTCGGTCCGGGTCGGATTTTGAAAAGAGATCGACCAGCTCATCTCTATTTCTGAGTTAAAGTATTTGTGAATTGTGGAATCTAAGGTAAGGAGATAGTGTTCATACTTTACACTCACAGAAGAAATCTGAAAGAATTTTACTTTTCGTAAGTCATAGAGAAGTATGTCTACCTCGTTCCTTTGTAAAAAAAAGTCAGTCCCTACGAAAGAGCCTGAAAAAAAATACAAAAATACAAATAGCGAACTCTACTCCTTCAGTTTACCGCTAAAATTCAAATAAATGTATGTAGCATTTGAAAAACAAAATGTTTTTTTCGATTGGGTTGCAAAAATTTGAATACACAAAGGCACATGAGAGAAAACGTAAACAATACAACAGTCAAAAAGCCATTATCAGCTGATTTATTGATTGAGTTTAAGTTTGTTGTATTGCGCGCACTTCAGCGAACTGTTACGAAATTTGCGAGTCAAACAATCGAAAGAATAATTAAAATGAAGCCTACGTTAGTTGCGGATGAAATGTTTCCAGAAGGAGCAAATTTCATGGATCTAGATGAGGTAAAATCTGAATATCTAGACAAAAACTTTTTTTTATTGTTTGTCATTGCAGCCTGGTGCAGGGTCCGGCCTCTTAATGGATTTAGCCGCAAACGAAAAAGATGTGCATGCAGATTTTTACAATAGTAAGTCAAAAGCAAACTCACTAAATTTTCCATGTCCATTCCGTTCTTATACAAGTTGTTTGGTTATCAACAAACTCTTGGTTTAGATTTACGACCCGAGCGTCCGTGTGGATTTCTTGATCCCAATTTCGAAATGTACGAAGGAGCTGAAGTAATTGGAAATCGGGTGCACACTTTGTTCCAATCGTATCTGGAATGTACATCAAACGATATCATATCCCCACCAATTTCATACTCTCCCCTCTCCCCACATTAAATGTCGAAACGAGTCGATGCAGCCACGCTAGGCACATTGCGACTAGTTTGATATGGACAAGTAGTACAGATCCAGTGGAGAGTTAAATACAACGTTCTTGGATGCCACCTGTTTTCCTAGTCTCTTAGGGGCGATTCAAAAAGTACGCAACTTTTTCGGGGGGAGTGCGGGTCTAGGCTCGGAACAGGTCAATTCAGGTCAGACTTCAAGATGATCTAGTCTCCCCAATTCGAAGCTAACAACCATTTCAGATGCTATCGTAAACTCGGTACACGTTCCTTAACTTTTGTCTCGAATAGATTTTTTATTTTTTTATGTAATTACAATAAATTTTGTGATTGAAGTATAGACGGTATGTTTAGGTCATCAGGTCAGGTCAGAACAATTTTTTTATAAGAGTGAGGAAATCTTCATAGACACCCGGTTCTCCTGGACCAATGTAGTTTTGTATTCCATTCTTCAATAACCTCCTTCCTTTCTCTCCATACTCTCTTTTTCCCGGAACCGCCTCACAGCATTACTTCGGGGAGGGGCTGTGCTTTCACACTTACTTTCTTAGATCAGGCAGTATTCTTTGATAGTCTCTCCACACCTACTCATCGCGGCACATCTTCGATATTATGTTTTCAGCATTTACTTTTGACCTACTCACCGTCATCAACTCACCTCGCTCTTGCTCGAAGTGGAGGCAGACAAATAACACGTGCTCCGCAGTCTCTTCCTCCCTCTCATATGTTGTGCAGAAAGCTTATTCTGTGAATCCGAACCTGTGCAGGTACTTCCTGAAGCTTCCGTGGCCTGACAGAAACTGTGTCAATTGGAAGTTAACCTCTCCATATTTCCTCTGTACAAGAACCATGTCAGAACCATGACAATGACTCTCTCGCATTATGTAGTAATGCCAATTTCGGATAAGAATGCTACATATTGTAAGACGTGTCCGCCGAAACCTCTGCAATAGCTCTTGCTCTCAATAAAAAAAAATCTGCAGACCAATGACGTTGTGACCTGAATTTGACCTGTTCCGAGCCTGTGGGTTTGAGAAAAGCGTGTGCTCCGTACAATTTGTATTTTTTTCCATGTATTTTGACGTGCAATGGCAGAGGAGAAATGATTAAGACTGGGCGTTTCATTCGAAACTTGGCTCTAATCGATTTCCAGCAACAAATAAATGACCAACTAAGATGATACTTTGTATTTTCAGATTTCGGCGACTTGTTCGACGAGGAAGAAAACAACGCATAAGCAGAACCGGATAGTTATGTGTAATGAAATTTAATTGAAATGTTTTTTTATTTAAACAAGGAATAAAATTTAAAACAATGGGAAAAATCCATTTGCATTATCATTAGTTCACCTCTTTCTTTACCATTTTCATCATATAAAATTACCCCGATTGAGTACGAAATTCAATCTATGTGTTTGTAAGACAATCTTAACATATACAGATGGCGCTGATGAGACCACAAATCAAATTTTATTCGTCACCACTTAATTCATCCGAATTATATTCTTCTTGGTCTTCTTCGTCGTCGCTCATTTGTTCCAATTTTGTTGAATTCAATGAGTCATAGAGATCCCAGTTTTCCGCTACCTCTTCGGCAACAGCCGTTATTTGTTGACCAGTTCCATATACTGTGGAATCAAAATTAATATCATCGTCACATACTTTCATTGTTCACTTACTTTCAATATATTTTTCAAATTGTTTGGGAACCAATGCCTTGGCCCGTTCAATGTCTTCTGGACTGCACTCACCGGTATCAAGACCTTAAGAACAATGAATTTATTGAAGAATAAAAAATCGAAAATTTACAAATTCATTTACTTACCAGCCAGTAAACCCATTCTCTTAAGCACTTCAATGTCATCATGGATTTCAAAATTGTCGTCAAACTTAAAAAAATATTCGGACCTGAAATGCAGACGGTGGTGTAGGTGTCACCAATACGGATCAGTTCAGTGTACTTACTTATCATTCGAAATGCTGCAATTGATGTGCGTCTTCTTGTGTGTGTTTACAATAATGAAAGGCAATTGAATGGCTGACAATGCCGATGGTGTCATACCGCGCTCCTCTGCTTCCTTGTTACGATTCACCAACGTCTTAAAGGAAACATGCTGCAAAATTAGTTCACGCAATTGCTGTTCCTTAGCTTCAATTCGTTCTCGGCGTGTCTGAATTTCTTTCTCCAAGGAATTACATTGCTGCAACGAAAGAAAAAAGTGTCCATTTGCTTCCATCATCCCAACGAAAGTGATTTGCTATCACTTACTTGAGCCGAATTGGTTGGCAAGCCGATCCAACGAATTTCTTTTTTATCTTTTGAAATAATGTTCATGGCCATTAAAACATTGAGTGCATCGTAAACCCGTCGACGAATATTTTTCTGATCACAATTAGCTGGATCTGCTTGTCCTTTAGCTTCCTAATGGTAATGCAGAGATCAATGTATTTAAGACATCAGCACCAATTTAACACCGACAACATTACCTCCTCAACTAATTCATCAGCAACTTCATTGTAAGTGGTTGTTCCCTTTTCTTTGACCTTTTCACACACTTTCATCGAAAAATGACGCAGACCTTTGCCCACTCGCTCTGTTTTACGACGTCTGCTACTAACGCCCTGCACTCCTGTTGAGTGACTATAATAAATAGATCTATTTTAGCAACATGACGTTTAAAAATACGTCGAAAAGAATTACTCTCTCTTTGCTACTGTTGGCGGAGATGATTTGGTGTTGATGTACTTTGAGGACCCTGTGTGTTTCGCATATTTGATTGTGGTCTGAAGAATGAATGGAAAAATGGTCAGAAATTATGTAAAATCAAAAAATCGTTCTGAATGTCATCAGAGTCGCTTTGAAATTAAGGAATCCTCAGGACAGGACAATATCGGCACAAAACATGACCTGGAATTATATTGTGGATTCACGGATTGGAACAACGAATCAGAATTCAAGATCTAAACATTTGGACCTGAAATCAGAATCTGATTTCCAGGAGATTTGATGCCATCAAAACACTTTGTTTGCTCAACCATGGAAGCACTAATAGTCAGGAGAGACTTGAAACTGTGCGGGCGATTGTCATTGAAATTGACTAATGAAAGCGCTTAGACATTGCGTGGCTACGGCTCCCAGTGAGAAAACGGCTTTTTAGACCCGTACGAAGAACGAAGTTCTCCGTAAAGAGGTCTATTGAGTTTACCAGGACGTTTGTAACCAGTCGAATTTCGACACGGGAGTAGGGGGATCATGGTACTTAGATGACGAATCAACAATAAAAAAAAAATGTCCGTCCGTCCGTCAACACGATAACTCGAGTAAAACTAAACCGATTTTCAAAAACTTTTTTTCTCTAAAAGGTAATCGAAATAACCTTTATGTGATTGCAACCATGGCCTATTTTTAGGAATTTCATTCTTAAAAATTCCATAAAATTCTTAAAAAATTCCTAAAATTTCCCAAATTCCCAAACTTAAGAATTAAGGAATCTTAGGCTTTTCTTTTAAGAATTTTAAGGAACTTTTAGGAATTAAATTCTCAAAAATAGGCCCTGATTACAACACGACACTGTCGGCCTAAGGGCCGGCGAGCTAGGACCGTTTAAGTGGTTTTTGGTCTTTTGTACATAGCTCGAGTAAATCTTTTCCGATTTTCATTAACTTGTTTTTGTTTGAAAGGTCTGGGCATGGTCGACAATTTATGGAAGAAACTTTTTTGATTTTAAGTCCATGGACTTAGCTAGGGCACTAAAAACGAGTCTCTGCTAGGGCCCTACATGTTTTTTGTGCATAACTCGACAAAGACTCTTCCGATTTTCAAAAAAAGAATTGCCAACATTTCATGGAAGAAAATTTTTTGATTAGACTCAGCTAGGACCCTGAAACTGAGTTTCTACTAGGGCCCAACGTGTTTGTTTACATAAAACGGTTAAATCCTAACCGATTTTGTTGATTCTTTTTCTGTTTGAGAGGTAACCCAGTTCCGAATTATATTCAAAAACAAATTAGGGCCCGGTGCCAGTGCTTAGGGCTCAAATGGGCCTCAGGTCGGCCCTAACCAAAAAAAAATGTTTTTTTTTCTATGATACAGAGCAAATTGAGGAAAATATTTCTGTCTATGGAAGTGTGTGTTCGAGGCCTCTACTTAGAGCCCTGAGGTCGGCTCTTGACAAAAAAAAATCTTTAGACCCGTACGAAGAACGAAGTTCTTCGAAAAGGGGTCTTATGCGTTTACCACGACGTTTGTAACCACACCAATTTCGACCGGAGTGTAGAGAGGGAGCATCGATCATGGTCCTTAGATGACGAATCAGCAATAAAAAACATGTGGAGGGACCCGTACGTATCAGAATAGATGAGGTAAACAGAGTTGATGTTACGAAAAGACTCGAACGTATTTAAGTAAATATTACCGTAACTCTTAAGTGTATGAAATTACGTCCACATTAAGTTGTATTGGAAATTGGCGACAGGTCAATATTAAAAAACCCGTCCGAAGAAACGGTGTAAGAAAGGCCTTCCGAAAGTACAAAATTGACCCCCAAACAGACAAAAATGTTCATCTTAATTTTTTCTACAACATAGCAACAACCCATTTTTTGTCGGGGGCCGACCTTAGGACCGACCTAAGGTCGGCCCTAACCAAAAAAATGGGTTTGCTCTATTGCAGAGCAAATTGAGAGAAACAATTTTGTATGTGTCCGAGCCCTTTACTTAGGGCCCTAAGTCAGTCCTAAGGTCTTCAGTAGAGGCCTCGGACAAATACTTACATAGACAAAAATATTTCCCTCCATTTTCTCTACAACATAGTGAAAAACTATTTTTTTGTCTAGGGCAGACCTTATGACCAACCTAGGGCGGCCATAAGGAAAGGCCTCGGACACATAATTCCATAGACAAAAATGTTTCCCTCAATTTGCTCTGCAACATAACAAAAATTTTTTTTTAGTTAGGGTCGACCTTAGGCCTGAGGCTCACTTCAGTCCTAAGCACAGGCACTGGGTCCGTATTGGTTTTTGACGTTGGGCCCTAGTAGAAACGAGAGGCAATCCCAGACCTTTCGATTAAGAAAAAAATTGAAAATCGGAAGACATTTCCTCGAGTTATATACAAAAAACATTGTAGAGCGCTAGCAGAAGTGCCCCAGCTATGTCCTAGGGCCAAACCTCAAAAAAATTTCTTCTACAAATTGTTGGGCTTTCATAGACCTGTCGATTTAAAAAACAATTATGACAATCGGAAAACATTTACTCGAGTTATGTACAAAAAAACACGTATGGCCCTAGCATAGACTTGTTCTTAGCGCCCTAGGAAAGTCCAAGGACTCAAACCCAAAAAAGTTTCTTCCATAAATTGTCGGCAATGCCCAGATCTTTCAAACAAAAAAAAAATTTATGAAAATCGGAAAAGATTTACCCGTTTTATGACAGACGACATTTTGATTAGAAACCCTTGGACTCAGTCAGGACCCTAAAACTGAGTTTCTACTAGGGCCCAACGTGTTTACTTACATAAATTGGATAAATCTTAACTGATTTTGTTGATTCTTTTTCTGTTTGAGAGGTAACCGAGTACCGAATTATATTCAAAAACAAATAAGGGCCCGGTGCCTGTGCTTAGGGCTCAAATGGGCCTCAGGTCGGCCCTAACCAAAAAAATGGGTTTGCTCTATTGCAGAGCAAATTGAGAGAAACAATTTTGTATGTGTCCGAGCCCTTTACTTAGGGCCCTAAGTCAGTCCTAAGGTCGGCCCTTAACAAAAAAATTGTTCTTGCTGCAAAATTGAGGGAAACATTTTTGTCTATGGAAGTATGTGTCTGAGACATTTCCTTACGGCGCTAAGGTCGGCCCTAACCCAAAAAATGGTTTTTTCCTATGTTGTAGAGAAAATTGAAGTGAAAATTTGTATCTATTTACGTCCGGCAATTTCCAGTTACAATTCAATGTGGACGTAATTTCATACACTTAAGAGTTAAGGCAAAATTAACTTAGATACGTTCGAGTCTTTTCCTAACATTAACTTCGTTTGCCACATCTTTTCTGATTTGGCTGCATCCATGTCTTAAGGACTTTGAAAAATACGAATTTTCGTGCCATTTGCGAATAGCCTGTTTTTGTGAAAAAGGCTTTCGCTGTTAAAAAGAACATTTTTTTTTGCTTTCGTCGAAGCTATTTGGATTATGTCAATTGAGCGAATAGCTAACTCCTGCAGGACGTCACTTGTCTATTATTAGTGGACTATTTTAAAGCTTGCATATAATTCATAAAAACACAAAAACTAAAATATTCAACGACGCGACGGTGAACACATTTCATACTTTTCTTCAAAATGTTTAAACTTACCATCTGTGGAACATTAGTCTTAAGTGATTTGACAGAGGAAACGGATGGTTCACCTTTCGCTGTTGCTGTCTTAACATCAGTACCATCGGTAATTTGTTCCGGTTCCTCGACACACTGGTATATGTTCTATGGGAGTAAATAGAAAAGTTCTATTCGTCTGGATGGACCTAAGTTAAACTTCAATCTTACTTTAATGTTTGACGAGTCACAACCAGTGACTTCTCTAACTATTGCCCTCATACCCTCCTGAGTCAACGTTTGTTTATTAGTCCGCATAATTTTGATTATTTGCGATGTCCCTGGGAACACGAATTAATTATTATTTCTTATGCAAATCACTTCGATTATAAAAGTCATTACGGTGTAGGTCGACACTACCATAACCAAAATATTCAAATGAGTTTTCATCCCAAAGTGATAACGATTTGAAGACGAAACATTTCAATGCAATAGAGTGAGCTTTAAAGAAGACTTACCATTGTGGCATTGCACCAACAGGCTAAGCGATTCAGGTGCTTGTTCCATTGATGTGGAAAGTATTTACTGTTTGAAATATTTTTTTAGAAACACTATAAAGCACTTAATATCATAGGAGAAGCCTCTATATGTTAACAGGGGGACACCTCAAAATGGCGTGTAAGCGAACCGATGGTCTTAGAATGTGATTGATTTTAACTAAATTGAAAACAGTGCGTTAGAAAATTTTTATGTTATTCGATTCATTAATATTTTGGTTTTGTCATAAACAAACTTTATAGTACATAGATTGACGTGGGTTTCAAAAATTCAATTATTTCAAAAATGCCTCATCTTGCTGTGCAAAAAAACATATAACACTTCCACGAATATATTTGACAACCTCTACTATAATCAATGGCGCCAAATTACACGACCCAGCCGAAATTTGCTTTTATCCAAGTGCAAAACATACATTGATAATCAAGAAAAAATCTGTTTGTTCATTGCAATTTTATTTTGTTGGCCATCCCGATCGTACTGATGGGTGCATGCATATAATCAAGTAATGCCCATCACATAGTCAGTTATGAATCAATATTTGTTATGTACTCATGCAACTAAAACGACGTCTACGTGTGTAACGTACCTATATAATTAAATAATTAATTTAATTTATATAACTTTGTATATTATTTATTTCATAAAACGTTACAGTATTTTTACAGATAACAGCATTTTCTCTTTTTTAGATGTTTTGCTATATATTATAACGATTATAACAACAATGACAAAACAGCTGAAATTGATGAAACGTGTGAATGTGTAGCTGTAGAATGTGCAAATTATAAATTTTTTCATTGTACAATATTACAAAACAGCAGTATAAAAAATATTATATAAAAATTATAAATCAATTCCAGCGGATTAGTATCTATTGGATGGATTGATTTTATAAGTATATTAAAATTTAAAATAATTCGAGTTCAAAGTAAAAAACGGTTTACATAAAATTATTCTAAGAACAAAATATTTTCCCCAAAAATGGAAAATTGCTCATTTTGATTCCCAAACCTGGAAAAGATATAACGCAAGTAGCCTCCTATAGGCCGATAAGTTTACTGCCGATATTATCTAAACTTTTCGAAAAATTGTTATTAAAGCGCATTACCTCGCTAGTCAATCAACGTAATCTAATTGCAGATCATCAATTTGGTTTTAGGAGTTACCATTCAACCATTTAACAGGTGCATCCGAGGGGTGGCGCACTTCATTTATTCCATTTATTCCCAATTTTTTTTTTTAGTTTTTTAGTTTGACAAATAAGTTCAAAAAAAGGTTTGCACAAATTATAAAGCATTTAAACCATCTTGAGATTAAATTTTATTTTTTTGAGAATAAATGGAATAAATTTATTTATTCCATTTATTCCATTTTTCAACAAAAATTCTTTTAAGTTTTCAAAAGTGGGTTTTTTCACTTTTTGACACATTAGTATGGTTTGTTGTGTGCGTTGCCATCAAAATCAAGTCTATTTGAGGT
>CM055403.1:15656071-15677441 GCA_029228625.1 Pseudolycoriella hygida | reverse complement strand
GGAAGTTGGTCGAAATTGAGGCGAAAGTTTTCGCCAAAAATTTTTTTTCGTCGACATCGATAGATATTGACTTGCGCATCATTTTGATGAATAGAAAGTGGGGTCGCCGAGGCGCGGAAGTTGGTCAAAATCGAGGCGAAATTTTTTTTCGTCGGAATCGATAGATCGGAGAAAATTTTTTTTGGAGAAAAAACTTTTTAGTATAAAAGTTTTTTTGGAGAAAATTTTTTTTGGAGAAAAAATTTTTTCAGAGAACATTTTTTGGAGAAATTTTTTTCTGAGCAAAATTTTTTCTGAGAAACTTTTTTCGTAGAAAAATTTTTTTAAAGAGAAATTTTCAGAGAAATTTTTTTTGGAGAAATTTTTTTTCTAAGAAAATTTTCTTTTTTGAGATAATTTTTTTCAAAAAATAGAAATTTTTTTAACAACTGAAAACTTCCAAAACGACTGATATCACAACAAAAACCTTTTTAAAGGTAAAGTGTGACGCAGTCCGTAAGTCCGCTTCCAAAATTAATGATATCTCTTGAGGTGACGCTATCGCAGATAATACCAGCGGAATAATTTTTCAATACTTTCAGTTTTCACACGCAAAAATTTAAATTTACTCAAAAAAATCTACGCAATAAGAAACAAAAGTCAAATTTTTGCAGCGCAAAAACTGAAAGTACAGAACAATTATTTCGTCGTTGTGTCCGGCATTTGTGACGCAATTTTTTTTAACAAAACGTAATTTTGTTTCAAAGAAAGCGCTCTAATTTTTTCAGGAAATCAAAACTTTTAACACAAGGTTCCATTCAAACGAAATTCTGCGTATTATCTGCGATAGCGTCACCTCAAGCGATATCATTAATTTTGGAAGCGGACTTACGGACTGCGGCACACTCTACCTTTTAGAAGGTTTCTGTTGTGATACGAATATACGTTTGAAAACTGATTTCACCCAAATTTCATTCTAACACAACATGTTGACTGACTTGTGGCCGATTTTCAATTTGACCCGTTTTTTACCCATAACTCCCTTATTTCAGAACAATATCCCACTCCGGAGCATGTTTTTTCGACGTTTTGGGCCATCCCTGACAACATATCAAAAATTAATTTTTCAGTAATTTTCGGGCAGCGTAGCAAATTTTTGTCCATTTTTCACTCCTTTGATCGACCCTGGACACTGTCGAAACCTTTCATTTGACACCTCACTGGCCTCATTCCGGCAACTACTCGCCGAGATATAGGTTAATAAGTGCTCCCGTTCTGGACAAAATCGTTGAAAAATGGCCTATATCTCGGAAGTGGGAAACTTTTTCACCCAACATTATTCAGCAATTTCGTTGCCCCAAGCCTCCACTAACGATTGGCACTCAAACATTATCTCTACTTTGTCCATCAGTAAAAGTTTTCTAACAACAAAGTGAGGCAACCCCGAAATTTCAACAGTTTTCGCTGCCTAGCTCCTCCGCTTGAAGTCGGATCAAAAAGCTATCTTCTACAAAGTTGTAGTCATCAAAAACTATAAGTTTTTTCTTCCCCAGCTCAAATCTCTAACACAACATCTTGACTGACTTATGGCCTATTTTCAATTTTGACCCGTTTTTTACCCATAACTCCCTTATTTCAGAACAATATCCTACCCGGAACATATTTTCTCGACGTTTTGCACCATACCCGACAACATATCAAAAAGTATTTTTTTTACTCCTCAGATTAAATGCAAAAATAACGGGATTGTGACCGACAGACAAATAAATAAATAGACAAATAGACACATAAATAAGCAGACAAACTTTAGAGTTTTATAATTAGTAATTCCAAAGTGTAAGTGTTCACTTAGAGAATATTCGAACTACTATTCGCACCAGCTGATCTCTCTAATAAGTAAGAAAGCTAGGACTAAAAAGCAGCTCAATGAACTGAAGAAGGCTAGTTCGGTCAACATAAGTGAAATTGATAAAACTGTAGCGGAGTATAGTCGTCTTCGTAAGGAAGTCAAATTGGGTATAAATAAGTGTTTTAATGACTAAAAGATCAAAACTAACACAAAATGTTTTTTCACGTTTACGAAGTCACTGCGTAAGACCAACTCGCTTCCGAATGATATGAAACTTGGAAAGGAAGTTGCTAACGATCGTAATTCCGTCTGTAATTTCTTTGCGAAGTACTTCAGTTCAGTTTTTAACCCACTCGTCCATGGCTTACAGACGCAAGCAACTATTTACGACCCATTTCAGTACATGTCTGGTGAGCATATGCTCCTGGAATTTTCCTTTTCGGAAGGTAAAGTTCAAGATGCGATGAAGAGCTTCAACATTCATAAAGTGAGCAGCCCAGATATTGTTCCCATGATGTTTTTTATAAATTTGTCAATTTCCTTGGGCCTACCGCTTCGCATACTATTCAACAAATCCTTATCTGGGAGAAAATTTCCATCCAAGTGGAAGGTGAGTTTCATCTCAGCTATCTTCAAGGATGGTGACAAAGCCAACGTCGCAAACTATACGCCGATTAGCATTTTGTGTGCTGTGTCCAAGATTTTTGAAAGGCTAGTTTTTACCAGACTGAACAAATTAAACACAAAATCCATCATTCTCAACATGGATTCTTTGCAAAAAGATCTACCAAACTAAGTTCATGGAATGCGTATCGATTGTAGCCGGCGCAATAGTGGATGGTGGTCAAGTAGACTCAGTCTATACCGAATTCACAAAAGCTTTTGACAAAGTCGATCATTGTTGCCGAATTGGTAAACTGTATGGCTAATTAATTAATTCGAATCTAGTGGAATGATTTGCTTCATGTCCGCAGCGGTAGCGGAGGGCGTGGCGCAGTCCCCACACCCCAAAAAACTCCATACAAAAACCTTTGGGACAAGACACGATGTATAGGCGAACTTTGGAGTTTTTCTCCCTGCCCCCTCCCCCTCCAAATTATATTAAAAAAACTACTTCCTATCCTGATTCCAACGCACTTTGGATCATCAAAATCGGTTGAAAACGAGCCGAGATATCGCCAATCAAAGATTACCAATTTCCATTTAAAAATGGTAAAAATATGTTTGAAAATAATCAAAATTTTATTCCTGTGTTGTGTGTCCACGATGTATCTATCTATCTATGTATCTATCTACGTTTTTTTCTCGGGAACCGCCCGAGCGATTTCCTTGGGGAAGTTCAGTTTCGGTCCCAGATGGAAAATTCAGCCGGTATCTACACACAAAAAAATCTTGGAACTGAGTTATTGGCCTTCAAAGTTTTCGTACAACCCCCACATATGAAAATCCACCGACAGGAGCACTTCTTCGGCTATATCTCGGCCGGTAGTGGTCAGATCGCGGTGAATGGGGTATCGATCTCACAAAGCCAACGGAACCGGTCTTGTGGAAATCGGTTCGTTGCCAGAAGTCGGTCAAAGTGGTCCGAAATAGCTACGCGGCCGTAGAGCGGCTATGAGAAAAATTTTTTTTTGAAGCGACCGAAAATGATGTGGAAAGTGCGTAGGATGATTTGAGAAGTGTGTGGGATGATGTGGGAAGTGTGTGGGACAATGTGGGAAGTGTGTAAAGTGATGTGGTTAGTGTGTGAGATGATGTGGGAAGTGTGTGGGATGATGTGGGAAGTGTGTGGGATGATGAGGGAAGTGTGTGGAATGATGTGGGAAGTGTATGGGATGATGTGTGATGGGAACAAGTTACGGGTCAAAATTCGACTGGTTAGGGGCTGCAGCCCTAAATTACGTAACGCTCAAGGGGAGAAGGGAGGTATTTGTCGCAATGTTACATTTCTGATTGTCTATCATAAGGTTAAAGATGTTATAACTTATTCAGTAACAACAAAAATGTTTGAAGTATTTGTGACAATATTTACTGTTCTTCAAGTGTGTCCAATATGGACCTTACGCTTATTCATTAAGCATTACATTAAATATAATTACTTCGGAGAAAATTTTTTTCGAAGCAAAATTGACAATTTTTTTTCGGAGAAATTTTTTTTCTAAGAAAATTTTCTTTTCTAAGAAAGTTTTTTTCGGAGAAAAATGTTTTCAAAAAATAGAAATTTTTTTAACAACTGAAAACTTCCAAAACGACTGATATCACAACAAAACCCTCTTTAAAGGTAGAGTGTGACGCAGTCCGTAAGTCCGCTTCCAAAATTAATGAAATCGCTTGAGGTGACGCTATCGCTGATAATACGCAGAATTTTGTGTGAATGAAATCTTGTGTTCAAAGTTTTAATTTCCTGAAAAATTACAGCGCTTTTTTTTAAAACAAAATTACGTTGTGTTAAAAAAATTGCGTCACAAATGCCGAACCCACCAGCGGAATAATTTTTCAACGCTTTCAGTTTCTACACGCAAAATTTATCTTAAACAATCTACGCTATAAGAAATAAAAGTCAAATTTTTGCAACGCAAAGACTGAAACTACAGAAAAATTGTTTGGTCGTTGGGTCCGGCATTTGTGACGCAATTTTTTTTTTAACAAAACGTAATTTTGTTTCAAAGAAAGCGCTCTAATTTTTTCAGGAAATCAAAACTTTGAACACAAGATTCCATTCAAACAAACTTCTGCGTATTATCAGCGATAGCGTCACCTCAAGCGATATCATGAATCTTGAAAGCACACTTACGGACTGCGTGACACTCTACCTTTAAAGAGGTTTTTGTTGTGATCGTATCTTAGTGATCGTTCTCAACTCGTAGTTATTGGTCGTTCCATCTCCAAGGATCAATACTCGGCCTACTACTATCCATAATTTTGATAAACGATTTGCTGTCATCCCTTCTTGCAGCTACTGGGCTTGGCTTCGCTGACGACCTTAAAATCTTTCGTTGTATCACCAACAGGAGTGACTGCTTGCTTCTACAAGATGACCTTGACATAGTGGAACAGTGGTGCAAATCCAACAACATGAGCCTAAACCATAACAAATGTTCGGTTGTGTCGATCACTCATAGTCCTGCTATACGAGTACATAAAATGGATTCCAAACCGATGAACAGTATTCTAGTTTAGATCGGACGAGAAGCCCAGAAGTCGATATGAGTTCCTCGTTATGAAGTCAACGTGCTCGTTAAATAAGAACTTGTCATCGAGCACGAGTAAACGAGCACGTTGACTTCATAACGAGGAACTCATATCGACTTCTGGGCTTCTCGTCCGATCTAAACTAGAATACTGTTCATCGGCTTGGAATCCCTTTTATCACAAGTCAGTACATCAGATAGAACGCGTCCAAAAGAAAGGAGTCTAGAAGACTTAAAAATGATGAATTAAATCTTTTTAAACTGATCCACAACCGCATCGATTCCTAGCTGGCCCTTCAGCTTGCTTTTGATCAACGAATTAAACGCAGCCGGCAAAGGAACGTGTTCTACCTGCCCAACTTCAAAACCAATATCCAGAGGAATTGCCCTATTTTTCGGCTGCAAGAACATCATGAAGAGTTTTTCTCAGAATTGAATATAATGGACGAGACACTTAGATTGTTTAAGGAGTGCGTTAAAAATCGCTTTGTGTATTATTGATTAGATGATCCGCTATAAATTGTACTACGGTTGTTGATTGGACTTTTGATTATGATTTCTATTTTATTGGACCCGTACGAAGTACGAAGGTCCTATACGTTTACTACAAACAATTTTAATGTAACATGGGGTAGATCGAGGTGATTTCGACATGCTTTCCCGCGCTTTCGCTGAATACCTTGGCCGCGAGATCAGCCCTAAACCCAGGGTTGGTCTCAATCGTCAGCCCTTAATTAGCCCCTTTGGAATAGCTCGAGAGCAGTCTACAAATAATGACCAGACAGTAGAAAACACATTTGACATGATTCGACCCATTCAACCATTAAATGCTCGAGTCCAGTAACAGCCCTAAACTTGGAAGTTGTAGCCCCGTTCAGCCCTTAATTAGCCCCTTTCGTTTTGAGCCCTCCCAAAAAAAATTAAGGGGTCGGGGTTACAGCGATATGTACCTCGTGGGGAACAACTATTTTGTCTTATGTTAATATAAATCGCATTTCAAGAGAGGTTACGGTATCGAATTCTACATCGTTTACATAATTTACAAAATAGAAATACCGATGGAATGGTCCTAATAATATTGGGAGCATACCGACTTTGACAGATTTTTTACATTTTTGCAATTTTGAAATTTTCTTGAAAAATCGAAATCATAACAAAATGGATTTCTAAGACTTTTTTCTTTACCATGACATCCGGACATTCAGTCATCCTGACACCCGATCATACAGACATCGGACACCCTAAGATCAAGACATCTGGATAAAATTCGACCTCAATTCTGCCATAAGACCCTGACTTACGTCAAGGGAATAAATTTTTTCGAATTATTGTAAATTAGATGACGCTAGCGTCTATGGGGAGCGACCGTAGCAACGGAGTATTAATAAAACAGACGATTGTGACATGATAAAATAATACATTTTTTTCAAAGAACTTAACAAATTCAAATTTACCACCACCCAGAGGTTTTATATTCATATTTTTCGTCTTAACGCACGCTTTGCGGCGGAGTTCTTAGCCCAATAACTATTCTTACCAACGCCTTCCTCGGTAAAAGTAGAATTTTTATGATTGACGGTGAGCGTCACTTGAACTCTTCTATTCGCGGATTCTACTTTGCTGAATTTCACAGACTTTGGAAATTTCTCGTAGAGCAAACTCAACGGACTTCTCGGAATATTCTTGCTATGCTCCTCTGTAAGTAAATAGTTATACATTGAATGGTCATTTGCTGGCAAAGCCATTCATACCGAACTCTTTCTTCATGAGGGGATAAAAAACACGCCAAACGGCATCTAGTGAGTAATTCGAGTCCAAATAAATGGCGCCGGCCACCGATTCAAATACGTCTCCCAATGCTTTCGGTATGTCGATGTCGTCCGATTCCGTTACTTCATCTTCACCAAGCAACAACATGAAATTGCCATAAACCGTTTCATCGTCTTGAACATCGTTATTAAATTTCTCAGCAAACGAATGGATCAAGCGGTACAAGTCAAAGGAATTTAATTTCAGGTAAAGATGGAACTTGTGCTTAACGGCTAAAGCACCAAAAAATGCATTGTTTGTTAGAGCCGCTCGTAGATCAGTCAAATCACCCGGAGAAAACTGTCTGGGATCTTCGAATATGTAACGAGTAATTAGATAATCTAAAACGGCGTCACCCAGGAACTCCAAACGCTGATAACAGTCAGTGACTGTGTTGTCATGATACGATACATGTGTCATAGCTTGAACTAGGAAGCACTTGTCGCGGAAGCTATAGTCGATATATTCTTCAAATTGTGTTAGCGTTGACGACAGATTTCGGATTTTAATTTGTGAATTAGTGGAATCGGTCGTGGCTTGTCCAGGTCTTGCTGCACCAAGCCAATGGTTGCTGTTGTCAATCTCGTCGCTGTCCGTTATTCGAATTCCCAGCCAATTCATAAATTTTACACCTCCCACAGGTCCACTTGTTAAAAGATAAGCTCCGATTAATGCTTCACAACAGTCGGCTATTCTCTTGTCAGAAATCGGTTGACTCAAAAATTTGTTGTAGGAAAGAACAGCGCCCTTTCCCTTTGGCTTCTTATTTACGATACACTCGTCGATGTTTGCTAAAAATCCCGGTGGAAGCCAATTGTATCGCGGTTGAAATTGATGAGCGGCCATATACTCCGCCAAATTCCTCTTTTTACCTAAGCGATACAAGTTATAGTTTGAAATCTGATTTACTTTCAACATTGATAAGTATCCCTCGTTCAACACCGGAAATTTGTGGTAAAAATATGCAGACGTTGTCAATTTTAGAAAGCTGTCTCCAAGTGTTTCTAATCTCTCCATGTCAAACATATCGATAGCGTTTTTGGTTGTCACAGCTTGTAACAGTAGACTTGGAGATGGTCCAACGACATCACTTTGACCTACGTGAACGTCAAACGATTTCACTCTATCGTCCACATGGATCTTTTTCCGAATCATAGAAAATTTTTTCACATACTCGCTGTTGTCGGAGTTGCCATATTCGAATTGCGGCGCG
Source organism: Pseudolycoriella hygida (assembly GCA_029228625.1). Lineage (NCBI taxonomy): Eukaryota > Metazoa > Arthropoda > Insecta > Diptera > Sciaridae > Pseudolycoriella > Pseudolycoriella hygida. The sequence continues at coordinate 15,669,400 of CM055403.1, read as the reverse complement.
TCGTTAAGTCTTCCATAAGAATGCGTCAATTGTAGTTTCATGTTTTCTGTGTAGATATCAACATTGAAGTCCATGTACTTCGATCGCAATTCATTTATGTCACAATCCGAAAACAGAGACTCTGCAGAATTTTTTTGTTCCATTTCGTCTACTTGGGTCGACGCAACGTCTCCAGCGCTGGTGCTTATGGATGTCGAATCGCTCCGTTCACTTTCCACATCAGTGTCAGATTCGCTGTCACTTTCAACAACACTTTTACTGACTTTCTTATTTTCGTCACGCTTTCTTCGGTCAACTGGTTGATTGTCAAAGATCAAGGGTCCCCAACTATGATTGGCAGGCAATGATTGACATCCGATGTCAGCTTCTCTTGCTATTCGTTCTCTTAATTGTTCCACATGAAAGACTTGACACAATCGATAAAATACAGCAGGCAACAGACGATATTGACGATAAACAGACCTAGGTATTGGAAAAATAACCACAAGTTCTGGAACCAAATCGATCGGTTTTCGTTTCTTTTCAGCTTTCGTCAATACCGATCGTTTAACGGAACTCTTAAAGCCAATGGAATCAACTTTCAGTAACGGAAGCTTTGGATGAATGATTTTCAGGTCATATTTTTCTCTGTAGTAGTCGATGTACGTTGCGTATTCCTTATTAGAATCACAGAATCTTGAATTCGAACTTTTCGATGTGTCGACTTTAAGTACTTCGAATAGTTGAGAGTCTTTGTACCAACGATAGACTAGAGCGTCGCTGTAATCATCCTTATTGAAAACAAATTCTGTTCGCTTGTCTTTGTGATTCATTTCGGCGTTGTAATTATCTCGGGTCAGTGCGACTTGAATTAAGTTCCAATCAATGCTGAAACTATCGTCCAGTGGAACAACATAAATAGGAGACGCCAAATTAAATATGAGAGACTTCCTTTCGAATCCAAGGCTGCGATGAAAGACGATTTGATGAAACAGATGTATTTCATTGAGTTGATGGGAACTCAACGTGAGGTTGGTGTTGACAGTCTTTACTGATACTGTGAATTCTGAGTTTTTGATATACACCGGAAAACTTGACACAATGTTGTCGAAAGGCACATTTCGTGAACAAATGAATCCAATAAAATTTGAATCACTTTTTGGTTCGACAATGACTGAATAAAGGCAACTGGGAGTGAACGGCTTAATAGGCGTGTCATTACCGAAAATCGTCTCAAGGGACGATTTCAAATAAATTTGTTCACGCTTAACGGTTCCAGGTTTCGGTCCATCGGTTGGGCAGTTCTCATCGCTGTCTGTGAGGCACGTGAGATTGAATTCTTCCATTATTTTTCGAAGTTTTGACTGCTTGGTGTATGGAATGTAGGACTCGTCGATTTCATCAATTTCGCGAAGAATACGACACACTTTCAAGTACGCAGTATCTTTGGCTTTTGATTCTGTTAGCTTGACAGGACCTTCAATTTCTTTCGTGTAAAGTGAGTTGATCGGTAGCCGAATGATACATTGAAATCCGTCATGACTGCGTTTTACACTTTCGTATGGGTTGAGAGACAAATAGGCGTCTGACGGTAATCTACTGCAATACATGAAGACAGTTGCTTTCGCTGTATTAAGAGTGACTCTACCTCCAGTAATTGGATGAACTAAAGGCTTTTCATCTTCCGACACCTCTCCCCTATAGGGCGATGAATGAGGCTTGTTTGCTCGCCCTATATTTTGACATTCAACTTGTAAATTATGAGAGATCTGCCTATACTCTCTCAGCGAATGTTTGGTTTTTTCCACACAATCACTGAAAACCACGAATTCTCCGTCCTTTGATCTCGCTCGTCCTTGCGATTGAACCCATGCACGGTACGAGTATACACCATCGTATCGGACAACTAGGTTGCATTGCCGCACATCTAGGCCTTCTTCCAAAATGGAGGTCGCAATCAAAAGGTTCAATTCAGCTACTCGAAAACGACGTAATGTTTCCGTTTGCTGTTTGACTGTTTTAACAGTGAGTTTATAAGCAATTCCCGGTCTCAATGCGGCTCCAACAACGTAGTCAATTTTAAGAAATTTGAAATTCTTGTCTTTTTCTGCCAACTTTTGCAGCCACTTGCACAACGTAACGCACGTATCACGCTGTTCGACGAATACAATTCCAGATAAGTTTTTGTTGGGATCATTGTAGCTCATTAATAGATCGAGAAGTCGTTTCATTTTGTTGGGAACGAATGTGAAGAGCACATCACGAATGGACGCTCCACATACATAAAGTGAATAGTAGATGAGACCTTTAACCGTTTTGAGCATATCGTTAATTATTTTCAAAATGTCACAAAACACTGAATTTGCGTTTTCATAAACCTGAATGTAGTTTTCGAATTCTTCGATAAATAAATCGCACCGTTCGACTGCACACCAAGGACCCATCAATTTGTGCATGTCTCTAATCGCATAGGTACATTTCAGCAAATCGTTGGTGCTTATAGGTGCACCATTTGTCGCGTTTTCATTAGTTTTATTATACAAGTCAATGTCAAAGAGAATTTCCGCAGATAAATCTAGCAGCATTTTGACTTCTTCGCTAGTAAAGCTACTTTGAAGCGTACCGTTGAATTCCCAAATGCATTCATTGGGATCAGTAGCGTATTTTCGAACTTCTTCGGGGTCTGTAACTGATGTGCAAGTGGATTTGTACGTTTTTTCCAAAGCAGACACCGTTTCTTTTATGTTGGACACATCGGTGTTAGCATTTATAAGGCTAGCTGAAAGACCCAAAATACGCGGATGTTCTGATTCGGGTTTTGAGTCGATGTAATCCATGATTAAGTTATAGTCATCGTTGTTCTTTTTCTGTCCTTTCTTTTTTAACTTCGGCGCTGCATGATGAGCTTCGTCAAATATCAATAGATTTACCTTCGTTAACGGGATTATCGCCGCGTTCAGCATGTTCAGAAAGATTCGTCTAGTCATCACAAGTATTTTTTTAGCTCGCAGGTGTTCTAGCCACAACTCCTTCGACCAGAAATCGACGTTTAAATCGCCTGTGTACTGGCCAACGTCATCTTTAGTAAATCTGGTTCTATTTACAATTTCCGATGCTTGCTGTTTAACTAGTGGTCTAGTTGGCACCAAAAAGAATGTTCTCTTACCATCTTCATCGTATGGTGGTTCCAGTTCATGGGAGTATTCACATAATAACAAAATCGCTACGTATGTCTTTCCAGCACCAGTACCGAGACATATCAATGAGTTTTTTTCTTTTGCTTTCATTAACAGCTCTTCCTGTTGAGTTGAATTGAGCAACTTTTTATTCGTCGATACAACAATAAACGAACCTGGTATAAACGCGGCTTAAGCGGTTCCGATGCATCCAAATCCATGTTTCTATTCGTTTGAAAGGTTTAGAAATCTATTGTTTAGGGGAATCCCAAAATTCATTTCATTCTTCGGTGAATAAAAAATATCGAACGTCATTGCGTACGCAGTGTGTGAACACAAGTGATGCATCATCTGTCATAATTTTTTGACACTCCTTGACATTAGACGCACTACAAAAATATCTTGAATGCGTAACAGAGAAATGATAGTAGTGAACTGCACAGCTGATAGAGCTGGAGACGGTTGTGACATTCAAGTTTTTAATCACTTTTTGCCGGTTGCGTTTGATGAGTTTGGCAATGAACTAAAGAAATTCATCCAAAAATGAATTCCTTCTTGGAAAAAATGGAATTGTACTAGATTTCTTGCAGTTCATATAGTTTGTTTTACTCCATTTATGATGTACTTTTCAAAATTGTCGAGTTGCCAATGTTACTCTGTTTTCTAAAAATATAGAATGATAAAAAATGCAGCAGGACGTAATACAGAATCTACCGCAAGCACAGTCACTTTCTACGCAAATTTTAATTACTCATGCACAAAGTCGAAAGTAGGAAAAGTCCTATTTTGAATCTCTCTTGATATTATCCTCCTTTTTCTGTTTTGTGTTGAAATAAATTAAAAACATATGAAGGGACCCGTACGTATCAGAATAGATGTGGCCAACAGAGTTGATGTTACGAAAAGACTCGAACGCATTTAAGTAAATATTACCTTAACTCTTGAGTGTTATAAATTACGTCCACATTAAGAGCCAATTCGCGAAGAGTTCAACCAGCTTATATGAAAATGAAATACAAGTGGTTCCACATATCGAAGCCAGGTGGCTCGTTCGATTTCTTGGTCCTTTCTGAGAGTTTTGAAGCAAAAGAGAGCTGACTTTTGTCTTGTCATTGAGGCTCTGTATGGTACTTTGAAAAGTCATGTAAGAATGTCGTAAAAATTTTATATTGCTAATAACTCCAGTAAATGAAAACAAACAAACACAAAACTTATGGGGTCTGTGGGCGGGGTCAAGACCAACAATATTTGAGGTATGAACAGTTCCTAAGTCGATGTGGTAGGGGAGAGATGTTCATTTTTAGTTCAAAAAATGGTCATTTTCAGTGGGTTCGTAAGGACAACAGCGCGGCAATATATGAAGATATTAGTATTTTAATCGAAGGCTTGTACCCCCTAGCATCTAAAGTTGAAGAAACATCCATGGATATATGAGGAAGATTTCGCAGGTTTCGATGAGTCTGACTTAAGAAACAAATAAAAATTCTAGTGCGCTTCTAGTGTGCGTTTGTCAAAATATCGAGTTTTTAGTGAATTATTTTAATTTTTTTATATTTCAGTGAGAGTGAAATTGTTCCCCGTCGACGAGTGCGCTCGCCACGCTCTCTAACGTCAGTTATTTTACTTTACGCTGCATTAATCGGTCTAAAAACACAGCCAGGACATCAAAAAAGTAGTAATTTTTCAAGTTTTTTTCATGACCTCACTAATGTGGTTCCGCTGATTCACAGCCGAACATATCCATGGATGTTTCTTCAACTTTAGATACTAGGGGGTACAAGCCTCCGATTAAAATACTAATATCTTCATATATTGCCGCGCTGTTGTCCTTCCGGACCCACTGAAAATGACCATTTTTTTAAGTAAAAATGAAAATCTCTCCCCTACCACATCGACTTAGGAACTGTTTATACCTCAAATATTGTTGGTCTTGATCCCGCCCATAAGCCCTATAAGTTTTGTGTTTGTTTGTTTTTATTTACTGGAGTTATTAGCAATATAAAATTTTTACGACATTCTTACATAACCTTTCAAAGTATCATACAGAGCCTCAATGACAAGACAAAAGTCAGCTCTCTTTTCCCTTAAAACTCTCAGAAAGAACCAAGGAATCGAATGAGCCACCTGGCTTCGATATCTGGAACCACTTGTATTAAAATTGGTTCAAATTTTCGCGAATTGATTCTTAAGTTGTATTGGAAATTGCCGATAGGGCAATTTTGAAAAACCCGTCCGAAGAAACGGAGTAAATGAACAAAAATGTTCGCCTCAATTTTCTCTACAACTTAGCAAAAAACACGAAGATTGTAAAACCAACAATTTGACTATGCATAAAAATTGCGTTTTCTGCAATTTCGAATAGTTGATTTGACTTTTCGCAATTGTAGAAAATGCAACTTTCACGTGTAGTCGAATTGTTGATCTAACAATTTTCAATTGTTGCTTTGACTATGACACTTATTCACGCTCCTCTTTCTCTAATTGTAGGGCCATAAGGAAATGCCTCTGACACATGCTTCCATAGACAAAAATGCTTCCCTCAATCTGCTCTGCAATGTGACAAAAAAATGTTTTTTTGGTTAGGGCCGACCTTAGGACCGACCAGAGGTCCACTTGAACAAAATCGGTTTGAATTTGCCCGATTTATGTAAATAAAAACATGTTGGGCCTAGTTTCAGGGTCCTGGCTGAGTCCAAGGGCATCTTATTAAAAAACTTTCTTCCATAAAATGTAAGACATTCCTAGACTTTTCGATTAAAAATTTTTTTTTTGAAAATCGGAAGAGATTTATAATCGATTTCTGTACAAAAAAAATGTAGAGCCCTAGCAGAGCCTTGTTTTTAGTGCCCTAGCTAAGTCCAAGAGCTCAAAATCAAGAAAGTTTGTTCTACAAATTGTCAGCCATGCCCATATCTTTCATACAAAAAAAAATCATGAAAATCGGCAAAGATTTAGTCGAGTTATGTACAAAAGACCAAAAACCACTTAAACGGCCCTAGCTCGGCGGCGCTGGGGCCGACAGTCCCCAGATTCAATCCTATAAAAGACTTTTCGATTACATTTTAGGGAAAAAAAGATTTTGAAAATCGGTTGAGTTTGACTCAAGTTATCGCGTTGACGGACGGACGGACAGACGGACCACACAGGTCCCAAGCGTAACGACGACTTTCATAAATCTACATCTCCACTCAGAAAAGAGATAGAGTATCCGGGTCTTCAGCAAATTTGCTCAAAATTAATTAATCTTTCAGACAAAATTATTATTGATGTTGAAAATTTTAGTCGACTGCCCGAAAACAACTTCTAATTTTGAACAATTACTAGAAGTAAATCGGACGGACAACGTTTTTAGACCAGTACGAAGAACGCAGTGCTTCGAAATGGGGTGTATTGCGTTTACCACGACGTTTGTAACCAGTCGAACTTCAACCTGGGAGTAGGGGGAGCATCGATCATGGTCCTTAGATGACGAATCAACAATAAATGAAAGGTAATCGAAAAATCTTTTATGAGATTGAATCTAGGCACTGTCGGCCCAAGGGCCCCGAGCTAGGGCCGTTTAAGTGATTTTTGGTATTTTGTACATAACTCAAGTAAATCTTTTCTGATTTTCAAAATTTTTTTTTTGTTTAAAAGACCTGAGCATAGCCGACATTTTATGGAAGAAACTTTTTGGAATTTGAGTCCTTGGACTTAGCTAGGGCACTAAAGTCGAGTCCCTGCTAAGGCTCTATGTGTTTTTTGTACATAACTCGAGTAAATCTTTTCCGATTTTCAAAATTTTTTCTTTATTGGAAAGATCTGTGCATGACGGACAATTTGTGGAAGAAACATTTTGCGATTTGGGTCTTTGGACTTAGCTAGAGCACTACATACGAGTCTTTGTTAGGGCACTACGTGTTTTTTGTACATAACTTGAGTAAATCTCTTCCGATTTTCAAAAACTTTTTTTTGTTTGAAAGATCTTGACACGGCCGACAATTTATAGAGGAACTTTTGCCTGTGCTTAGGGCTCAAGTGGGCATCATGTCGGTCCTAACAAAAAAAAATGTTTTTTGCTATGTTGCAGAGCAAATTGAGGGAAACATTTTTGTCTATGGAAGTATGTGTCCGAGGCCTCTGATTAAGGCCCTAAGTCAGTACTAAGGTCGGCCCTAGCCCAAAAAATGGTTTTTCGCAATGTTGTAGACAAAATTGAGGAGAACATTTTTCTGTATTTGGAGGTCAATTTTGTGCGTTCGGAGAATTTTTTTAAATCGTTTCTTCGGACGGGTTTTTCAATATTGTCCTATCGGCAATTTCCAATACAATTTAATGTGGACATAATTTCATACACTTAGGAGTTAAGGCAATATTTACTTAAATACGTTCGAGTATTTTCGTAACATCAACTCTCTTTGCCGCATCTGTTCTGATACGTTCGGGTCCCTTCATATGTTTTTGACTAGTGTAATTGCTACCCTTGGCTTTGCCGTGGGCTGCAAACCTCACACTCGTCAAAAACATTATATTTTTCCTAGTTACGTAAATAACTATTAATCGAAAGGTATAGAAATGTCTCATATTTTATGGAAGAAATTCTTTTTGATTAGAAACTCTTGGACTCAACCAGGTCCTAAAACTAAGTTTATACGCTCAACGTGTTTGTTTACATAAGTCGGGTAAATCCTAACCGATTTTGTAGATTTTTTCCCGGAAACACTGGGGGCGAAAAAACTAATTTTCGACTAAAAGTTCTGTTAGTGCTTGTGACTGGGACTTCCTAAAATGCTGGGGTGGTTGCCAATCTACAGCACTGTTTGAGCACGAACTATTGCAGCAAAGTTGTGTTCATATAAAACGAAAATTTTAAAGGGTTCTCTTGCAAAAATGTCGAAAAATGAATAGTAAATTACGTATGTGCTTCCGAATTTGTTGTTTTGACTCGTAGGAAGGTTGCTGCATGAGCCGAAGGTGAATGCTGTAATCCTACGAGTCAAAACAACTATTTGGAAGCACTTACGTTCAATATTTAACATGTTGATGCTCGGTAAATGCCTTTTACGAGGAGAAACATGTAAAAATTATTTTTGAAATACTTATTGCTGGGTTATCAGAGCAGCACAAATTGTATGAGTCGAATAAAAAAATGCATCACTTTGGAGCATTACATGGAAAGACCACACTTTTCTTCTGGAGACTTCAGAAATTAATTTTATTGAATTTGCAAATCAATTTTTTTTTCTTAAAAGAATTCATTTCGCCGCATTTGATTCAACGGAATGTAACTATTGACAGTCTTTAAATGCGAAAACATTTTCTGCGGTAGATGGGACAACGATAGATTGTTGCCACTGCCACGATGATAATATGAGCGTTTCACATTTTCGTTCCAGAATTACCGCTTTACTGCTGCTGCTGAGGCCGTGAACAAGGATAATCACATAATTCAAAATCAAACTGAGTACTACCCTGGCATCGCGAACGTGAAGATCGGCCAATTGGCATTTGCTCAGCAGATTATTACCCTTCAGCCTTATGGTGTTGACAAGTTTATGTACACGCTTCATAACCGGCTTGTAGTTTATTTCCTTTTTTCCTTCAGCCTCGTTAAACTTATCTACGTAGAGATTAAATTCAGACTCGAGATCACTGATTGCATTATTCGTGGCACACACCAGTTTATCGCCAATAATTTTCGTCATACTTTTAATAACCTCTCTGTACGCTTCCATTAGAACGGGTAACACTCGCTTAAATTCCGCAATGATACCGGAAGCACTTAGAACGTCTATATTTACCCGTGCAAAACTTTCTAAGATTCCGGTGGCACCCAATGAAAGAATTTTCGACTTCGAATTGCTGAATTCGATGACTTTAGTTAGAAGTTCACGGAATTTTCTTTTCACCATTTCGGCTGCTTGCGCTACTTGACCAGGAAAAGTACTGAAACTTGTCATCAAATCATCGTAATACTTCTGAACTGGTTTTGTCCAATCCGGCTTCCTTTTACACCAATCGATAGACTTTTTCCACAAATTTTCTACGCTATACGGTTCGTGGTTTTGAACGTCCGACGAAGCCGCACTGCATATATGCTATAGAGCATAAAAGCAATGGTGGAATATAGACTGGGATAGAAAATAAAAAAAAATTCACTTACGATGCATAGAAGAGTGATGAGGACACCTAACTTAAGAACCATTTTCAAGATAGCTCACAAAATGTATTAAATGTACTGACGACGTTCTAATTGCATGTAACTGCTCTCAATTACTGATACTGTCTTTTTATTCGTTTTCTTGTAGTTTCTCGCGAAATTCGAAAGTTTTATTAACTGAATAAGACGAATTTGACTACTAACTAAAGCGACTCTATCATATTGTGTGTTTCCTTTCTTTTGATAGTAAGTTTTCCTTACGCGTAGATACGACTTTTTGAGTTGAGTGTGAGGTTCCAGCACGATCCGGAGGCAAGTACTGGAGTAACTTTTAAAAGGCTTTCCGGACAAGTTAGGAACAAGTTGTTTTCTTAACTAGTGCCTGATTGGTTATTTTGAGCACACGATGTGTGTTTGCCAACACGGCACGTGCTAGTAACAATACTTTTTACGACAACTCTTGCCATAAATTCGATTTCAATACTTGTGCCACTTGTGCGAATAAAGTATGCCAAAATGCATTTCAACACAAGTGCTCGACAGCAGACGTTGTGAAATGCTTATTTATGCAACCGACTGCAAAGTACTTTATCGGGCACTAGATGTGTAACAACTATGACTCAAGGTCGCAGGTCGCCGTTTTATGCAACTCGGTGTCGAAAAGAGTGAAAATTTCAAACTTTCGATGCCTCTGTTGCATAATATACATTGCATTACAAGGAGCTAAAACGATGCATTTCGACCCAGGTGGTGCAAATGTCAGAGGGCGGAGCGCAGCTATGTCGAAATCAGAGCCGTTTTAGCTCTAAGTGGTGTATACTATTTTTCGCGCAGACGGACAAAATGCCAGATTTCGAACTAAACACTCCGCCTGCGCGAAAAACCTTATATGACAACTTGATGCAAAATTCTAGGCTCACGATATGCAACGCAAAAGTATATATGAAATTCCATTATGCAACTTGTTGCGAAAAGGAATTTCATATATACTTTTTGTCTCTCCCAAGTACTTTTTGCATAAAACGGCGTTGTATGAAACACGTTGCGAAACGGAAAATTTTTGTCACCCGATGTGTTTATCATACTCACTACGCTCGTATCACATCTCTTGACAAAAATTTTTCTTTTCGCAACTCGTTATGGCATGACACTCAGATGCGTAGAACATGCGTGCTAACGATGGAGTTTTATAATTATCATTGCAGCACTATTGGTACTATTGGTAACAAATATACGAAAATTCGTTATAGCACACAACTGAGCTATGTAAACTCAATGTTCATCCTTAAATAAAAATTTTGAAGTCGTTTTTTTTACAAAAGTCTCTGAACTGGAAAATGTAATGAGATTTACAATTTTGAAATAAAAAAATCTCGTGTAAAAATTGCATCCACACTAGAAGCAGATTTACGTCGTGCTAAATAAAGAATATTCCTATTCGTGCAAAGTAGAAAATACTTCCTAATCGTGCACAGTAATGAATCTATGTAGTAATGATCTATTTACATGATGGGCCGAAAATGTTGTGACGACAACGAGCTGTTCTTGAAAATTATTTACTGACTAATTTACCAATTTGGGCTCATTTTGGTTTCAGGAAGTGGTCAAAGATCGATCACGTCGATTCTAGGCCATGTTTTTTTGTGGATTTAGCAACTCTATACAGGCTCTTGATGCGGCGTCGGCTCATGTTAAAGTATTCAAAATTTCACGACGAAATTTATAATATGTGAAGCGACGAAAAATGGTGTGCTGATGAAATACGAATCTAACGTGTCGCAGAATTTCGATCTCTATGGCTTATTCGATTCTTCATTCCAATAGACGATTTTCGTAGAGGAACAGTTTTTTTTTAAATTATTTTGTAGTTTTGAACTCTCGCAGAGGTTAAAAAAATCGGAAAATTATATACGATTGAGTAATCCAATGATAAAAAGCTTTTGGCTGTGACAACTTTCCTGACAAGTGCGAGTAGTTGGCTACAGAAGTTAAAAACGTCGAAAAAATGGTCATTTTCAAAGAGTCGTGGAAGGGACGGTATACATTATTTTCTCAAAATCAAAGCGGGAGGCTGTAGTCATTGGCCTTAGCTTTCAGATTAGAAAAAATTGGAGTTGATTCAAGTAAAAATTTTGAACAAATTGAAAATATGTAATTTTTTGTATCTTTAACTTCGCGTACCTCCTCAAAAGGAATAAAAAACTTAACCCAAATGAAAAGGGAGTTCCTATATTGTATGAAAAACGGAAATTATAAAAGAAGAAAAATGTTTGGAAGTGGAAATTTCAAATTGTTCACGGAAAACTCATATTCGAGGTACCCTTCTTGGTTCGAAGAGTAACAAACTCGTCTAGAAAATTCAATGATTATGCTAGTTACCCTACCACTAGTTAAAACTAAAATACTATTTGCAGAAGCCTTTAAATAGCTATTTCTACATAGTTTGTCTGTTCTCAAGTGATCTTCGACAAAAATATTTTGCGTTTCGATTTCCATTGAAAAATTTAAAAGATAATGTAATTAGTGAGGGTTAAAGACCGTTATTAGCGACCGCTACCAGTACACTAATTTTTTTTAGATTACCAAATCACGCTAGCGACGCTAATCATTCTTGAAACAAGCGCTAACGTCGCTAAAAAAAATCTTTAGCTAGCACAACCATGATCAACTCCGTACAGAAATAGCACAGCGTCGTTTCCATAAAACAAAACGTTGTCGAACACGACTATAGCTACTCTCTGTGTAGACTGTTTAACCGGTTTCGTTTAGAAGGCGAGTTCCAGTCAATAAATCTGATTTTGTTGTAGGAACCGTCAAACATTTGTGTGGCTAGTAGGACTAGTGAAGTCAACAGATTTTTCGCGCTCGAACTGGTCAGGTTAAATAGTCTACATTCCACAGTTAAAAGCTAAGGTTCAATCTTTTCGACTGTTGTAAGCGCGGAACAGGTCAGGGCAACCTGAGGCCCAACTTGAAATACTTGGCATCCATAAAAATTATGTCCCATTTCAAACGGGACATAAATTTAATGGCTCAGGTACGTTTTTTGCTTAATTGTGCAAAGGAGGAGGAAATATTTATTTACAATAAATATAACTCTCTTACATTTAAGATTTGACAATCACAGATCGATTGATCGATTTTCATCATTCTTCAATTCTTTTCTAATTTTCCATTCTTCTGCTTTTTTGCAGGTCATCATTTTGACGTATAAGCTCTGAAAAAAACCTCTGCGTTTAAAAGCTGTAAATCCGTGTAATCGATCTACTTCACGTTTGAATTCATGCGACGTCGGCTTATGTCAAAGTATACGAAATTAAATTTGAAACTTTTCGTCGCTTGACATGACAGAAAATAATAATTTTTTATGACATTTGCAACGTTTACAGTTCGAATCAAATAAGCAGATCTCAACAAAAAACAGGGACGGACGGCGAAGTAGTGAACAACGTGCTTGCCTACACGCAGAAACCCCCGGGACGTATACTATTTTTCTGCGATTAACAGCTATAAGGACAGTTATTAAGTTCATCCAAACTTCATAAATTGGGTAGTTTCGTGGTTGTAAAAATTATTTATATTAAAGGAACATAACCAAAGACCCGTACGTATCAGAATAGATGTGACAAACAGAATAGATGTGGCAAAGTGACTCGAACGTACCTAAATATACAAATAAGCAAACAATCCAACGTTTTCTGTTCTATTATAACTGTAAGAATTTCAAAGATCCATAGGAATTACCCAAGGTAATGTCACAGGCCCTACCGAAGTACGTCTCAGACCATTCAAATCTAGAAAAGCTTATATCCAAGGACTAAGTCGTTTTTTCCTAAAACCAAGAAAAACGTGTTATCTAAAATTTTATTATCTACAACTTTGTCCTTGGAAGCAACTTTCTACCTCTCATAGTTCTGGAGATCTGGGTCATCCTGCCCAATTATGGAAGTGGCCATATATCAGTATTGGACCATATTTCCTCATAACCCTGAAACACGTGTTCGCTTAAATTTAATTCTCTACAACTTCGCCTTT
>CM055403.1:15586207-15647933 GCA_029228625.1 Pseudolycoriella hygida | reverse complement strand
GGAGGCATGTACCTTTCAGGGAAAAAAAAGATTATGCTGATCGGTTGAGCCGTTTGGAAAAAAAAGTGGAGACGGACGGACAGACGGACAGACGGACGGACATTTTTTTTATTGCTGATTCGTCATCTCTAGACGATAATAGATGCATTCCTCCCCCCCCCACTCCCATCTCGATCTACCCCATGTTACAATTAAATTGTTTGTAGTAAACGTATAGGACCTCTTGTACTTCGTACGGGTCCAATTAATATTCCAAAGTAATTAAATATCTAAGAAAATCAAATATTTTTCTTATTCGTTGAGACGACCCCTCTGTCCTCCATGAAAAAACGATTTATGATCCTTTTTTTCAAATTTTATAGCTTAAAGTTAAGTACACAAGCCACTTCGTCTCAGATGAATTTGGCTGTGTACACTGTGTGCTTAATGAGATCCGAGTGTTCCTTATGTTACATTTCCCATATATTTCATGATGGAGAAGCGCATAAACTTGACATTTTTTGCGTTTCGTCATGAAATTCATAAGATGAAGTCATATCCTTCTACGGGCAATACTAGAGTTGTGCGCCGACGCGTCGAACGCCAGCTGAAAAAGTGCGCCACCGCCGCCGAAAATGTTTTCGTAGTACGCCGATTTGCGCCGCCGCCGAAAGTAAGAAAATTGCATCGCCGTCGACGTATTTTGATCGGCGCATTCAATATCAATGAAATTAAATTCAACAATTAATTGAAGTAACTACTCGAGACTCGAGAAGCAAAAATTATTGAAAACAAAAATGCTCTGTCCAGTTATTCAATAACATCAAAAATCTTTGATTTTGTTTGCTAAACGTTTTTTTAAAACGTATCCATAAAAAGGAACTATAATATAGTAAAAGGGTTTTCTCATCAAGGCTGTATACCTGGGAATACCACACTGTATAACAATATAGCGGGTTTTCATACAAGAATACGGTGACAGGACATTTCTTCTTGACGGTTATCCCCCTGGGTGTTATTTTGCCCCGACGGATGGGCGATATACGATATTACACTCTATGCGGGGGATATTTTCCCCCGACGAGCATTAATGGTTTTGCATGAATGAGAATATAACCCGACTAGAGTGTTATATAGCCCGCCAGGGAATAATCATTTTTTCCAGGGGAAAATATCTCCCGCAATGTCGTCTGATATTTGTCCCGAGTCCTATTTTCCACCTATCGGCAATTTTCCGGACGAAAATTACCACCGACGGGAAAAGTATCACCCGTCGAACTGTAATTTCCTCATTCGGTGACGAATAGTGCCGCATCAACATCACCCGCACCGCGTTATTCTCCCCTGGCGGTGACTATAAGCCAGTAGGTTAAAACCGTTGGTTGAATAAATAAATAAATTTTCTACAGAATAATTTTCCGACCGGTGGAAAATAAAACCCGGGAAAAATATCACTTTCCTTCGGCGAGGAATATTTTCCACCGGATAATACGATTATTCCCCGGAGGGCAGTATTACAACCTAGCTGGGGACATTCTTATTTATGCAAAACGATTAGCGGTCGCGAAAATTTTATGCTCTTACGAAAAAAATCGAAAATTGATATTCAAACTGTTCGGGACTATGTTGTTTGGTTATTTGCAAAAAATAGTGTAGAAGTTTTGTGTTAACTCACTTTTTTGGTCAATAATTGTGATTCAGAATAGGAAAAGTTTGACATACACACAGATCGAAATCTTTACATTGCGTAGTTATTCAGGTGATGCGATCTTCAATGCTTCCCGTCGTAATCGTTCGCATATACTAAGCTATTAGAATTTTTGCTATGTAACTCAAAATTTCATATAATTCTATCAATTTGATGGGAGGGCTCGAGCCATCGACCCTGGCTACAGGCCTGCACTGCACAGGGACAAGTTCGTGTGTTGCAAGGTCAGGGTTTTGTTACAACAACCGCACGAACACATAGGTAAAGGATATGTAAAATGTTTAAGGAACACGGAAAGACCTGGTAGGCTCACAAATTAAGTAGCTAGTCCGACTGTTAGACCGAGCGGCGGCAATTGTTGTCAGTTCTCACTGTTCCTCTCAGTGAGATATAAGTACCAACATGACAAGTGGGGCATCAACGCAGTCTGGATGACAAGCGAGCAGCGTCTTTTTCTACTAAAACAGGCACTGCGCGCCCAAATCCGGACTAGGAAGGACTTAAGACTCAACGATAAGCAAAAAAGTTTCGCTTCAATTGACTGCGACCGTATGAAGGAGACGTTGACTTTCTAAGAATGCCTATGACTGGGATCGGCGAGATGCACACAGTCTGTCATGTGAAGTCTGAAGTCTGAAAACGATTAGCGCCCGCAGTAGGAAAATATCGCTTTGAGCGTAATATCGATAGCCGGGTAATGATCGTTTTGTCAGGGAGATAATCGTCATGAAGAAAAGTCACGTCATCCAAATATTCACCTGTCGTGAAAATTCTCATTGCCGTAATTATGTGGTGAATTTTTGGACCCCTCTTATACCCTTATGTGCATTTTTCACGACGATTGTAACCTGTCGAATTTCGTGGGTTTGTCCGTCACGATAACTCGAGATAAAATATCTTTTCACCAGAAAGTTAATCAAAAAAGTGAGGAAGCGTTCGAAGATGTGCAAAATCGAACATACGGTCGAAAAAGAGGTCGAAACGTGGTTTTTTGAGCGTCGGTAAAAATTTGTGTCACGGAACTGTTTTCCGAGGTTTTGAATGAAATATATGGATCTTCAGGAATTAAAAAAGAAATTTGGTGCAAATCGGTTGAGTGGTTCGGGCCGTAGGTTCCATAAAGTAAACCTAGGATAGGATAGGATAAGTGGGCTGACTCTGACAGAGCAAGCACCTAGGCCGCATTTGGGCCTGTTGTGCGTACGCGCGGGTTTTAATTTGTAACTGTGCTACAGTTAAGAAAGTTGAGGATGTATTTAGGATGGTTATTCCGGATGGTGCTGTACCGAAGATGGTCAGCACAGCACTCAGGCATTTGGCTCTGGCTTTTATTAGAGCTGGATAGTGGCAGAAGAAGTGCTCTGCTGATTCTGGTTCACCAAATTTGTCACAATTTCGGTTGTCTGTCAACGAGGCTCATATTGAACAGGTGTTTGTTTAATGCACAGTGTCCAGTGAGTGTGTCCGTCAGTCTTTTAATATTCTTTTTATTATGAGATAGAAAGTGTCTCGTGTGATATTTGTTTATCGAGAGACAATTCTTAGCTTGTCTGCCTGAGTTCAGATTTATAATTCCTTACAAGATCCTTAGCGACACTGGAGCACTGGGTTCGGGTCCGCAGAATGGTGATGCAGACGCAGCTCTTGCCAGCTTGTCTGCTTTTTCATTCCCGGGATAGCCGTGATGGCCGACATTCAAGTGTAAGGGAGGAGGTCAACTCGACGCTATCTAGGGCTTTTTGATAAGCCATCTGCACTGGCTATAAGCACTGGCTGATGTGAGTTTGTGTCCTTTTTGATTTCGTGGTAGCATCCCAGAATACCTGAGATTTCCGATTGAAATGTGGTAACACTAGCCTACAGAAACTTTGTGTTTTAAAAACGAATGATGTCACTTTATAAAATCCGACTCGAATATTTCGAATCTGAAATCCATTATTTCCTACCGGGTTTGGTTTCGCCAGTGTCATCCTCGGAATCTCCCATACATTCCCAAATCCCTTGAGCATTTGCTTACAAGAAGAAGTACGCTAAGGAAACCAGAGAGACAACCTCTGAGGGATTCGTCTGAGAACCATACTTCCATACTTGAATCAGGGGAGGTGTCATGCCGTTGCAATTTTTCCATGGTGGGAATTGACACTTTAAAGGATTTATCAAACCTATATGTAGGAGCAATTACTTCGCACGGCAATTGCGTGGTCATCTGCTGAGACCTAATTGGGGTACTGTGAAATACACGATAGTTGGTGTTTTTTTATGAATATTTAGCTAATTATGATGTTTCTTTGGTGATAAGTAAAGAAATGTTTTGAATTAAAGTTAGGTCGATTGAATTCATTCATTCAACTTGTTTCAACACAATTTTTCAAATTTTAGAATTACGCCGCCGCCGCCGAAAGTAATTTTGACATGCGCCGATTTTCGCTGCCACCAAAAAAAATTTCATTTGCCACCACCGAAATTTGTCAACCGGCGCACAACTCTAGGCAATACTATCTTCATTCGCACTTTTAGCCGACGTCACTCCGGCGAAATGCGGGAATATACACACGTTTAGTGCGACTTCGGCTTATGTCAAAGTATACAAAATTTCTTGAAGAAGCGCACAAGTTGACAAGCACATCAATTCTGAATTGCGTCATGAAATTTTGAAAACTTTGACAGCTGTGGCGCAATAAAATCGTCGGATTATTGTCCCAGAAAAATGTCGTGTCATTTCTAATGTCAATCTGTTACAAAAATTATGACACTCGTTGTATTGAATGTGCACTAATCTACTAAGTCTAGACCGCTTTGCGAAACTTCTCTGAGGTGAGTGAGTCATGGAACTATGTGATAGAGAATATTACGTTATCACTTTTGTTGCCTCAAGCCGGCATTGAGGACATTTTGGGACAAGTTGACCTAATATGATTCCGAGCCTCTTAAACCTTGAAATTTCAGCATTGCTCTATGCGAAGACATTCTAAAACCAAAAATAAAAATTACGATTACTTTTTCCCTTTCTTTCCCTTTTTGCCCTTCTTCTTCTTTTTCATCATTTTCTTGTACGCTCTTTGGATAATTCTCGCTGATCGGTTCATCATGAACAAAATCAATTTCTCTTCCCTGATCTTTGCATCAACTTCCGCTTTATCAGCCATAATTTGATTGTATCTACAAATGAAGAAAGTGATCGATTGTTGCAGTGAACAATGTTCAGAAAATGGATTTACTCAATTTCTTGCAGCTGGAATTCCTTAACTTTATTTTCATACAAAATGGTCTCATCGTCCAATTCCTCTCGAATTCTTAATAATTCGGCGAATCGCTCACCCACTCCTGTATCATATTTTGTCAGTACGGCTTGCAATTTTTGCCTCGTTTTAGCTCTATAAATTTGAGTTTATTAACAAATCTTCCATTAAATCGTAACGAACGAATTACTTTTCCTCTCGAAGCGCTTTTTCCTGAAGCAAATTACTTTGGACTAAATTCTCGTATTTCTCTTTGACTTTTTGCAATTCTGCAGCGAGAGTTTTTTGTTTTTCTTCACTGTTTACGCAAACCAATTGCATTTCTTGGTTCGATTTACATCTAAAAATAGAAGAGGCGTTTCAGTTAAAACTTTGCACTTACCATAACAATAGACGGTAGTTGGTTACAAATATGTTAGCAACACTAGAGGTTATGCATGTCATTGAACCTCAGGGAAAGGCATTTGGAGGTATAAAACGCAACGAATTTATAGTAGTGAGAGTCAGATAGACTGCCTCTGAGGTTTCTCGATAAACGGACACTGGGGAGCATTGCAAAGGTCACATCAGACGTCTCTGTTGAGTATATCGTTAACGAAGAATGGAAGGGGTCTCAAGATTCTCTCCTTCCTGTACACAGAGCCTTACATACAAGGCCCTAAACAGCGAGAAATTCGGATTGAAAGAGAATTTCTTCTTCTTTCTATGATAACACTCTCTGAGCCAGCTGCTAGGGCAAGCGTGCAGAGCAGGATCTTATATTTCAAAATTAATTTCTAAAAACTGTCAGACTTTTTGGAAATTTTAGAGAATTTTATAAGGAAATTTTTGGAAAATAAAACCTAAATATTGTGCCCTGTTGCAGAGCCATGGTATTTTTATATAATAAACATAAGGATTCCCGTTGTATTAAATTACTGATTATGCATGTTCATCTCTATTGGAAATTGCCGAAATGGCAATATTGAAAAACCCGTACGAAGAAGCATTGTAGAAAATTCGTTTTAGCAGGCCCATATTTACCCATATCTGGTAATCCTCTGACCCATATTTCCATGCACAAAAATGCTTCACTCAATTTTCTCTACAACATAACAAAAAAAAATTGTTTTGGGCTAGGGCCTACCTTTAGGATCGACCTAGGGCCTTAAGAAAAGGCCTTTTCCATTGAAAAAAATGTTTCACACAATTTTTACTACAACATAGCAAAAACAATTTTTTGGGCAAGAGCCGACCTTTAGGACCGACCTAAGGCCTTAAGGAGAGGCCTCGGACTCATATTTTCATGGACAAAAATGGTGCGCGAGATTTTCTCTACAAAATACGAAAAAAAATTGTTTTGGACTAGGGCCTACCTTTAGGACCGACCTAGGGCCTCAAGGAGTGGCCTTGAACCCATATTTCCATGGACAAACATTTTCCACACAATTTTCAATGCAACATAGCAAAAAAAATGTGCTGGGGCCGACCTTTAGGACCTTTACAGGCCTCGGCATCAAATTTTTTGTTGAGGACTGTTAGGCCTTCTATTACCTCTGAAATAGAAAAAGAATCAAAATTCTGTTTTTATAGTAAAAAGACATTTTCCTTAGTCCATTGGCCCGGCCTCAAAAAATTGCATAAATTTTTGGGGTTTCATAGACCTATCGAATAAAACATATGCAGAGGACCCGTACGTATCAGAACACAGTTGATATTACGAAGAGACTCGAACGTATTTAAGTAAATATTGCCTTAACTCTTAAGTGTATGAAATTACGTCCACATTAAGTTGTATTGGAAATTGGCGACAGGGCAATATTGAAAAACCCGTCCGAAGAAACGGTGTGAAAAAACCTTTCCGAAAGCACAAAATTAACCCCCAAATATAGAAAAATGTTCTACTCAATTTTTTCTACAACATAGAAAAAACCATTTTTTGGGCTAGGGTCGACCTTATTACCGATCTAGGGCCCTAAGTAGAGGCCTCTGAGCCCTAAGCACAGGCAAAAGTATCTTTTATAAACTGTCGGTCATGCCTAGATCTTTCAAACAAAATTTTTTTTTGAAAATGGGAAAAGATTTGCTCGAGTTATGTACAAAAAACACATAGAGCCCTAGTAGAGACTCGATTTTAGTGCCCTAGGTAAGTCCAAGGACTCAAATTCAGAAAAGTTTCTTCCATAAATTTTCGGCTATGCTCAAGTCTTTCAAACAAAAAGAAATTTAAGATTTTTTGATTATATTTCAGAAAAAAAAAGTTTTTGAAAATCGGTTGAGTTTTACTCGAGTTATCGTGTTGACAGACGGACGGACGGACCGGCATTTTTTTATTGCTGATTCGTCATCTAAGGACCATGATCGGTGCTCCCCCCTACTCCCGGCTCGAAATTCGACTGGTTACAAACGTCGTGGTAAACGCATTAAGACCAGTACTTCGTACGGGTCTAAAAAATGTGGGTTCGTCCGACGTATTCACTTACATTTCCGCATTGATTTCCATAGCGTTGAGTTTCTCCAAGTCAGATACAGTTTGCTTATGCGTTTCAATAATCTTATTCTTTTCGTCCAATAGATCTTGCAATTTCTTCCGATAACTTTCGCACTGACTTTCCATCTCCTTAATCTGCAATTTGATTTTTTCATTGGACGTCCACATTTTATGCAACGTTTTTTCTTTGTTCATTGCTTCGACCGCAGACATTCCCATTTGCCATTCGGCCATACACTTAAATTGCACCATAGTCGAAATGAATTTTGTCTCCGATTCGGAAAGCTTCTTTCGATGTGAATTTACAAATGCTCCGAAACCTGCTTCGAACGCGCTATTTATGCAGTTTATAACTGCAGGTTGAAATCTGCACACGTCCATGTCTTCCACATCACGTATTTTACAATATTCATTCATCACTCTGTTAACAGTCTTCTCTCCACAGGACGATGTTATGGCCTCCATATCTTCGACTAGCATCCACGGCAAACAAAAAGCGATTTCCAATTTCTTAATAGTCTGTTCAATAGCCACTATTACTCTTGATATTTTGATATTTGTCTCGATATTTTCGAAATGATTTTCATGTAACCCGGCGTTTTGTTCCGATTCAATATCCTTTTCTATTTGCTTAATCATTTTGAAAACTGACTCTTCGATATCCTTATGATTGCAACTTTCATCAGAACTTGTTTCCGATTCTCCCCATGAAAATGAACTGTCTGTCGCTGTTGTTACCGTTGAGGAATATGTTTTACTCGCTTGCATTGAAGACGATTTGATTTTGTATTCACTGTTACTGCTTTTCCTTCTTGAAGTCATGGATGTCATTTCTGTACCCAAGTTTTCGTCGGGAGGGTCGGGAGATAATGAAATATTGATATTTCCTTTGTCAATGTTTTCGTGACTAACTAAAATTGAGTGAGAAGGTTCATCGTTGGGAGCTAATGAAGCGTTCACTTTTCCTTCGTCTACACATTCACTACTTGCTTTAACCGAGGGAGTGTTTTCAATCATTGGAATCGTGGTAGAGGAATTCACATTCTTGTCCTCGCCCATAATTTTGAACTTGTTCAATTTAAAGACTCCAAAAAAATCTGACAAAACAATTCAATGGATTACTATAGAAACATAATTTAGTGGAAGCTCGTTGCAACGTTACGAAAATCAAACAACGTATAAAGGGCGATGATACACGTTAGCAACGTTTTTATTATTTCAATCAATACTTGCAGCATTGGGACAAACATTTTATAATTTAACACTTTGAACAAAACTGAAGAATAATTTCATTTACTGTGAAGAAATAAGTCAAACTTCCAGAATGGGCAAGAAAAAAGGAGCTGGAAATAAACTAGCCAAGATGTCAGAAGAAGAGCGGTTGAGATACTTGCAGCACAGAGCAGAAATTGAGGAAGAAGCTAGACGACGAAAACAGCAGCTTATTTCAATTTTTATGAAGGTATCTTATTATTGGTATATGTCTTAAGACCACTCCATAGTCTCACTCTCTGGTGACGCGGTTATCTATGCGACACTAATTGTGGTTGAATTTGCGCTGGCGAATGGAACCATTTACACAAGCAGTAAATATTTGAAAAAAGAATCATGGGCGCGGGGTAGCAGTGCGCCCGTGACGCAAGTCCAGATACGAACAAAAAATGAATTTTTTCGTAGACTGCGGAACCATATCACAATGTCAATATCACCATATCATAATGTGTATGATGGCAAATTTTGTATGAGACATGACTGGATATTCGAGATTAGAGGTGTGCGCCGCCGAGTTCAGCCGGCGTTCCGCCGGCTTGAAGCTCTCAGCTGAGCGCCGCCGCCGATAAAAAAATGTTAGCAGTCGCCGTCAGCCGCCGAGTGTTTTTGTCGGCTTGAAGAAGTAAACAAATTTCGGGGCGATTTCTCAAATTCGTCATCGAGTCGTTGATTTTTAGTTACTTATTTCGTCGGGAATACTAATGTCTTTAACATGCAGTCTGTATCTTTGACGAACAATTCATTTAGAGATTCCAGACAATCGATAAATAAATAGAGTACCGCAGAACTACAAGGCCAATACAATTTTGAGTAGGCAAAATCTGCCACCTGATAGCGAATTTTACTCAGACTTCGTAGAGTTGCTGCTTGGAATTTAATTTGTGCGAAATTCCCCTCTGCGCTGGGAATTTCGCAAAGGTACGATCTTCCCTGCGCAGAGAGAATTGTGCACATGCGAAATTTTGGACACCTTTTTAACCATATCTCCGGAAATACTTGAGTATTCTACTCATCCTTTTACTTAAATCATAGGATGCATGCACCTTTCAGGGCAGAGCCTAAAGTAAGCAATTTCCACTGTGGAAGCACTTTCACAGAAAGGGCGTAATTTTCAAGGTCAAAAGGCGTGAATTTATTGAAATATAAGACTCTCTTCACTTCATACTCTCGTTTCGCTTCTAATTTTTTTAACCAAAATCACATTCTTCATCTAAGTCCAAATTAGCAGGGCGCAATCGCCTCTCCTTCTTTGTATAAAATGTAGCAACAGCTGGCCGTGAGTCAATTTCCCAAAATTTTCCCTATATGTCGGAATAGACTTAATACGTATAATACTCATGGAACGTGTGTATGAATATGTGATTTTGAAGTTAAGCCAGTGTGGAGAAAAACTTCCCGGTATCGTACATACTACACTATTTCAACACCCGACCTGGCAAAAGAAGCTGTTCCGATACAATTAATAAACCATTGTCATAGATATAGGAACTAGCGATAGAGTGGCGCCAAAGAAGTTAATTTTGAAACTAAATTATCGGTGATTCGTTGTTGAATCACCGATGATTCACTGTGGAATCACCGATGATTGACAGTAGAATCACCTATGTTTCACATTGGAATCATCAATAATTCACCATGGAATCACCGTGGAATAACCCATGACTCACAGTGGAAACACCGATGATTCACAGATTAATCACCGATGATTCACAGATTAATCACCGAGGATTTACCGGAGAATCATCGATGATTCACCGATCACTCATCAATGAATCACCGTGCATTCACAAATCATCGGTGATTCCTCTGTGAATCATAGGTGATCACACGTTAAATTATCGGAGATTTCCCTGTGAATCAATGTTGATTGCCCGTTGAAGGGCACAGACGGACGGACAGGAAGGGGGAAAACATAAAGTACATGGCTGTCGCTACTTAATAATCGTCACGGTACAGTTCTCAGGTTACTTGTTCTACGGTGTAGTGAGCCCACCCTATCGGTGACGATCATTCTCCTCACTCATAGGTTTTTTTATGCAATTTTTATATTCTTCATCGATATCTCAGTACAATTTGTAAAAATAGGCTGTAGAGAACGAGAAGGGCGTTAGAGGACTTCAGTGGGCGTCCGGTGCACTTTTCCTCCTCAAATATATGTTATTTTAGGCTCTGTTTCAGGAAAAAAATCATTTGCCGAATCGGTGCAGCCGTGCTGGAAAATGGTGTAGACTAACATGCACCTACTTACAATTCGAAAGTTTAATTCTTGACAATTCCTTCATCCACCCTTTTCATCTGAAATATTAAAACGACTCGCTTGAATAATATGGAGTTTCCGACGCGACGGGGTAATCATTCAAATAAATCCCAAAAAATCTTTATAAATCCCAATAAATATCCATTAAAAAATGGCTTGAGAGCACATTGCAAAAATTTGAGCTGACAAATTTGCGATGTTTTTTTTAGAACAGAATCGTGCGTAAATACCAAATTGTTTAAAATTATAGCTCATGTACTGTGAAGAGATGACTCTTAGACGAATGATAGATGAACCAGAATTCAAAAAGTTTGCGTATGAAGGTCGAAAGTTGCTCTGAAAAATCTTAGCATTCCATTATTTCAGAGCAAATTTTTACATTCATGCTTCTATTTTTCGAATAATAGATAAGTCAGAACGCAGAAAGCTTAAGTATGAAGGTACAAATTTGCTCTGAAATAACATCGCAAAAAAACTTAGATTGCGATGATTTTCCAGAGCAACTTTTGGCCTTCACTCTCAAATTTTTTGAATTCCGATTCATCTATTATTCGTTTAAGAGTCATCCTCTTACAGTACATGAGCTACAACTTTGAATAATTTGTTATTTATGTAGGATTCTGTTTTGAAAAAAAAACATCGCAAACTTGACAGATCATATTTTTGCCACATGCTCTTAAACATTTTGTAAACAACAATTTGAACAATTTTCGGATATTTTAAGTAAAGTTTATAAAAAGAGCTTTTACCTTGCGATGTTTCTTCATTGCTTTTTTTACAAGAAACAATTCAAATTTGTGGCTCATACTGTGTCATAAAAGTGGAATATAGATGGATGGATACATGTGAGAGAATTGAAAAAGTAGCATTAGAAAACATCGCATTCGAAGTTTGTGTGCGATGTTTTTTTTAACGTCATTTTAGAAGATTTTTCCATTCTCTTGCATCCTGTTACTTTCCTCGATAGCATCCTCGAACAGTACATGAGTTACAATTTGAATAATTTCTTGAAGTTTCGGAAAGTAACAAGGAAAAAACATCGCAAGTTAAATGGAACCAATTACAGAGTTTTCATTCAATGTTTCACTCTCATATAGAATAAATTAAAACGTGAGGAAGCTTTTGCACGCTTGAACTTAGCGAAAATCAACCAGGAATGGCGATCCATATTGCGGAACATAAAATGCGAAGAATTAAAGTCCGAAATTAAGAGTGTTGAAGAATACTTTGAAGATGCCTTGACAAGAAAGAATGACACCATACAACGGCTTCTGAGCGATTTAGATGAAAACGAAGAGATGTTGGTGCAATACCGACGCATTGTATCCATGTGAATTATTTTATTCTCGTTGCAGGTACTCTACGATGCTTCATGCACACATGGAAAACATTGAAAGATTAATTGGTTGGTTGATAGGATGCTCGTAATTTCCTGTTTTGTTTAATTTTATTTTCCGATTTAGCACTCCACTCCGATCGCATAGCTTTTCTAAAGACTAGCTATTTGGATGAGAAAAAGTCGATGCTCAATCAATACCACAAGGAGATTCAAACGTATAAGGAACGTAAAATAAAGGCTCATGTAGAATTGGAATGTGTATTCTATGGATTAGAAAGCATCGCAGACAATGATAGAGATAGGGTTCGTGATCGTCACTTAAAGCAAGTCGACGACGTGAAAAGTGGAGTAAGTTTTAATAGTCGGGTGGCATTGCAAGTAGAATTTTAATAGTATATTACAACACAGGGGTAGTAATGTGAGAGCTCGTATCTGAGAGGGGTTGAAGATCCAAGGGCGTATTATAGCCCCGAGTGTTATAAAAACTTATATCCGATTGTATGACATTAGAACTTTCGCCAATAATGTTATATGAAAAATGGCGGCCATCAGTCGGCCTTTGTTTGAAAATGAAAAAAGACGTTGTTCTAAGCTCTCTCACAAACAAAGTATTAAGAGTAATATCGCGAAATCTTCGAACAGTCTCGGAACAAGGGTCGTCAGAATTGGTCGAGTCATATTTCATTTTTTTCGTTGCACTTTTGTGACGAAAGTAATTTTTCACTTTTGCAAAAAAATGTCTCGTCTTGGAGATAGAGCTCATATAGTAAGGTAGTGCAAGGAAGTGCTGAAAATCGTTTTTTAGCTATAACTCGAACGAAGTTGATTGGAATCAAAAAATTTTTTGCACGATTTTAGTCCTTGAAACGACAAAAATTTTGACTATATACTTGACTAAGTTGGAGCTGATGGTCGGCCGTTATTAACCGATATAGGCGAAAAAATAGGCAATTTTCGGAAGTCTCTGGCCAGTTGCAGTAGAAAGATTCAGAGACATGTCATACACCGTTGGAAAGCCTACCATATGTTCTACTTAAATATGCAAAATTTCCTTGGGAAAGTTCTATTGCAGCGGACGGCAGCCATTTTAATGAAAGTCTGACAAAAAAATGACGAATTTTTATCACTTTTATATCGCTTTGACCTGGTGAAACTTGTCCGATTTTCAAAATCTCTTTTTCCTCCGAAATTAAACCGAAAAAATGAGTTCATGTTTGAAGATGAGCCGTGAAAAAAGTGACCGAAAACATGGTTTTTTGGGGGTCGGTGAAACTTTTTCGCATATACCTCTGCGAAAGAAACATAGAAATTGCTTTCTAAGGCTTTGAATGAAAGATATTGACCGCCAGAAACTAGCAAAAAAAAAAATAGTGAAAATTCGTTAAGTGGTTTGGGCTGCAGGGTCCATGGAAAGGGCCTAACTCAGGCTACTCGAACGTTTACGATAGTAGCTGGTTTTTAATGAATATATCGTCAATTATAACGCCCTCCATAATATGTTCTAGCGAAAATTGAGGGGAATATTTTTGCCCCTGATAGCGTGGATCAAAGGACTCCCCTCAGTTCCACAGATCGGTCCTAAGGTCGGCCCTAAGCCAAACAAATTTTTTTCGCTATGTTGCAGAGACCTTTAAAGGGAACACTTTTGTCCATTTTGAATATTCAAATAACTTCAATACATTTTGGGGGCTCTGCCCCCTCACCCCGGCGAGCTTTTTTTTCACCCTGCAGGAGGCCTTACGTGCATGGTGTTCTGCCCCAAACCCCGCTAAGGGCTGCCGCCTCTCGACCCCGCTTTTTTATTGGCGCATTATTTTCATGGTCTGCGGCACTTACTTTTCGATCAACGTTTATTTTGAATATACATGTAACTTCATTACATTTAGAGGGGCTCTGCCACACACGCATTCCAATATTTCATTTTCACAGACCCTCAAAAGAAAACCAAACTCACTTTCCCACGCTTTGCACACAACTTTTAGTGATTGGCACACGAATTCCAATTTTTCATATTCCCAGACCCCCAAAGTATACCAAACTCACTTTCCCATGCTTGGCACACAACTTTTAGTGATTGGCACGCGGACTCTACTTTTGGCACACGAATTCCAATTTTAGAGTACACTAACGCTTACCCTCCCACACTTGTCACACACCTTCTACTGATTGCCACACGAATTCCAATATGGCACATAAAATCTAGCACACAGCTTTTCATTTCAAAAAATTGGCACACACATTCTCGGACTTACTTTATATTATGTGCCAAATTCCCTCACGACCACGGAAAAAAGGTAATCTCGCACATGTGCGAAACTACCCTCCATTGAGAGATTCCCCGACCCCGTTTGTACTGGTAAATCGTTACGTTCTCCGACTCTGCTAAATTTGGCATAACGGCAAAGAATAGAAGGCATCGGACATACTTCCATAGACAAATATGTTTCCCTCAAGTTGCTCTGTAACATAGCAAAAAGAAAGTTTTTTTTCGTTAGAGCCGACTTGAGGCCTACTTGAGCCTTATGCACAGGAAGGCGGGCGGGCGGGGTTATACGTTTTGTGGAATAATGATTTTGGATTTATCAAAACTAAATAAAACTGCGATTTCTTTGGTCTTTGTAAATAACATTCAATTGTTTACCCGGCTACACTTCCCTTACAAGCTCTCTTTATTTGAACTAAATTCAACGTGTCAACGTGTGGTAAATTTTGTGGAGATATGATTGATATGATATGAGTGGTGAAGCGAAAAACAGGCATGAAGTCTGTGCATCTTATCATAAATTCTAAGCATTTTGAAATAAGCTGATATCGCATGCGTCATTAAGATTATTGTGTATGCAGTTGAAACTCATGTCACCCGACTAATTTTGGAGCTTTTGAGATTCAATTTCATTTATCTCTTCCTAAAAATCATGGTTTCGTTGTAGTAGTCGTCACAATTGGCTTTAGCTCGTTCTGCCAAGCAAGATACAATATTTTTGGAGAATATACATTTTTCACGTCTTCGTTCCATTTCTACGATATGAAAACACTCTTGCACGGAGTCTATCAAAAAATTCTTCATTTCTCGATCTCTAATATCTTGGGTAACAATGCGTTTCACTTTGTGCTTATCGGGAAATCCTTCACTATTTGTCTGCAACGAAAATAAATTGTACAATTTCACGTCTAAAGTAGTTATCGCCACAAAATATCACCATTTTCATTTCCTGAAAGAAGCATTGCATCATACATGATTTGCCACCATCATTGCTGTCGCCTTCGTTATTGTTTCGATTACTCATATTGTAATTTCGATTATTCTCAAAATTCTCCGGGTATCCAGAATTTCCAAAATCGTTTCCATAATCAAATCCAGTGTTGCCATTATTCCCATAGCTATTATCGTATCTTTGTGGATTTCTGTTACCGTACGCATTGTCGTAACCTTGCTGTTGATATCGGACTAGATCTCTTGCGAAACGATGGCCACGATTGTTGTTGTTGTTATCACTCTTTCCATTGTCGTTATTCTTTCTATTGTCATAACTTTCATCGCTGTTACTGTCTTCATCGCTCGTGTCCGAATTGTTTCGGTCTGAGCTGTCCCCCAATTTCCGCATACATGTTCGCACAACTCGTTTCAACTCCTCCTCGGATGGACCGTCCTCCACCTGGCATCGCAACGTCTGAAACACAAACACACATTCTCTATAGCATGATCTTACACTTTGAGTAATTTTAAACTTTTGTAGATTTCCGAATTCCAATGATTCTGAACTACCATGAAAGCGATGCTAAGCCGACCGCTAAGATCTAGACGCTATAAATAATCTTTGATAACTTATTTCGAGCCAAAGCTTTACTACTGGAAAGTCCATGTGCGTCTCGACAATATTCTGAGCCGAATCGACTTTGTCTAGAGATCGAGAGAAAACTACTATGGAGAAATTGGTCGTCATTTTCCTAGTCAATTATTTCTCATTTGTCTGCCATGGATCCTAATTTGACATTCATTTCAGACGTTGTTGTTAATCCCTCTCTTAAATATGTCAGAGACCTATTGAGAATGAGTTAGCACTCTTAATCCCGTTTTAGCGAGTCTCCTAATCTGTTTGCGCGACCCGATCCGTCTCTGACTAACTTATCTACTTTTGGTAATTTTTTTTGTCATACAATCAATACAGCACTGTATAGCGGATAATTCACAGCTGGAGAAAAGTTACATGCCAAAGAAAGACTTTTTGATGATGCTGTAGCATTCCCTAGGATCAAAAGTGGCCCATATCATACGGAGTCTAAGTAAAGTGGTTTAGTAGCCAAAAGCATGAAAAGTACGTTAGGATCCGTTCATAAGGTGACCCGACAAATCTCCCAACTTTTTTTGGTACACTGCCTCAAATATCGTTGAGTCCTATTTTGTAGGTACACCTTTCAGTTCAATTTCGCACACTACAATTTCGTACATTTCCTATTTCGTACAATTCAATTTCGGACACTCCGATTTCTTACAATTCCTATTTTGTACACTTTGATTTCGTAGACCCCAGTTTCGCACACTTCGATTTCGTACACTTCAATTCAATTTTGTACACTTGAATTTCGTACACTTTCCTATTTTGTACACTTTAATTTCATACACTCCAATTTCGTACGCTTCAATTTCGCACACTTTCTTATTTCGTACATTCCAATTTTGTACACTACAATTTCGTACACTTCAATTTCATACACTTTAATTTTGTACACTTTTCTATTACCGCTAGCATTGATTGTATTCTTTTGGGAAAATATTAAACCAATCATTCGGAAAAAGGTGGCTAAGGAAGCTAAGTAATTTTTCCTTTTACGAAATTCAAAACGAAGATGTCAACGAAACTAAAGAACTAGGGTTTAGTTTTTTCTGTACACAAAAAGTACAACCTGTACGCAAAAAATACATTTTGTACACAAAAAAAGATGGTACACTAACGCATTTTATTTTGTATACAACAAAAAGAAAATTTTCTGCATGAAATGAAAAATAGGGTAAAAAGTAGCGTCGCAGGCCGTGAACATAAAAAAAAATAAAAAAGCGGGGTCGAGTGGCGTCAGCCCCCGCAAAGGGGGGTCAAGGGGAATATCCCCCCTTGCGGGAACTGAGGGGCAGATCCCCTAACGGGGTTTGGGGCAGAGCCCCATGCATGTAAGGCCGCCTGCAGGACGTAATCTAGCCAGGCGCAAGGGTGATCTAGCCGTCCGCAGGCGCGGGGATGAGGGGGCAGAGCCCCACTGTACGATAGATTATCCTTTCTAATAAATAAAACACGTGTTTATACAAAATAAATTTAAAGAAAAAGTAATAACAATAAGCTTGTACAGGCTGAGGAATATTCTGAGACCACATTTTCTAAGTTCATACAAAATTTATATTACAAAATATAAAATGTGATCCTTTTAATATTCCATAGACTGTAATAATATTAATACAATATTTGTGTACAAAATTAAATTTTTCATGTACAAAATCATTTTTCAGGTACAAAAAATTTCGTTTGTGTATAAAATGTAGATATATTTTGTGTTCTGGGTACTTTTTGTGTATAAAAAAATGAGCTGAGAACAAAAAATAGGTTTCTAACGAAGCTAGGGAACTTTTCCTTTTACTAAGTGATACAAAAAGTAGGCCGCTAACGAAGCTAATATAAGTAATTTTCCCTTTTACGAAATGTCATAAAAACTAGCTAACTAACAAAGACAAGGAAAATTAAGTGTACAAAATTAAAGTGTACGAAATTGGAGTGTACGAAATTAAAGTGTACGAAATCGAAGTGTACGAAATTAAAGTGTACAAAATAGGAAAGTGTACGAAATTGAAGTGTACGAAATTGGAGTGTACAAAATTGGAGTGTGTGAAATTGAAGTGTACGAAATAGGATTGTATGAAATTAAAGTGTACGAAATTGGAGTGTACGAAATTAAAGTGTACAAAATAGGAAATTGTACGAAATCGAAGTGTACGAAATTAAAGTGTACAAAATAGGAAAGTGTACGAAATTGAAGTGTACGAAATTGGAGTGTACAAAATTGGAGTGTGTGAAATTGAAGTGTACGAAATAGGATTGTATGAAATTAAAGTGTACGAAATTGAAGTGTACGAAATGGGAAAGTGTACGAAATCGAAATGTACGAAATTATAGTGTATGAAATTGAAATGTACGAAATGGGAAAGTGTACGAAATCGAAATGTACGAAATTAGAGTGTACGAAATTGAAGTGTAAGAAAATAAGGTGTGCAAAAACAAATTGTACGAAAATAAAGTGTACGAATTACGGTTGGGAGATTTGTCATAGCACCCGTTCATAAATTACGAACATAACCAAAGACCCGTATGTATCAGAATAGATGTGGCAAAGAGACTCGAACGTATCTAAATATACAAATGAGCAAACAGTCCAATGTTTTCTTTTATAACTGTAAGAATTTCAAAGACCCATAGAAATTATCCAAGGTAATGTCAAAGACCCTACCGAAGTACGTCTCAGACCATTCAAATCTAGAAAAGCTTATATCCAACGACTGGGCCATTTTCCCCTAAAACCCTGAAACTCGTGTCCTCTAAAATTTTATTCTCTGCCTTTGAAAGCAACTTTCTACCTCTCATAGTTCTGGATCCTGCCCAATTATGGAAGTGGCCATATACCATGATTGGGCCATATTTCCCCAAAACCCTGAAACACTTTTTCGCTTAAATTTAATTCTCTACAACTTTGTCTTTGACAGTAAATCTCCATATTGCATAGTTATGGAAAAATAGACGAAAAACTGTTTTCGTTTATGGCCAAGAAACTGAATTTCGTCCATTCCATTGGTCCCAGCACCCAGAACCCTGAACTGATTCACATAAAATTTTTTTCCAGTTCTGTGACATCAAATGCATTCATTTGACACCAAAATGAGGATTTTCCGTGCTATACTTGCTCGAAAATTTCATGTCTGACCTCCACTACTTCGACCATATATCCGGAAGTACTTGGCCGATTTTGCTCACCTTCGAATGGGAGGCATGTACCTTCCAGGGAAAAAAAGTTTAGGCTGATCGGTTGAGCCGTTTAGAAAAAAAGTGGAGACGGACGGACAGACAAACAGAGGGACAAACGGACATTTTTTTTATTGCTGGTTCGACATCTCTAGACGATAATAGATGCATCCGCCAGTCTCCCATCTCGTTCTACCCCATGTTACAATAAAATTGTTTGTAGTAAACGTATAGGACCTTTGTACTTCGTACGGGTCCAAAAATTACTTGAACAATGTCTAAAATCGCAAAAACTACAAAAAATGCTTACACTAACGCTAAAAATGAAAAAAATTATTGTCGTTAACGCAATTCGCTAACCGAAAACGCTCCGCCGCTAATACTCGCTAAGCTTGGAAGCAATGAATTTATCGCTGAACTCTTTACTCGTCCTGTTAAGCTCGTAAGCTCTC
The DNA here is from genome assembly GCA_029228625.1 of Pseudolycoriella hygida. Classification (NCBI taxonomy): domain Eukaryota; kingdom Metazoa; phylum Arthropoda; class Insecta; order Diptera; family Sciaridae; genus Pseudolycoriella; species Pseudolycoriella hygida. The sequence goes on along the minus strand of CM055403.1, from coordinate 15,628,216 downwards.
ATAATTTAATAAATCATCCTATATAAGGTAATTCATCACCATGTGTATACCGAACTCATTCATTTTCTCACATTCTAGAGAAGAGATGCAATAGATGCAATGCACAAGAAGAGATGCAATAATTTTCTACACATACATTGACAAACGTAACAAACAGAAAAAATATTTCCCTGAAGAAGGTCACAGATTGTAACCGAAAGCTTGGAAGAAATGTTCAACAAAATTATTTCAAACAAAAACCACGAAATCCAATTAATTAAAATGAATATTTCTACACAAAAACATATAGAGCAACATTGTACAAAATGAACCTGTACACAGAATGAAACAGCATGTACTTTTGCGGATGCAACATTTATAATGGTTCAATCGAGAGGTTAAAAAATTCGGTTTCTGTTCACCACTTTTTTTTCTAAACGGCTCAACCGATCAGACTAAACTTTTTTCCCTAAAGGTACATGCCTCCCATGATGCAAGTTCAAAGATGAGCAAAATCGGCCAAGTACTTCCGGAGATATGGTCGTACATGGATTTTCGGGCGATCGGACGAAATAACCCCTGGAAGCAGTGATCGTTGTAAATTCGATGCTAAGTTGTCTTGTATGTTACACGTAGCGATGTAGATAAAGGCCATGTAACAGGCGAATTAGCGCCGCAAGTCTAAAATTATAATTTAAAAAAAAAGCGGAGTCGGAATATCCCCCCTTGCGAGGTCTAATAGGCAGAGCCCGTAACGAGGTTTGGGGCAGAGCCCCATGAATGTTAGGCCGCCTGCGAGGCATAATCTAGCCCGCCGCAGACGTAATGCAGCCAGTCGCAGGCGAGTAATGGCCCCAGCCGCAGGTGCGGGGGTGAGGGGGCAGACGGCAAAGCCCCCAACATGATGCAATGTCCTCTTAATGCAGTAATAACTTTAACAGCTTCCATAAAAACCGGACAAAATAACCCCCGGGGATATTTCTGCCGGGTTTATTTTGTCCGGGGATATTTTGTCCTACAGCCCAAATGAAAGTATTTGAACTAGGAAAAATTTATTGTGGAAATCGGGTCAGTGGTCTGAGTACTCGGACCAATCGAATGGACGAAATTGAGTATAACTTTGACCGCCTGTATAACACTGACCATATTTCCCTCTCTATCTTCTTGGTGTAAACGAAAAAAGAGAGAAATATGGTTAATGTTATGCAGGTGGTCAAAGTTATACGGATTGGTACGCAATATGAAGATTTACTGTCGAAGGCAAAGTTGTAGAGAATTAAATTTTAGGGAACACGTGTTTCAAACGCAAATCAACAAGAAAAAAAACTAAGAGTCGCTAATATTGTCGACTTGTCTTCATTAGCGGGGAAATTTTAAATTATTCTAGTTATTAGCGTTGCTAATTCAACACTGTATTTTACCATTAGTAATGAAAATAGACTTCAAAGTTTTTGATGAAACATCTTTCTATTCACTCTTTTACATTCGGACAAGTTTTTCTGGCGTAACGTCCTTTGTGTCCCGATGGAAAATGAAACAATGAGAATAGCTCGGTAAATCTGCCAATTGTCCAACAGCTTTCGACTATTTATAAACATTTTCAAAAATTTCGCGTGACGTAACACTGGACTTCAACCCCCCTCTCCCCTGTCACGCTAGATACGACACCCCCACCACCCTCAAGCGCTACGTAATTTATGAACGCCCCCTTAAGTAACTCCAGATAAAAATGAAAACTTCGTATCGAATCAACAACTTTTCAATCCTAGTAGTAAATTACTATAAATTTGAGGGCTTATGCCACTCACGCCCTAAACGAATACACGTATTCCATCTGTGACATTCCAGCGTTAGTCTCGTTACATATGCAAATTTAATTTTGAAATATCTCGGAAAATACGAAAGATACAGAAAAAACACAAAAGAACTTTTTTCTGAGCTTTATGATTTCGCACAACTTTGTAGAACATGAAAACGTTGTAGGATCGTAGTTTTCAAGATACAGCTGGAGTGTGACAACACTAATGCTGGCATGTCCCAGCTATGTAATTCTATGCATACATACACAAAATCCTTTTGGCTTCACCAACTATTATCTTCACGTCAAATGCTTTCGTGGTAAGTAGAAATCAAGGAACTGATCTTAGGGACTTACGTGACATTTCCAAACTGTAACCATCAACACCAGCACGAAAATGCCCCACTTTTCCATTCTGCTCATTTAGAACGCTAAAATTATCCACGATAATTGTAATATCACTGAAAAATGCATTGATTTCGACTTGCCTTTATATAAACCTTCCATTTTACAATTGTAACTTCGGATGCATCAATCAAAAATTTATTCATGTAACTTACGTGAATTGCAAGCTCTTTGTTGTAATTATTGCGAACCAATAAATGTCACGTGAATAACAAAAACCCCAATTATAAGTTGATATTAAAGCTGCAAACAATTACCAATGACCGTGAACAACAAATGGAAAAACTGTGGAAAGAATTTCAAGATATTCTCAACGAATATTTGCACAAAACCGAGGAGTATCACAACGAATACATCGAATTGAGACAAAGAGATGATGAAGACACAAAAATAATTCGGTTACACTATCATGAAGTAGCACGAGCAACTGAACAAATTGGATTCCTTAAGTTAGACTTGGAAAGCATACGCGAAGACCAGAAACTGCATATCGGCGAGCTTTTAAAATACAAAAAACTATTGCAAGAAAAGCAGCGTAAAATTAAATCAGAAATGGAAGAAGGACTCTCAAAGGACAAGAACAACTTGAGACATATGGTGGTTTGCAGCCATAACGTTGCAGCGGTAAGATGACGCACATTCTCTTTCATACAAATTCTTTGACGAAAATTTATAAATTAGAAATTAAAGGAGATTCTGAAGAGAGGCGAAAACATTTTACAAATAGCGTCGATTTGCAAAAAACTGGAAACAGAGCGGGAACAAGCTGTCCCGTTTGGTAGGAAGAAATCTTTATTCGGAAATGCGGAAAATGAGTTAAAGAAAGCACCAGAAGAATTCAAAGAAGTAATTTCGTCAATCAATTTACACGTTCTTTGAGTAACAAATTTTTCTTATACTTTTGTTTAGAAAACAATGTTCATTGTATCGAACCTAGAGAACTTCTGGCTTCGTTATAACAGCGCACGAATCGATTGCGCATGCTTGAACGAAGAAAAGTTGGCACTGAAGGAAGAAAACCGAGTGCTCAAGGACAAACTAAAAGCTTACTTAACAACAGTAACAATTGCTAATGGAGGGGGTAGTGTAAAAGATAAACTCAGACCTAGTAGCATGAAAGTGGAGAGAATTGGTCACGTTGAAGCCAATAATGTTGGACGGTGTTTTAATAAAGACAGGCGTCGTCCAGTGACTTGTGTCAGTGTGGTACAAGAAGGCAACTTAAGCGTAGCGGTTCGCAGTAAACATTTAACTTCTGGAAAATTTCGAAAAGAACCGGAAGTTTATTCAATTGTACAAGGATGTAAGAAAATTTCTTCTCAATAAATTATTCAGAGAATTTTTGTCAAGTTTTGCAATCTCCTGTTGAAATGGAAGATTCCCAGTAAGAGGACGTCATTACTTACAGGGTGGTAATTGTTATCTTTAGGGAGGGCATTTTCATCAATCGGAGTGAGCTATCACCCGCAGCGGGTATCCTTATCTTTTTGTGTGTCACAAGTTTTTATTCTAAGTATGGACGTCCTAACCTGTTTAGGAGCAAAAAACTAATTAAACTAACTGGACATACGTAGTCGTAGGCAAAGTCAAATCTTCCAAACAGAATTTTGATAGCAACAACAACAAAATCAGATTTTTCGGCTGGGACTCGCCTTCATAACACTTATCTGCTCACAGCTTGGCTGACGAAAAATATAATTAGCTTAAGAGCGTGATTTCGGATCACTTTCATTAATTTTGTCTCGGGGACTACTGTTAAAATGAGAGAAAGAAAAAAGAAATGAAAACGTCATTCAAAAATGAGAGAAAAAAAATTAAAACTGTTTCGTCCTATTTCAGACAAGTCAGAATAAAACTGATCTGCTCTCTAAAATTACCTTACTGATTGTTGAGAATTTTAGCTCAGTTGTTGAAACTTGCCTTGCAGAAATCTTTCGTGCTTGTTATAAAGCTCAGTTTGCTCCAATAAATTTTGTAAGAAAATATAATTGAACTTTTCGCAAGACATGTTAAAGTTCTCTCATCATAACACTCTATTGGTTTTTCTTTCCACCTAATCTCACTCACAAACAGAAATGATACGCGAAAGCGCGAGTGAAAAACATATGCAAGGAACCCGTAACGTATCAGAATAGATGTGGCATACAGAGTTGATGTTACGATTGCCGATAGCGCAATACTGAAAAACCCGTCCCGAAAGCACACAATTGATCCCCACATAGACAAAAATGTTCGCCTCAATTTTCTCTACAACATAGGAAAACAACATATGAAGGGACCCGTACTTATCAGAATAGATGCGGCAAACAGAGTTGACGTTACGAAGTGACTCGAACGTATTTACATAAATATTGCCTTAACTCTTAAGTGCATAAAATTGCGTCCACATTAAATTGTATTGGAAATTGCCGATAGGGCAATATTGAAAAACCCGTCCGAAGAAACGGTGAAAAAAACCTATCCGAACGCACAAAATTGACCCCCAAACATGGAAAAATATCCTACTCAATTTTCTCTACAACATAGAAAAAACCAATTTTTGGGCTACGGTCGACCTTAGTACCGACCCAGGGCCCTAAGTAGAGGCCTCGGACACACAATTCCATAGGCAAAAATAATTCCCTTAATTTCCTCTTATAGCAAAAAAAAATTTTTTTTTGTTGGTTAGGGCCGACCATAGGACCGACATGGCCCACTTGAGCCCTAAGCACAGGCAGAAGTTTCTTTCATAAACTGTCGGTCATGCCTAGATCTTTAAAACAAAAAAAAAATTGAAAATCAGAAAAGATTTACTCGAGTTATGTACAAAAGACCAAAAACCACTTAAACGGCCTTAGCTTGGTGGCCCTTGGGCCGACAGTGCCCAGATTCAATGCCATAAAATATATTTCGATTACCTTTCAGGGAAAAAAAGTTTTTGAAAATTGGTTGAGTTTTACTCGAGTTATCGTGTTGACAAACGGACGGACGGACATTTTTTTAATTGCTGATTCGTTATCTAAGGACCATGAGCGGTGCTCCCCCTACTCCCGGGTTGAAATTCGACTGGTTACAAACATCGTGGTAAACGCATAAGAAGCATTATTTCGCCCACTTGTATGTACGATGACTTATTGATGAAATCCCCTGTACTTCATTGTTAGTGCGAATCTAATAGTATATTATAACACAAGGCTTATATTCGCGTGATTATAGTCGAGTTTTAGAGAAAGCTCCGAGGGTTGTAGTGCAAGGTCTATTCAGCACCGAGATGAAGTTAATGACCGATAACGTATCGAGGTGTGAGAACAAACCTTGCACTTCGCTTTGAGGTCACCTCACTATCTAGACTATGATCAATCGATTTAGTACATGTGTTATACGATAGCTTATTGCTGGTGCCAATTATGCACGAAACTGTGGATTTAATAACGAAGAAATGCTTGACGAATTTTGAATCACTGAACGTACAATCAGCGATGAAGTTTATTGTATATTTCACGTTAATCAGCGACAAAATTTATTTACCTCGACTGTAATTTATTCAATTCCGCCATAATAACGCTAATAATGCGATAGGTTTCATTGAAAAGGGTCACCAGGTTGACGTTATTTACACGGATGTATGATGGGTTGGAGATCACAGACGTTCCAAGTTACTTCAGGCGTCCCGCAGGGAAGTCACCTCGGCCCTCTCTTGTTCCTCGTCTATTTTAATGACGTTGTTACTGTTTTCAAATCAATCAGATGTTCACTTTATGCCGACGACTTGAAAATTTACAGTAAGATTTCCTCCGTGACTGCATCGAAATGCAGCGTGATCTAGACCAACTAGATTTGTGGTGTCAAAATAACGCATTGTCACTGAATGTAGGGAAGTGCAATGTCATGTCATTTTTCCGAAAACGTGACCCAATTCGTTTTGTATATTCAATTCGTACTGTTGCCCTTAAAAGAGTTGTTGAGAAAAAGGATCTTGGAGTATTTTTCACTGAAGACCTGAGGTTCAACAAACATGTTGAATGCGTTGTCGCCAAGGCATACTCGATGCTTGGATTTGTAAAGAGTATCTGCAGAAATTTTCGGGATATTAAAGCCCTTAAGACCATATATATAGCGCACGTCAGATCGCATTTGGAATACGCTTCTGTGGTCTGGGCGCATTGTGACAAAATTGAATCAATTCAAAAAACATTTTTTATGTATGCACTACGGCACACAGTGAAGAGGGATGAGAATTACCGTCTTCCACCCTACGAAGAAAGGTGTCGGTCTATTGGTGTTGAGAGTCTGTCGCGTCAGAGACTGATTGGTCGAAGCAGGCAAGACCACAATTTTCAAAAAATATTTTCTTTTTCATTTGTGGTATCCGGCGAGCTGCTCATTGGATGACAACGATTCAAATTGCACTACATCATGCTGCACCAGTTTTAATCGACAAGAAGCAAAAATGGTTAGAGGCTTCGACGGGTCGACTGGGCCACATAATCACTTCCGGTTCTGTTTCTTTCATTAACTTATTTCTTATCATGTCGACAGCCAGTCAGTTTTTATTTTACCATTGGCTAAGAAATAAATAAATAAATTATGGTAATGTGTCGATGTATGGAACTCGACTATAATCGGCATATTATAGACCTATTTTCAGGCCCCGCAATAAAAATATAAAAATCGTGTATGAATCCTACACTGAAAAAAAGTTTTTAGACTAGCCGAATTCATAATATGCTCGCGTGAATCATAAAATACTTCCAGAAATAATATTTTTCCTTGCAATATGCATAATGGAAAATGAAATACTTGTGAACATGAACATATTATGATATTTAACAGACAATTCTGATTTCGAGTAGAATATTTTTTTAGTTTTATTGTAATCACTTATATTTCGTATTTGTTACCAGTTTTAAAAATAAAATAAACTTACAAACAGTGAAATTATATAATTCTGTTCTACCTACTTTCTATAAATTATTATTTCTGCTAGAATATTATGATTATAGCTAACGTAATATTGCCGTGGAAGAATACATTTTGATAGTGAAAATGAGAAGGTTACCGGTTTGCATGCTCTTGACGCCTGATGTTTGAATTGAGCGCAATTTTGTTTTTGTGGCTCTGTTGCATTTAACCATATGCAATCGTATCTCTTCAAAATTCAAAAGTATCTTAAGGGTTTTTTTACTTTTTAAATATTTCGAAATAGAAACTGATACTCTCATGTACCGCTTGTTCGCAAGTTCTACAGAGCAGTACACTCGCTGAATCAAGAAGTTCGCAAAATTTGGCAGATAGTTGACTCGAAATGGAAACGAAATAAAACAGATGCGTTACTTCTCTCTTAAATTCAATTCGATGTCATCGTCTAGAAATTTGTGGGGGCAACTTGTGCCCTTGTCAGATACTGGTCTTAGGACAAACGATAGTACCACGACAGCTCTACTTCAAGTTACCAATGACATTCATATTTAAATAGACAAGGGTAAGATCAGTGCTGCTACTTCACACGGATAATCTGGACATTTGCCTAGGGCGCAGCGATTTGGGGGCGCAAAATGTTAAATGAGCGAAGATGAAATCTATCTTATAGATTCGGGAAATAGCAAAAACAAAAGAATTTGAGCGAAATATCAAAATGTACAACGAACGAAACTTTTATTTAAAAAATTTCGCTCGTTGGTCGGCTATCACCACAAACCGGTCAAGTCTGTCACTTTCATTCTTTAAAGAATAGATGCAAAAAAGAACCTTTATAAGGAAACACAAGACAGCACTGATCTTATAAAGTACTCGAATAAAGCCTAATAACGGACTCAGTGAAGGAGATATAAGCGATTCGCTCGAGTCAAAGACATTCCTTGGTCGATTAAGGATTTCCTCAGTTTCTACTCGTCAGTCAATGGCTAGAACTAAAGGAAATAGGGCCCCTGATCGTGCCACCGATACAGTAAAACACAGTGCAATTCAAATAAACGGTCTGAATGCGTTGGAAAATTTTGGACTTATGTCTGAAATGGCCTGAATTAGAGAATGTGATCAAAGTTTTGATCGTTAGAATTTCGTAAGAGTTAAATAAAATAAAATTTCTGTCAAGCAGCGATTGGTAAAATTAAATCAGCCTAATAAGGGGGTGCTGCTACAAAATCCGGAGGCACAAAATCCAGAGGCGTCAAAATCCGGACAAAAAATCCGGAGGCTACAAAATCCGGAGGCGTCAAAAACCAGAGACGTCTAAATCCGGAGGAGTCAAAATCCGAAGGCGACAAAATCCGGTGGCGTCAAAATCCAGAAGAAAATAAAAAATCCGGATGAAATCAGGACGAAATCCGGACGAAATATGTAGTGGTATTTAAAGCAACTACAGTTTATTGATACAAATTGTATTATAAATATGTATTAATTCGCCGCAGGCCTAGAATGAAAAAAAAAGCGGGGTCGAGGGGCGGCAGCCCCCGCAAAGGGAGTCAAAGGGGAATATCCCCCTTGCGGGGTCTAAGGGGCAGAGCCCTTAATGGGGTTTGGTGCAGAGCCCCATGCACATACGGCCGCCTGCAGGGCGTAACCAAGCCCGCCGCAGGCGCGGGGGTGAGGGGGCAGAGCCCCCCAATATTAAATATAATTAAGACCGTTTATTATTTACACCAAATGAATATATTTGCCAGTAGTATTAAATAACTCAAAGCAATATATAATAATAAAGTTAACTGCATATGAAATGAATGTATTATGTACTTTAAAGTAATAAAAATCCGGAAGCTGCAAAATCCGGAGGCTACAAAATCCGGAGGCTACAAAGTTCAGACGCATCAACATCATCAGGATTTTGACGCCTCTGGATTTTGACGCAACCGGATTTTGTAGCCTCCGGATTTTGACGCCTCCGGATTTTGTAGCCTCCGGATTTTTCGCCCGGATTTTGACGCCTCTGGATTTTGTGCCTTCGGATTTTGTAGGGGAGTCAATAAGGGAGACTCTATTATTACTTTATATGACTTTTGAGCTATAAAATGTAAAATAACTGAAGGAATAGAGAGCAACGCAAGCTTTATTTGTGAATTTTCCTCCAATTCATAGTTTGCGTAAATATCATAAATAAATTATTATTGAGATTTGTGTCTGGGAATCTGATGAATTTCAGTGCCCAACGTTTACAATTATGTAAATTTAACAAAACAATGTAGCATTATCGCCCTGAAATTATCTCCAGGACAAATGTGACAATAATTTAAAGCGAGTAAATTCGTGCGAGGAAAATACACAATTTGTATAAGGGAAATGTCCTTGGCGATAATTCCCCAGGTGATAATTTCTTGATTATTTTACATAAATTCCATACGATTCATACATAATTTCCACATCATTCTTACATTATTTATACATCATTCTTCCATCATTTGTGACATTTTGCATTTTGGCCTTTTTAATGCCACTCAGAACTTTCCCTAGAATTCTAAAAAAAAAATTTCCGGGGAGTACGTCGCTAGTGAGGAAGTCAAAAAGTTTCTGTATATAATGCTCCTTAGTTTTGTAAATTTTAAGCGTGTAAGACGTGTCATTTGTACAAAAAGTTCAAAAAAGTACTAGTCGTTTAGAATGGTCCGCCACGACATCTGACGGCTGATGATCCCTTTTAAATTCGATGTGCTACTTCATTTTGCTCCACTTGTAGTTTTGGCTATTGTAAATTAAACTTTCGTTCGACTGAGTGAAATTACTCATTTTTATGGATTTAAACATGAACATCGACATGGACATGGACATGGATATTGATGATGACGAGCTACAGGTATGAGTAGATTAAAGATGATCGAAAACGCGTCCAGAGAAATGCTGAGAGTTTTGTCATTCAACTTCGACAGAATCTCATGCAGAAATTTCTAGATTTATACGAAAAGACCAAATTCATTTTTCAGACTCTACTGCGCCAATTCGACAATGCAACAAAAGAACCTATAGACATCTCCTTGATCGAAGAGTAATAAACCTAAAATTCCTCTCTTCACTTATTGCATTTTGTGACATTTATTTGTTTTCTTAAAATCAGATTGTTGAAAGAACATGAGGAACTTCTACATCTACGAGAATGAACCTCCTGTAAAACCAGAAGAGGTCATTGAGGCAAATTTGGGCGAGAAACATAATGACCAATTAATGGAACAAGATCTCCATTCAGAGGTGCGTAATTTTTCTTATGAGTTGTTTGAGGAGATGCGTCTGCCCTGGAAGAATACAAAATTTCCGTTTCGACTAAATCTCATGCCTCATTAAGAGCCGTGCGAAGAACGAAGTTTACCACGACGTTTGTAATCACCACAATTTCGGCCCGAGAGTAGGGGATGAGCATCGATCATGGTCCTTCAATGACGAATCAGCAATAAAAAACATATGAAGGGACCCGTACGTATCAGAATAGATGCGGCAAACAGAGTTGATGTTATGAAAAGACTCAAACTTATTTAAGTAAATATTGCCTTACGTACACATCATGCCCTGAGCGGTAGCGGAGGGCGTGACGCAGTCCCAACACCCAGAAAAAACGTCCACAAACCCAAAAAACTCCATACAAAAACCTTTGGAACAAGGAGCCATATATAGGCGAACTTTTGAGTTTTTTCCCCTCGCCCCTTCCCTTCCAAATTATTTATATAATTAAAAAAAACTACGTCACAGCAGCTTTCAAACGAGCCCTCACTCATCAAAATCTGTTGAAAATTGGCTGAGATATCGAGGTTTGAAAATGACATTTTTGTATGGAATTGGAATTTTCTATTATTTTCACCATTATGAAAACTTTTTTTTGATCTGTCGGTTTCTATGTTCTATCTATTAATAATTTTCGATCTCGAGAACTAGACAGCCGATCTTCCTGCAATTTTCAGGGAACGTCGGTCTCGGTCCCAAATGAAAAATTTCATTTGCCGCTTTTCCGGGAAAATTCTGGAAAATCCGTGGCATGAGGAAAAGTGGTCAATTTTGAGGGTTTTTTAGGTAATGCTCGGAGTTTTCGAATTTTAGCTCCAGATTGACAATAGCTAGAGAGTTGGTTTCTTCTAGAAAGTTATAGAGTTTCATCAGGAGAATTTTTTGGGATCATAAGAAAATGACTGCCAGCTGTCATAGCGGCGCCATCTTGGATTTTCGTTTATGCTTTTTTGGTTTTCGAATTTTAGCTACGGAATGACACTACTTTGTGACGCAATTTTTTTTACCACAACGTAATTTTGTTTTAAAAAAGGCGCTGTAATTTTTACAGGAAATTAAAACTTTGAACACAAGATTCCATTCAAACAAACTTCTGCGTATTATCAGCGATAGCGTCACCTCAAGCGATATCATTAATTTTGGAAGCGGACTTACGGACTGCGTCACACTCTACCTTTTAAGAGGTTTTTGTTGTGATTAAATTGTATTGGAAATTGCCGACCGAAGCAACGGTGTAAAAAACCCTTCTGAAAGCACAAAATTCATCCCCAAAATAGACGAAAATGTTCACCTCAATTTTCTGTACAGCATAGCAAAAAACCATTTTTTGAGCTAGGGCCGACCTTAGTCCGACATAGGGCCTTCAGGAGAGGCCTCGCACAAATACGTCCATAGACAAAAATATTTCTCTCAATTTTCTACACATCATAGCAAAAAACCATTTTTTTGTCTAAGGCCGACCGGAGGACAGATCTAGGGCCCTAAGTAGAGGACTCAGACACACACTTCCATTGACAAAAATGTGTTCCTCAATTTGCTCTGCAAGATAGCAACAAAAAAAATTTTTGGTTAGGGCGGACCTTAGAGCCATGAGGTCCATTTGAGCCCTAAGCACAGGCAAAAGTTTCTTCTATAAATTGTCGGCCGCGTGGAAATGGTTTACTCGAGTTATGTACAAAAAACACGTAGAGCCTATAAATCTATTCCGATTGTCATAAACTTTTTTTTGTTTAAAAGATCTTAGCATGGCTGACAATTTGTAGAAGAAACGTTTTTGATTTTTAGCCGGTGGACTTAGCTAGGGCACTAAAAACGAGTGTCTGCTAGGGCCCTACATTTTTTTGTACATAACTCGAGTATAAATCTCTTCCGATTATTAAAAAAAAAAGAATTATAACCGAAAGGCCTAGGAATGTCTCACATTTTATGGAAGAAAGTGTTTTGATGAGATGCCCTTGGACTCGGCCAGGACCCTGAAAATAGGCCCAACGTGTTTTTGTTTACATAAATCGGGCAAATCCTAACCGAATTATATTCATAAACAAATTTGGGCCTGTGCTTGGGGCTCAAGTGGGCCTCTGGTCGGTCCTAAGGTCGGCCCTAACCAAAAAAACATTTTTTTTATCATATTGCAGAACAGATTGAGGGAAACGTTTTTGTTTATGGAAGTATGTGTCAGAGGCATTTCCTTATGGCCCTAGGTCGGTCCTAAAACCGACTCTTAACAAAAAAATTGTTTTGGCTATGTTGTAGAGAAAATTGAGGTGAATATCTTTGTCTATTTGGGGATCAATTTTGTGCTTTCGGGAAGGTACACCGTTTCTTCGGACGGGTTTTTCAATATTGCCCTATCGGCAATTTCCAATACAACTTAATGTGGACGTAATTTCAAACACCTAAGAATTAAGGCAATATTTACTTAAATACGTTCGAGTCTTTTCGTAACATCAACTCTGTTTGCCGCATCTATTCTGATACGTACGGGTCCTTTCATATGTTTTATTGTTAATTCATCATCTAAGGACTATGATCGATGCTCCTCCCCCCCCCCCCTACTCCGGGTCGAAATTCGACTGGTTCCAAATGTCATGGTAAACGCACTTCGTTCTTCGTACGGGTTTAAATATATACTTTTGCAGTCAAGTTGCATTTTTTATTTTTTTTTGAGTGCCTTATTGTGACACTGAAATGTCATTGCTATGGCCAAAAAACTTTAAATTCGAATTCACTAGTATCATTCGACTAGCATTTTTAACCGCGCGATTTCCCGTGGCTCTAACATTTTGCTTTTGGCTAATGGACGATCGGACGATCGGCTCCTGGTCAATTGCCCAATGTAAGGGTCTATCGAAACATTTTCATAGATCCGGTCAACGTACACCGTACACTTAAGCTCGAACAGAGGGTTCATTTCCGCTGCGATATCCAAAATACTTAGCAGTCAGATAACCGGAATTTATTTGTTCTTTGTTTAGTCATGCACTAGTGAGCCTGTCACAAAAGCTAACAAATATTTTATAACCGAGGCTATCTCAGGGGCCACTCACTTCATTAAAGCTACAATTAAGGCCCGTTTAAGGTACAATTTGAACTCATTAAAGTCATTTATTTAGTGAGTACTCTCTGTGCTGCACTTCCTTTTATTCATAACGGATGTCCCGCATATCTGTTAATAATAATGTTGCCATTATCTGAAGCCCTATTTGAAAAATTAGAACATTGCAAACTAAACCGTGCCGAGGGGGACGGTTGAGAGCGGCAGTTCCTTGATAACGTGAGCAATAAAGATGGAAAGATCCACTTTAACTGATTTGAATTACGAAAAGAAAAGTGGGGCGTTCTCGTTTACTGACAAAACTCGAAATTTCCTTATCAGTCACTTTATGAAACATCTAATAGTGAGAATTGAATGGGACAGCGCTTTGTATGAGTCATTACAGCAGCTGGTAAAAATTGTGCCATCCACGTTATGGATAAATGAATTTTATTAGAATTATTATGAATCTGGCGATTCATTAACCGAAGTCATTTAAAACTTCTATCGAAACTTTGGAGAAGCTCAACACACAGGCCCGGACTGGTCATATGGCCAGGGTGGCAAATCACACCCGCGCCTTTTGCCGTTTTTGCGCCTTTTCGAAAAAATAATACAAAATCGTCACTATCGAAAGTCGATATTATGTCGATTGCGCTTTTGTCAGACGCCTTTGATGTGTACTTTGTGTTCATCGTAAGTACAGTGATGCGCTGTTTTGTTGAAAAAAGTCACCATCAAGTAATTTAGAATTTAGAGTTTTGAATGCTGCACGTCGATGCACGTGCTCTCTGATAAACAACTACTAACGTGTTAATACGACCTTCTTTTCTTTCATCTTTGTGAGAGAAGAGCGATTATTCAGTTTCTTACGCTTTTATTAAGAAATTTCACATTTTTTCTAGTCGAAATCCTAAAAAAGAATTACCTAAACTTCTAGGGTTTTGGCTTCAAAACCAAAAAAATTTCGCCTGTGGCGCCACTTTTTCTTTGCTATATAACGAATTTTAATTTTGTATTAAATTAGATTAAACTGAGACTGAGGCTAGTGACTGTTCAATTTTTTTATAATGAGGAAATTTACACATAAAAAAATTCGCTCGCTACGCTCGCGACAATCACGCCTGCGCCTTTTGATAGCCAGTCTGGGCCAGTTAACACACATCCGAATAAATTCTTTACACTAAAATTGCAGCCATTAAGCTACACTCTGCCGACGTCTATCAAAAAATGCTATCATTTCAGGTGACTCTAACAAGTATAAAGATTAATGTAGGAAATGTGAGCTGCAATTCGTGTGACGTTAGCAATTGCAGATATTCTTCTGATGTCGAGTCTCTACACAAGGACGATAACACTATACAGCAAGACTCGAGTAAGTTGCAATTATTTTTCACTTCGTGTTCGTTACCAATTTTACCTTCTTAGGCAAGAGGCTGTTCATTTCTGACATTTATAAAAAAAAATCGCCCTTAAGTCTACTCTCACGAAACACATGAGATCTCACTCTGATGAGCAGCTTACAGTCAAATAAATTCTGAATGAAGGAAAACTTTTCTTTTAGGTGAGAAGCCGTATCCTTGTACGGAATGTAGCAAAACGTTTAGACAAAGTGTTCATTTAAAATATCATCAGGTAGTCCACACAGGTGAGCAATTGAGGTACTTGCATCGAGAAAAATTAAAATCTCTTTTTCAGGAGAAAAACCTTTCAAATGTCCCCAATGCAAGAAATCTTTCACACTAAAATCCAACTTAAAAAGGCATCAGATGGTCCACACAGGTGAGCGGTTGAGGCATTCGCACTTAAGTGAAGAAAACAATTAGAATCTCTTTTTCAGGAGTAAAACCTTTCACTTGTCTCCAATGCAAGAAATCTTTCAAACGAAAAGGACACTTAAAAATGCATCAGATGGTCCACACAGGTGAGCGGTTCAGACATTCGCACTTAATTGAAGAAAACAATTAGAATCTCTTTTTCAGGAGAAAAACCTTTCCCTTGTCCCCAATGCAAGGAATCTTTCAAACAAAAAGGAGACTTAAAAAAGCATCAGATGGTCCACACAGGTGAGCGGTTGAGGCATTCGCACTTAAGTGCAGAAAACAATTAGAATCTCTTTTTCAGGAGTAAAACCTTTCACTTGTCTCCAATGCAAGAAATCTTTCAAACGAAAAGGACACTCAAAAATGCATCAGATGGTCCACACAGGTGAGCGGTTCAGACATTCGCACTTAATTGAAGAAAACAATTAGAATCTCTTTTTCAGGAGAAAAACCTTTCCCTTGTCCCCAATGCAAGATATCTTTCACACTAAAATCCAACTTAAAAAAGCATCAGATGGTCCACACAGGTGAGCGGTTGAGGCATTCGCACTTAAGTGAAGAAAACAATTAGAATCTCTTTTTCAGGAGAAAAACCTTTCCCTTGTCCCCAATGCAAGAAATCTTTCACACAAAAAGGAGACTTAAAAAGGCATCAGGTAATCCACACAGGTGAGCGGTTGAGACATTCGCACTTAAGTGAAGAAAACAATTAGAATCTCTTTTTCAGGAGAAAAACCTTTCCCTTGTCCCCAATGCAAGAAATCTTTCACACTAAAATCCAACTTAAAAAAGCATCAGATGGTCCATACAGGTGAGCGGTTGAGGCATTCGCACTTAAGTGCAGAAAACAATTAGAATCTCTTTTTCAGGAGTAAAACCTTTCACTTGTCTCCAATGCAAGAAATCTTTCAAACGAAAAGGACACTTAAAAATGCATCAAGTAATCCACACAGGTGAGCGGTTGAGACATTCGCACTTTAGTGAAGAAAACAATTAGAATCTCTTTTTCAGGAGAAAAACCTTTCCCCTGTCCCCAATGCAAGAAATCTTTCAAACAAAAAGGACACTTAAAAAGGCATCAGATGGTCCACACAGTTGGTCCAGCAGTTGAGGCATTCGCACTCACAGAAGATAAAAACTAAAGCTCTTAGGAGTAAAACCGCATTCCTGTTCCCAATGTGAAGAATATTTTACGCTCAAATCCAACTTAAATAGTCATATGATGTGTTCTCACAAAGGTAAGTACTTACATCATTGAACTTTGAAGGAACTACAAAAAAATGAAAACTTTATGATTCGCTCAGATGATCATCGAAAATTGTAGTTTGTACGTCGTGGAAAAATTGCATTACTTCACTAGAGTGTAATGAAGGTGGGGGCATTTGTTGTCCCATAATAGATTTGACCGGAAGTACCTAGCCATTTGATTTATCGATAATGAATTTTTGTGTAAGTTTATTTATCAAATGTAAGTGACGCGACAATGTTTTCCTTTTTTATAAAATCTTTTTATCGAATAATGCAAATGCAATTTCTTTTCATTTTTCAAACAACCGTCGCGTCGTAGGGGAAACTGCTGTCTTTGTGTTCATAAATCTAGTACTGTTGAAACATTTTTGACATAAGTTCTTTTTTCTCACTGAAGATTATAGGAAAAGGTAAGAGAAAGTTTGACTTTTTGAAAAGTCGAGAATCCCAGTTCAGTTTTGACAGACTTACATTAGACGTTAAAATGTGAGGATTCAAAAATGTACTAAGTCATAACTTTAAGTCTTTATACATTCCTCCTGGTATTTAACTCACGAAGTAACGCTAATCTATGCGAAAAAGATGACTATGACTACAGAAAGAGGTAAAATTTTTATGGTATTTTTTTAGAATTTTTGACAGCTAGCATTTATATAATTTGTAAATATGTCAAACCTGGCGTGGGATTCTTGACTTTTCGAAAAGCAAAACTTTATATGTAAAGTTTGATCATGCTTGGAGCGGTAGCGGAGAGCGTGACGCAGTCCCCAAAACAAAAAAAAAGTGCACAAAACCAAAAAACTCCATACAAAACCTTTGGGACAAGACACGATGTATAGGAGAACTTTGGTGTTTTTCCCCACTTCCCCCTCCCCCTCCAAATTATTTTTGAAAAAAAACTACGTCGTAGCAGATTTCAAACGAGCTCTCACTCATCAAAATCGGTTGAAAACGAGCCGCGGTATCGCCAATCAAAGATGACCGATTTCCATATAAAAATGGTAAAAATATGTTTGAAAATAATCAAAATTTTATTCCTGTGTTGTGTGTCCACGATGTATGTATCTATCTACTTTTTTTTCTCGAGAACCGCCCGAGCGATTTCCTTAAAATTTTTAAGGTGGCTACCCCCAAAAAAATCTTGGAAGTGAGTTATTGGCCTTCAAAGTTTTCATAAAACCCCCATATATGAAAATCCACTAACGGGAGCACTTCTTCGGCTATATCTCGGATGGTAGTGGTCAGATCACGGTAAATAGGAATCAAATGAAAGGTAACCATCTCGCGAATCCAACAGAACTGGTCTTGGGGAATTCGTTGCCAGGAGTCGGTCAAAGTGCTCCGAAATGATGTGGAAAGTGCGTAGGATGATGTGGGAAGTGTGTGGGATGATGTAAGAAGTGTGTAGGATGATATGGGAAGTGTGTGGGATGATGTTTTTTTGGAGCAAGTTTTATTTGGAGAAAATTTTTTTTGGAGAAGTTAAAGAAGTTAAAAAGGAACAAGTTCAAACCTCGGTATTTTACTTCAAAACGCTTTCA
Source organism: Pseudolycoriella hygida (assembly GCA_029228625.1). NCBI lineage: Eukaryota > Metazoa > Arthropoda > Insecta > Diptera > Sciaridae > Pseudolycoriella > Pseudolycoriella hygida. The sequence goes on along the minus strand of CM055403.1, from coordinate 15,610,207 downwards.
AGATGACAAATGTTTCGTAGCTACTTCATATTTCTGTAAAAAACGAATGTGTCAAACAATTTTACAGATGTCAGTGCTGACTATTTAAATCCACTGATTGATATCAATTGTTCGCGTTTCCCGCAACTCCCAGGAGAAGTCAAAAAATGCTGAAAATACGCAAAAACCCGGTAATTTACATAGAAGTCGTTACAATGCGTCCACAATATAGCTCAAAATGTCGCATCTAAGTCATCTCTAGAGCAATTTGGGTGTGCTCTTTCCAAATCAGAAGTCGCTTTTGACGTAAGTCACATAGATCCAGAAAATGGGCTGCTTGAAAGTCGCCAGATTTCACATTTGACAAAATTTTCATGAAATATTCAACAAATGTTAGCAAAAATCTTTTTCATTTCCACAATTCTCGGTTAATTTTGTATTATAGATTACCTAACAACTACTCTAATTGAAACTTAGTTCACTACTAGGGTATAGTGGGCCGATAGAGGTCAAAAGATAATAACTTTACCCAAGAAAATTGGTAATTTGCATGAAAGTTGCTTTCTTTAACATTTTCATGGAAATCTTCACATTTCATATACTCAGTTTTGTTATTTTAACAACGAAAAACAAGTTCAACTGTAAATATGACCACACCATAGATACCAGCAGCCGAATGTCAGCCGAATCTTGTTAGGCACAGAAAACGACAATATCTTTTTAAAAAATCCTTCGAATTTTATGACTTTTAACAAAGTGTCTGAGAGTGGGATCCACACATACTTCGTTATCATGATTCAGACTCCATTAAAATAACTTCAAAATATTATTTCTCATTTATTAAAATGAACTTTTACTCAGAGATTACCACTGTTTAGGTAACTTCCACTTTTTTCAATGATCGTCTTTTGATGCTCTAATTACTTCCACCCGTTTTTTTGAGTGTAAGATCGAGTTTTGATCGGTGATCTAAATTCTATACGAAACGGTGGTGATGCTGACATTCTCGCACTATGTGAATTGGATTGATTTTGCGTTGTGCTTGTGCCTTGTTTGTTAGGTTGTTGCTTGTCTTTTTCCATGTTATTGTCGCCCCGAAACTTTGGATCCGTAGCGATCGGTCAAACGATACAATTGTTACTGACTTAGTTAGTATCGCAGGTCTTCTTAAATAATAAAAAAGTGCCTACCATGCGATTAAATAAACAAATATTGATGAACCTAACGAATATAAAAATAATTATCATCATGAACGTACGTATTTGCGATGGTCACCATATTTGCACCATGGGAGGCAAAGCACCACCCACCGTAAGTGATTATTTGTGGTATGTTTGAGAAATGTTTTTAGTTTCATGCTTTTTTTGGAATTTCATTGACGAAGTGCCTAAAAATTTAATAAATTTGGTTCAAGTAAAAACAAAAATTCCCCAAATTCGAACACTTACAACTTCATTCGAAAATGACGTAATACCGCAAAAAACGGTTTTACTAATCGACATGCAGTAGTAAAAGAAAACAGTTAAACGAGCGGAAGGGTAAGCTTTACTGCCGAAAAGTGTGGTAGAGCACAAGAACACATCTGCAAACATATGCAGGGGACCTCTGTACACATCAGAATAGATGTGGCAGCCAAAATAGATGTTGATAAATAAAATTATTTTATGATTCAAAATGTTGCAAAAAGACTCGAACTTAGATACGTTGTATAAAGTGTGTAAATATTGCCCTAACTCTTAAGTATATGCAATTACGACCACATTAAATTGTATTGGAAACTGTCGTAAAACCCGTACGAAGCAACGGCGCAAAAAACCTCTCTTACTTTAGAAAAGCCCAAAATTAACAAAAAAATTTCACTCAAGTTTTCAAAAAAAAATTTTTTTGTACTAGGTCCGATCTTAGACCCGACGTGGAGCACTTAGGAGAGGCCTCTGACCCATACTTGCATGGACTAAATTGTCGCTACTTCTTCTCTGCAACACTGATCAAAAAACCTCATCATTAAAGAAATATACACGAAAAACCACCAAATATCGTTTAGGGTCGCGGAGCGTGAGTTGGCACACTCGTGCATGGAAATAATGTTTTTTTCCCGGTAACCGCTTCAAAATTCCCCGAGAACCAGGAACCAGCTTGCGATTTCCTATGAAATCCATTTCCTAATTCCCAATACCCCAATAATCTTCCAAAATTAGACTTTTCCTGAGGTTTTAAACAAATTGATGATCTTTTTTTAAGGCCACCAGTAAGATTTCCCACGTTCAGACTTTTTTTTAGGTCATCAGTAAGATTTCGCAAGTTCAACATGCATTTTCCAATTTCTCATTACTTCCCTAAACTATCTGATGACTTCCCTAATTTTCCTTGCGACTTTTCCCTGCGAACCAAATTTTTTTCCCAAAAATTTCGCAGGTTCGAGCGTTATTTCCATTCCCAAGGACTCTACATCCCGAACCAATATACAGATTTTCACTAATTTAATTTCCGTAATTTTCTGATGTCCCTAAAAGTTTAAAGAGCGTTTTCCGTTCTAATTTCGCAGAGATATAAGTAGAAAAGTTTCAGCAACTTTCAAAAAACCATGTTTTTGACCACTTTTTAGACCCGAAAAGAAGTCTTATGCTTTTACCACGACGTTTGTGACGGGGGGAGGGGGAGCATCGATCATGGCCTTTAGATGACGAATCAGCAATAAAAAAAATGTCCGTCCGTCCGTCCGTGCGTCGAGTGAAACTTGACCGATTTTCAAAATCTTTTTTTTCCCACAAAGGTAATCGAAAAAGCTTTTATGGGATTGCGATTGAAACTGGGCACTGTTGGGCCAAGGGCCGCCGAGCTAGGGCTGTTTAAGTGGTTTTCGGTGTTTTGTAATAGCTCCCGTAAATCTTTGCCGATTTTTTTTTTTTTGTTGTAAAGGTCTCGGCATGCCCGATAATTGATGGAAAAAATTTTTTTGATTTTGATCCTCTGGTCTCAGCCAACTGAGTCTCTACTAGGGCCAAACGTGTTTTTCCACAGAAATCGGGCAAATCATATCCGATTCTCACAATCATTTTTTTCCCTGAAAGATAATTGAGAAAGCGATGACGGATTTGAATTTGGACAAAATCGGTCAAAAACTTTCGAAGTTATAGTCGAAAAAGTGGTCAGAAACATGGTTTTTTGAAGGTCGGTGAAGCATTTTCACTTGAGTCTCTGCGAAATTAGCACGGAAATCGCTCCTCAAGGTTTTGAATGTAAGCTATCGACTTCCAGAAATCACGAAAAAAATTTAGTGGAAATTGGTTGAGTTGTTCGGGCTGTAGGGTCCTCAGAATCGGCATAGCTCACGCTACCCGACCCTAGACGATATTCGGTGTTTTGAGGGAATCAAAATAAAAATCTTCTCCAATCTTCTTCGTTCCAATTTCCTAAACAATGCCGTTTGACTAAGTACTTAAATTCACAAGAGCAAAAATATTTCATTCAATTTTTTTGAAACTCTATTGCTTTCTCGGGCCAAGGCCAGAGAGTCTGCGAATGGTATAAAAAGATAATTTTGGTCAATGATGTCAGAGTAGTCATTATTCTTCCTGTTCACCGCAACCTTCGCGACAGATCAATATCGCATGGACGATTTGGTAATGTATGACGGGGCAAGAGTGTCGCAGCAGGTAGCATCCCATGTCAAAATTTGACCATTTAACCAAGGGACGAGTGTAATTCCGTCTGGCCGTTTGCCACAATTTCTGCATAGTCCGACGGGCTCTAAAGATGCTGGAAATTCAGCTCTTTTTAATGAGTCATTCAAATTGTAGTGTCGGTTGTGACGTCCTGCGCTTTTCTCACAGCTTAAGCCGTGAATACCCGACTAGTCCACAGACACATTTGAATTGATGACAAAGATCACATCCGAGGCGCAACCCCATAGCGATGCGAAAATTATTATTGTCGAGCAAAGCACGAAGAGATGCTAGATAACGAGCTGCAACGGAATGTGTTTCGAAGGAAAATTCGTACGAAATGCGAGTGATGTTCATTAAGTTCCATTGCCGTTGAGAAGATTTGACAAAGATTTTTCCACGCATTCAATGTCTCTCCGAAACCTGCAATATCCGGTTCATCTGTTTCAATAATTAGTGTGATAGCACAGATGAGGTCAAATACCCCAAATATAGAAGACAAAAAGGATGGTATTCCGATGTCTTGAGGTTTCTTGTGCAATGTTGTAGAGAAAATCGAGCTGAGGTGTTGTGTCCACGCAAGTATTGGTACGAGGCCTTAATTTAGGACCATAAGTCGGTCCTAAGGTCGGCCCCACCTCGAATTTTTTTTTTTGCTATGTTGCGGAGAAAATCAAGGGGATTTTTTATATTTATCAAAAACAAACAAAAAAAATTATGAAAATCGGAAAAGATTTACGCGACTTATGTGCAAAAGACCGAAAACTACTTAGGCGGCCCTTCCTCCAAAAATGTCCATGTGCAATTCCTAACCCACTAGCTTACAGGATAAAAAAAGATGTTGAAAATCGGTTTAGTTTTACTCTGATATGATTTTACTGATTTGGCATCTAAGGACTACCGTATTTCGTACGTACGGGTCCAGAAATATTTTTGCAAAATCGGAAAAGATTTACTCGAATTATGTACAAAAGACCCAAAAGCACTCAGGCGGCGCTAGCTCAGTGGCCCCTCGTCTAAAAATGCCCAACTGTAATTCCGAAACCACTTTTGGTGGAAAAACATTTTGAAAATCGGCCATCATTTACATACTCGAGTTATCGTGTTTACGGACGGACAGACCACAGACGAACAAACCTTTCGGTATATGGGGTCCATGTTCGATGCATCGTCCCCTACTCCCCCTCAAACCTCAAATCGATTGGTTAAAACGTAGTGGTAAGCGCATATGACTCGTGGACTCGCGTAAGTAGAAAAATCCATTGAAAATTTTAGACCTCTCTGCCATCATGTCGTAAGCTGATGCAAATGGTATATTGCTGAGTGCGAGTTAGATGAATGGGTTCTCAAAAAACAGTTGTTCTAAGTACATCCCAGAGTTATTGGTAGATGTGTCCATCATACATTTACGTATGAAAATTGTGTGAAGAATCTCAGTGGGACACTAGATGGAACACTAAGCTGGGAACAACTAGCACGTGCTGCTTCCGCTAAGGTATTTGCAGGGCTGCGTAGCATGTGGACGGTCGACCGCTTCGCCCCTCTAAAAACGAGGAAGCTTTTGGCAAAGTCGCTTCTATTGTCACAACTAACGTATTGTTGCCCAGTATTAGGAGACCTAGATCACCGTCCGTCAAAAAAGTTTTTGATAAGCCGTTCAATGCTTGTGTACGGCTTTGGGATTTCTTCCCAGGAAAGGGCTGCTTGAACTCGTTTGAAAAACAGTGATAGTAGAGAGCCTAGCTACATCGTCGAAGAACTGAGTTTCGGGTGAAAAACTTAATTGTGCGACGGAGTGATAAAAACATTGTTTGTTAGATTTCCATCAAAGTTGCGCTTCCTACTGCCATTAAATATATTTTTTCGTTAATGGGATTAAAACGGTGGTGTAGGGATCATTTGGGCTTAGTTAACTAAGGTGTAGGTGCAGGGTACACCTACTCTCATCACTTTCATTCACTAAATTTATTTCGCTCACTACATTAACTTCATTCTTTTCAAACTTTTGAAAATCCTACTCAATGCATGTAATTCATCAATTTATCATCCACTACGACTGCTACGAAATTCGCTTACTACTGAAATTGGACCACCAAAACGCTTAGCTTCTCTTCTGCTTGAATTTTATTAATTCTTTCTTTTCATCTTTTCATTTCCTTGTCACTGCTATTTTTTATACATATCGTATATCGCATCGTAAATGTATGTAACTTCAAAACGTTTGTGAGACCTTACACATATCAGACAAATAAATCAACCAAACAAAAATTATTTTGTAACGAAGCAACAAATTAGTCTTTTCAAACCAAATCTGTTCTTGTTCAAAATGTTAACTTGGCAATTCTATTTATGAATGTTTCGAGGACTTACATCGCATTGATATTGAGTGCTTGTGAAGCAAAAACAACTTTGTAGCTGTTGTCGTCGTAGAGACCAGCACAAATCGTAGTTGAAATCGAAAATTGACTTCGTTTGCAAAGAGAATCACAATTTAAAACAACAATAAAAACATATGAAAGGAACCCGTACGTATCAGAATAGATGTGGCTGTTACCTCGGCTGTTACGAAAAGACTTGAACTTATTCAAGTAAGTATTGCCTTTACTCTTAAGTGTATGAAATTATGTCCGCATTAAATTGTAAAAAAGGTCTTCCGAAAGTTCAAAATTGACCCCCAAGTAGACAAAAATGTGCATCTCAATTTTGTTCCACAACTTAGCAAAAAACTATTTTTTTGTCTAGGGCAGACCTTATGACCGACCATAAAGGCCATAAGGAAATACCTCGGACACATAATTTCATAGACAAAAATATTTCCCTCAATTTGCTCTGCAACATAGCAAAACGTAATTTTTTTGCTTAGGGCCGACCTTAGGACAGACCTGAGGCCCATTTCAGCCCTAAGCACAGGCACCGGGTTCAAATTTGTTTTTGAATATAATTCGGTACTTGATTACCTCTCAAATATAAAAAGAATTAACAAAATCAGTTAGGATTTATCCAATTTATGTAAGCGAGCACGTTGGGCCCTAGTAGAAACTCAGTTTTAGGGTCCTGACAGAGCCCAAGGGTTTCTTTCTTCCATAAAACGGGAGACAGTCCTAGATCTTTCGATCAAAAAAAATGTGAAAACCAGAAGAGATACTCGAATTATGTACAAAAAACATGTAGAGCGATGGCAGAGACTCGTTTTTTGTGTCCTACCTATAATCTCAAAAAAGTTCCTTCTAGAAATTGTTGGGCTTTCATAGACCTGTCGACTAAAAAAAACAATTATGAAAATCGGAAAAGATTTACTCTAGTTATGTCTAAAAGACCACAAACCACTTAAACGACCCTAGTTCGGCGGCCCTTGATTCAATTCCATAAAAGATTTTTCGATTACCTTTAGGGAAAAAAAGTTGAGTTTTACTCAATTTATCGCGGTGACGGACGGACGGACATTTTTTTAGACCCGTACGAAGAACGAAGTTCTTCGAAATGGGGTCCTATGCGTTTACCACGACGTTTGTAACCACCCAATGTCGACCCGGTAGGAGGGGGCGAGCATCGATCAAGGTCCTTAGATGACGAATCAGTAATAAAACATATGCAGGAGACCTGTACGTATCAGAAGAGATGTGGCAAACAGAGTAGATGCTGCAAAAAGATTCCAACGTATCAAAGTAAATATTGCCTCAACTCTTAAAAGTGATTTTGCGAAAACTTCGAACGATTTTGGGACAACATGTCCTACTTTTTCCCGATGAATGTGTCATTCGATTCCTTGTTCTATTGTAAGAAAAGTAATTTCTCATTTTTGGAAAATTTGATATTTTGGGGCTTACCATCCCATAAAAGTTCATTTAATTTCATTTCGTTTTATAAGAGTTATAGGCAAAAAACCATTTTTACCACCCCCTGACATGCACTTACTTAGCACACCATAACTCCCCCAAAATATCAAATTTTCCAAAAATGAGAAATTGCTTTTCTTACTACAGAACAAGGAACCGAATGACACATTCATCGGGAAAAAGTAGGGCATGTTGTCCCAAAAGTCTACGAAATCGTACGAAACGGAAGAAGGTTGGGTGTTTGGTTAACTTTTAAACACCGGAAAAATGGATACCGGTTATGAACTCAACAACACAGCCTCGGATCGAACAGGATATACGACAACGACTCAAGCGACGGAAAAAGGACAATGATTTAAAACTAGGAACATGGAATGTAAGATCTTTGTTGCGGCCAGGAGGATTGAGATCTCTCACAAGTGCGCTAAGAGCGGCAAAAATTGACATCACGGCAGTGCAAGAAACGAGATGGCCTGGAAAGGACACCATGATCAGTGGAGACTATAAGTTCTACTACAGTGGGAAAAGTAATGACAGTCCAAGAGAGTATGGAACAGGTTTCATGGTTTTCAGCACAGCTAGAAACGCGGTGATTGGCTTCAATCCTGTTGACGAACGATTGTGCTCTCTACGGATAAGAGGAAAATTTTTCAACTATACTCTTATTAACGCCTACGCACCCACGGAGGAAAAAGACAAAGAAGCGAAGGAGCCATGAAAACTCTAACGACGACGGTACGCGGGTAGTTCATTTCGCAGCATCAAGAAACATGGTTGTGAGCAGTACGTATTTCGAACATAAAAACATCCACAAAGCGACCGACATGGGTATCACCTGATGGACAAACCAAAAACCAGATTGATCACGTTTTGATAGATGGACGGCACTGTTCAAATGTATTGGATGGCAGGAGCTGTAGAGGACCAAATGTTGATTCTGACCACTACTTGGTTAAAGTGATTGTTAGGTCTCGCATATCGGTCCAACACAACCGACAACAGGCATTGAAAAAGTGGGACGTTGAAAAACTGCAGAACGAAGACATCAAACACAAATACGTGGATAGTTTGGAGAGAAAAATTATCGAAGAAATGGTCAGCGAGGAACACAGTATAGACGATGCGTGGAATCAAATTAGGCGGAATGTAGAGAGCGCCGCGGCAGAGACTTTGGGAATGAGAACAGGAAATAAAAGAAATGACTGGTCCGACGATGAATGCCAGCGAGCTCTGGAAAACAAAAATGCAGCTCGACTAGAAACTCTGAGTCGATACACTCGAGCAGGCCAGGCAGAATACCGTTCGAAGAGAAATTTCGCTCGAAAACTGTTCCGAAACAAAAAACGGCTGCAGGATAGGAACGTTTTGATCGAAATTGAAAAGTTTGGCAATAGGAAGGAGACTCGCTTTTACCGGAAAGTGAACGAATCCAGAAACGGTTACACTCAAAAACCTTTGCTGTGTAAGGACAAGAATGGATTGGTCTTAGCAGATGAGGAAAAGTGCATTGCGAGATGGGCTGAGTACTTCAAAAAACTGCTTAATCCGAATACACCGCTCAACCGAAACGAAGAAAACAACGAATTGCCATTTCATACTGCGCAACCATATATAGAAGAACCAACGATGCAAGAAGTTGAAGCTGAAATTTCGAGGCTCAGAAATTTCGAAGCCACGGGGGCAGACAATCTACCCGGCGAACTTTTCAAGAACGGTGGAAACGCGCTATGTATGGAGATGCACGAGCTCATCACGCGTATATGAAATGTCGAGGTGTTACCGGAAGAGTGGGAGACCAGCATACTTTGTCCCATATACAAAAAAGGTGACAAAATGGAGTGTGGCAATTTTCGAGGAATCGCTCTGCTGAATATTGCGTCTTCATTTGATGTTATCGTTGTATTGCTGCCGAATTATGACACCAACAAATTTTATTTTCAGATTCAATTTGCATTCAAAAACATTTCATCTAAATTCAAAGTTGCGTCTTCATCTTCATCCATACATGGAAAACTCTGTAGGTGAATACCAAGGTGGTTTTCGTGTAGGTCGTTCAACATCGGACTAGCTGTTTAATATCAGAAAGATCTTGGAGAAGTGCAAGAAGTACAACATTGAAACATACCATTTGTTCGTTGACTTCAAGGCAGCCTATGACAGTGTTAGAAGAAGTAAGCTATGGAGAGTAATGGAGGAATTTGGAATCCCCAACAAACTGATCTCGCTAACCAAGTTCACACTGAACGGAGCTAATAGCCGAGTAAGGATCCGTAATCAACTGTCAGAGATTTTCGACATAGAGGAAGGCCTACGTCAGGGAGATCCTCTCGCGACGCTGCTTTTTAACCTGACCCTTGAAGCAGCTGTGCGCACCATGGACATAGATTCCAGCGACACCATTTTCACCAAGTCCAGTCAGTTGCTAGGATTCGCAGTCGAAGTTAAAGACAAGTTTATGGCCTTGGAGAGGAAAACTACCGACCTTGGATTGAAAGTTAATGACGAAAAAACGAAATACATGATCATCCCGCCTTCGAATCAACACCAGGAGGAAACCGTAACGATCGACACACACACATTCAAAATGGTCAACAAATTTGTATGTTGTGGATCGGAGCTGAACACTAATAACGACATCGCGAACGAAATTAAGAGACGAGTAATTCTGGGCAACCGGAGTTATTACAGCCTTCTGAAAATCTTAAAGTCCAAGTCAGTAAGCCGAAATTCAAAATGCGCAATATACAAATCTATGATCAGACCGGTACTTGCGTATGGTTCGGAGTCATGGTGCTTGACACGAAAAGACGAACAATCGCTACACACGTTCGAAAGCAAAGTACTGCGGGCAATATTTGGACCAGTATTCAATCAAAGGCAGAACAGATGGCGCAGACGTTTCAATCATGAGCTTAGCCAGCTTTATGGAGAGCCAGACATAGTCAGAAACACTAAAATAAACCGTCTACGTTGGCTTGGTCATGTACAACGAATGGAAGATCATCGCATTCCGAAAAAAATCCTTAAAACCAGACCGGAGGGCAAGAGAGGTGCAGGGCGTCCAAAATCCAGATGGTATGACGCAGCTCTTGCCGACTTAAAAACTGTGGGAGTATCCAGCTGGGAGACGTTTGCTGCGGGTAGGTCCGGTTGGAGAAGCATGTTGCAGAAGGCCAAGACCCTTAATGGGTTGTAGTGCCGGTTAAGTAAGTAAGGGTTAAGGCAATACTTACTTAAGTACGTTTGATTCATTTCGTAACATCAACTCTGTTTGCCACATCTATTCTGATAGGTACGGGTCCCTTTCATATATGTCCTTCTAAAAATTGTTGGGCTCTCATAGACCTGTCGATTAAAAAAATATTTATGAAAATCGAGAAAGATTTACGGACGGACATTTTTTTTATTGCTGATTCGTCATCTAAGGACCATAATCGATGCTCCCCCCTACTCACGGGTCGAATTCGACTGGTTACAAACGTCGTGGTAAACGCAATAGACCACTTGGGAAACACTCGGAGAAACATATTTGTCCGTGGAAGCTGGAAATTGTTTCCAGTTATGACCTGTTTCGAAATTATGTGAAAAAGTTTCAAAAGCTCCTCAGATACAGTTCACTTTTGGACGTTCAGATTGTGGACAGCGCGCCCTGGACAAGTGTAAATTCAACGCCTTCGAAAATTCGCGATCCAAAAATGTTCAGTGCTCCTATTTGTCAAGTGCGCTGTGCAATGTACCGAGGCGAATCCGCCACTGACACAGACTACCTGGAGGTTGGTAATATTGGAACTAGGGAAAATATGTCTACAATCTGTTGACCTCCTCCCTCTCGTACCCCAAATTTTGGTACCATCCTCCCCTCACCCGGGATTTCATTATACGACTCTGTTTCCAAGGCTCCCATCCAATTGTTAAGCCATTAGAAGGGCCAACTTCCAGTGTAGGGCTAGGGTGACGTAAAAACTTTTGAACATTGAAGAATTACATTTTCCTTCTTGGGGAAAGTGAATTTGACTGAAAAGAAACTCGTAAGATTTTTCAAACAATTGTTTATTATGAAAATATTTTCAATTCTTGTGGATTTGATTAAATGTTTCACTTACTAACTATTTTGGAATGGTCTTCTTGCTTTTGGCTGCTGTTTCGATGGTATGGAACCGCTTGACGTGAGCGTGTAGATAATCAGATCGAGCAAATTTCAAGGTACAAATGTCGCATTCATAAGGCTTCTCATCGTTGTGGGTACGCATGTGTCTCTTCAACGTTTTTGCGGTTTTAAAAGAAGACGAACAAACACTGCATGCAATAGGCCGCTCGTTTGAATGAACACGTTTGTGCTGAGTTAAAGCTGAACTTGTAATGAATGCAGCTGCACACTTGGTACATTGAAAAGGTCGCTCCATGGTATGAATTCTCATATGTGCGGTCAAATCTGGTTTCCGTTTAAAACTCAGCACACATAAATCGCATTTGTGCGATCTCTCGTCGGAGTGGGAAACCATATGACTTTTTAAACCATCCGAAGTCTTAAAATCAGCGGAACAATCGACACATTTGTAGGGTCTATCTTCGAAGTGTCTGGATTTGTGTCTTTTCAAGTGCCATGAGGTTGCAAATGCAGCTGCACAAATTTCGCATGGATAAGGTCTCTCACCACTGTGTGTTTTCAAATGGATCGACAAGCCATCTTTTCGTGTAAAGCGAGCGGGACAAATCTCGCAACTGTAAGGCTTTTCACCATTATGAATTCTCAAGTGTTTCGTTAAGATTGATTTATCCGTAAAACTAGCGTTACATACGGTACACTCGAATCGTTTTCCTTCATGATACGTAGCCTTGTGATGTCTCAATCCTTTACGATATTTGAAGTCTTTACCGCACATTTCACATTGAAATGGTCGTTGATCCGTATGGCTCCGCATGTGCTCCTTTAAGCTCTTGGAGGTTCTGAAAGCGGCACCACATTTGTCACATTTGTAGGGTTTGTCGTCCGAAAGGTGGGCCAACTCTTCCGCATTGTTCGATTCGGCCTTCGAAAAGTGAATCTGCGCGCTATGGTCAGCCAATTCTTTCTCTTCGCGAAATCGGTCACCACAATCTTTGCAGCTAAATTGATAACGCATGTCTCGGTGCTCTTCCCACTCATGAGATGTTAAGTTCTTCGATTGCGAAAACGATTTATTGCAAATAGTACACTCAAACGTGTTCGAGATTCGCTTCCGTTTCAAGTTCCCGACATGAACTTTCATCATATGTGTTTTCATCGATGAATAAGTGGGAAACGATCCATGACACATGTCGCATTCAAACTTGTTGTGTTCTTCATCACCACTGTCCCCAGAGTGGATACTCAAATGTACATCAGGTTCGTGTTTGAAGCTGATCGGACTTAAATCGCATTTGTATGACTCTTCGTCGGAGAAATGATTTTGAATATCAGCAAGAGACTCGTCATCCGCGGAACATTTTTCGTCCAAATGCAGTTCCGAGTGTTTTTCCAATTCTTCCCAGGTTTTGAAACGCTTCCGACATTGGCCGCATTTGAAGAAGTGAGTTTCAGAAATATGATCTGTCAATTCTTTCTCGTCGCGAAATCGATCATTACAATCTTCACAGCAATATGAATAACAAATGTCTTCATGCTCTTTTCGCTCATGTGCTTCTAAACTTTCCGATTGCAAAAATGATTCCTCGCAAAGGCTGCACTTGAATGGATTCTGCTCCTGTACCACAATTGTTACATCCATCAAATCAGTTTTCTCCGTTCTTTGGTTAGAAAGTGATCTATTGCTAATGTTGCATTCAAATGAATCGCTGTGAAGGTTACTATTCTCCTTGGAATTGAGACTGATGTTAGACTCTAGCGCATTGTAGTGTTTGTCTCTTTGTTTGGAATGAATTTTCAAATGTGCGTTCAAATCTGGTTTTCGCTTGAAATTGACCGGACAAAAGTGGCATTGGTGCGGTCTTTTGTCGGAATGGATGACCATATGACTCCTCAAACCACCCGGAGTTTTAAAGCCAGCACCACATTCAACACATCGATATGGCCGGACATCGTTGTGCGTGGCCTTGTGAGTTTTTAGGGACCAAGGTGCTGCAAATGAAGCATCGCAAACTTGACATTGATAAGGTTTCTCCCCACTGTGTGTTCTCAAATGAAAAGTTAAGTGCGTCTTTTGGGTGAAGTTTGTAAAACAAATATCGCAGCTGTATGGCTTCACACCTTTGTGAATGCGTAAGTGCTTGGTCAAGGCTGATTTGTCCGAGAAACTGGCATCACAAACGTTACACTTGAATCGTCTCCCTTCATGGTAAGTTTCCTTGTGATACATAAGGCCTTTGCGATACTTAAACTCACGTCCGCACATTTCACACTGAAATAATCGTAGATCAGTATGACTCGTCTTGTGCCTCGTTAATAGATTTCTGAGTTTGAAAGAGAGTCCACATTCGTCACACTTGTGGGGTCGGTCGTCCGAATGCAACTTCAAATGTTTATCCAATTCTTCCAAAGTTCTCACGCGCTTTGGGCACAGTTCGCATTTAAAAAAGTGACTCCGTGTGACATGATCAGTCAGTTCTTTCTCTTCACGATATTGATTGCGACAGTGGCTACATTTATATGTATAGAAGATGTCTCGGTGCTCTTTGCGCTCATGAGATTTCAAAATTTTCGACTGTGAAAACGATTCACTGCAAATGCTGCACTGATACTTTTTCTGCACTGAGTGACTGCGCTTATGTTCCAAACTCGTGGCGTGAACTTCCATCAAATGAGTTTTTATCTTCGAAAGGGTGGCAAATGATCCGTGGCAGATGTCGCATTGGAACGAATTATGATGTTTTTCTCTCATATGTTTCCGAACGTGGCTCTTACATTGGAATTGTTTTAGGCAAACTTTGCACGAATTCGCATCAAACATTTTATGCGTTTTACTTATTTACTTTGTAGAAAATTTGAGAAGCTTCGCTTTCATATTGACAACAAAACACGATAAAAATGTCATTCACGAAAAGTCATCTTGACAAAAATGTCAAGCGAACTAAGCGAACTTTTCGAATGAGATCGTTTACGAACTCTGTGATCAGTGATTTGAAAGTATTGCGAATGTTTTCCCGCTCTGGTGTATGCTGTGTATGCTTCGGATGCATAAGGTCTACGTTTCGAGCAGTTAATCGTCTTCTAAATCCCGTCAGTCAATATTGAGCTTTAACGTTGAAAGTCAATCACACAATCGACCAGTGACTCTCTGCCGAACATATTGATTGTCAGCAATTGATCTCAATTTTCAACACTATTTTTTCCACAAGCAAAGTCGGACTTTCATTGAGTCCAAGCACAGCTCCCCCACGGTCCTATTGAAATTTGACTTCAAGAACGCGTTTAACGAACTATTCCGTAAATTGCTACTACAGTCAATCAAGGAATATGCTCCATCTCTTCACCCAATGTTACTTCAAGCTTACAGCTCTCCCTCCTGTCTCTTCTTTGGAGACACAATAATCAATTCGAGAAAAGGGACACAGCAAGGCGACCCTTGTGCATCTGTAGCCTTTTGCCTGGCCATCATGAAAATGACTCACTATCCACAGTCCCGTTTGAAGGCGTGGTTTACCATCGGAGACGATATACAAAGCGTCCTAGACGATGTGGCCAAAGTTCTGGCCTTCTCCGACGTGTCAGGTTTGTCATTAAATTCATCCAAATGTGAGGTGTACTTCATCAGCACGCCTACTGATGTGAAAGCCCAAATGATTGAAAAATTGAACCGTTTATTGCCTCGAATCAAAGTACTTGACGAAATTTCAGCCCAATTACTTGGGTCTCCATTAACGATCCAGGCCCTCCCAAATTCTCTGTCCAAGGTTCTTTACAATGTAAAAACATTATGTAAACGTCTGACGTTGCTTGACGTTCATGTAGCTCTTCGGTTGCTCCGCGGATCATTATCTGCACCCCGATTTCAGCACATATTAAGATGCAGCCCGACCTTCATTCATTCGCACCAGTTGGCCGAAATAGACAACTTCTACCGTCTCACTGTCGAAACAATCACTAACAACGCATTAAATGATAGAGCCTGGACCCAGTCATCGTTGCCATTGAGATTAGCTGGCTTGGGCATCAGAAGATTGGTCGATTTGGCACACCCAGCGTACTTCGCATCTGTTTATCAATCCAATGAGTTATCGAAGCAGATCCTTACCAAATTCAATTTGAACATTGTGAGCACTCAATTTACCACCTTAACCAATGCTTACCCACCCATTTTGGTTCCGTTGAATGCGGTCTTTATCTTCCAGCGACTTAACCGATAGAGCCGGAATTCTTGCGTCATCAACAAAAACTTCTTGAAAGTGGCTGCAAGCAGTTCCGTCTCATCAGTTGGGTCTTCTGCTAGACAACGACGCAGCAAGAATAGCTGTTGCTTTTCGTTTGGGAAGCAAGGTTTGTGAACCACACATTTGCGTTTGTGGAAACCTGGTCAATTCTAACGGCCACCATGGGCTATTTCGCAACAAAATGATCGGGAAATACGCCAGACACGCCGAAATAAACAAAATTATGTCGATGGCCTTTGCCTCTGCTGGCTTTCCGAACACCCTCGACCCTCCGGAATTGTCTCGACTGGACGGTAAACGACCTGATGGCTTGACCTGCTACCCGTAGAGCAGAGGAAGGTCCTTGATATGAGACTCGACAGTAGTGGTGGACACAGCGGCATCATCCTACAATAAACTAATAGCTACTAAATGGGGTGCTGCGGCTGATTTAGCAGTGCGCGACAAGCACAATCATTACACTGCCCTTAAGTGCCGATACCACTTCACGCCTATTGCCTTCGAATCATTAAGGTCAGCCTGACCAGAAACCGAATTATTCCTATCAAATTTGTGCAACTAATGAAACGCAAGACTAGCGAACCGCGAAGTTTGGATTTCTTGCTTCAACGTATTTCCATTGCCATCCAGAGGGGCAATGCAATAAGCATTCGCAATACTTTTAGTGATAGTAGCGATAAAAACTTTTTTCTGTGATACCTGCCACCGTGTTGTGATATTTATACAAATTTCTTCTTCCCTTTTTATATATGTTTTCATTTTGCTTTTTTTAGTTAGTTGTTATTTAGTCTAAATGGTGATATTTACCTGAAAATTTTACCTAAGTTTATTTTAGTAAGTTGTCAATCGTTGAAAAGGTCTTGGGCCAATCAACATTAGGACCAACCTGAAGCCCACTTGAGCCCTAAACAAAGGAACCGGGCTCAAAAAATGTTCTTCCATAAAATGCGAGAATAAACAAAAAAAATTTAAATCGGAAGAGACTTACTCGAGCTTACAAAAAACACGTAAGGCCCTAGCAGAAATTCGTTTTTAGAGTCCTAGCTAAGTCCAAGGGCTCAAAATCAAAAAGTTTTTTCCATAAATTGTCGGCCATGCCCAGATCTTTCAAACAAAAAAATTATGAAAATCGGAAAAGATTTACTCGAGTTACAGATAAGGTCTTTTTATTTTTCCCCACATTTTGAGATTCTCTAATTAATCTGCTTTCCAACGTTTCCAACCTTCCACTGGCTTCGTTCACTTACAATTAAATTCAAATTTTTGTACGATTAGAAAATGTCAACATGTTTAGGCTTTGTGGTGAATTTTGCATTTAATTTTGTAATAATTATAATTTACGTAGGAAATAAGAATCATTAGTAAATTTTAAATACAATGCTATAACATGTGTCTGATTATTTTAGCTGTTTCATATACGCATTTAATTTTCTTATCGCTCGCACTTATGTTGATAAATTATCTTGAAGACAATGTGAGACCCGCACGTAAAATAAAACATGCTAACAAAAATACACAGTTTTCATACATTTGAAATTTCTATTAAATTATTAGTTTTTGAAAATGATTTTTTTAAAGCATTCTAAAAATGTAAAATTATTTAAAAATTTAATTTTTTTTGAAAACAAAAAAAAGTTCAAAATTCCCAATGTTCAAAAGTTTAGCAGTATCTGCATTATTGCTAAATTAAAAACCATGGCTTCTACACAATCTAAGGACATCTGTCGTCATTAGAATAAAACTCGAATCGATTCGAGACCCGGTATGGCTGTAATTCCTAATTTAGCAATTTTTCAACATTTTTTTGAATTTTTAGAAAGACTCGTAGTCAGAAGACAAATAAAGTGTTGGACAAACTTGACTTTTTCTTTTATCAACTAAATTTTTGAAAAATTTAAATTTTTTGGAAAAATCAAAATTTTGGCAAAACGTAAGAATCTTGGAAAATTGAAAATATTCACCATTTAGTAAAATTATTTAAATTATAAAAATGTCAACCGTGTGCGAAGGCAAGGACTGCAATCGCACGGGTTGAATTTTTTACATCGTCCAGTTTACTCAAACGAAGCAATCAATTTCAGATGCCAGCTCAATATGGCGAGAAGTGCTGAAATTAAAATTTATGGAAGAGGCTTTGACTTGTGCCAGTACTACCAACATCTACAACATTTTGAGTTTGTAAGCAAACCAAAATTATCAAAGCTCATAATTTCTGAACAACAATATTAATAGCCGAGAACAAGTGATAATTAGATCTGCGCAACTGAAAAAATCAAGATGACATTGATACGAAGCCTCATTTTCTGCTCATGTATTCACAATGAAAAATACGAGACAATGCATTCCACTTGAGTCACTTCGACAGACAGAAAAACGTAAATTAAAATTTGAACTCAAGTTGGACATCGGGACAAATGCGTATAGTACACAAACAAGTTCCTATTTAATGTGCGGCCATAGTAGTAAAATTATTTGAATTCGTATGAAATTAATTTAATTTATTTCACAAAACTGAATTCGAAAAAAAATTCAATTGTAAAAAGATAATTACAATTGTAATGTCCAAGTTACTGTACCCTACGAGAACATACAAGATAACTCTGAAATTAACGCATCCATACATCTGTTTGACATTTCGATTTTGTGAATTTTAGTTAATTCTTGTAAACTCAGTGCGTCCGCGTAAACAAAGTGGTTTTTCAGTGCTTTAAATAAATTCAAATTGTAAATAATTTTGATGAGTTGTAGTACTCAGAGACATGATATGGCGGCTGGGTTCCCCAGATAGACTAAAAATGTGAGCAAATGTCATCATCATTTGACATTTCGTCACCATATAAAATGCAAAGAAAAATTTCTCCATATGACAATTTGTTTCATCAGATTTATAGTCTATCTGGGGAACCCAGCCGCCATATCATGTCTCCGGTAGTACTGCTTCCAATTGACGATTTGTACATTTTGTTTTAAGTAAATTAACCAATTAAACGGAAAAAATCGTATGGTTCTGCGCTGTTTAAATTGTTTTCAGAATTCGATTTTTCGGAAGCAATATTTTCCTTCCATTCAGAGTTTTTTTAAGATACTTGCATTTAAACCAATTTTGAACTTTTTTCCTACCTGGCGTTAAAATTTTGTGAAATTTCAATTAAAGTGATAATCCTAAAATTCAGTTTAAAAGTGGTGATCATACGAAATGTTTTGGTTTGTCTTTTATATGTAACGACAAATGTCAAAAACTCTGTCATTGTTTTTTTCGAATTGAAGATAAGGTAAGTGCTACAGTAGCTGACATGTACCTGTACGTTTTTCTGTCTGTCGAAGTGACTCAAGTGGAATGCATTGTCTCGTATTTTTCATTGTGAATACATGAGCAGAAAATGAGGCTTCGCATCAATGTCATCTTGATTTTTTCAGTTGCGCAGATCTAATTATCACTTGTTCTCGGCTATTAATATTTTTGTTCAGAAATTATGAGCTTTGATAATTTTGATTTGCTTACAAACTCAAAATGTTGTAGATGTTGGTAGTACTGACACAAGTCAAAGCCTCTTCCATAAATTTTAATTTCAGCACTTCTCGCCATATTGAACTGGCAAAATAAATGCAATAGCTCGAAATAATTTTACCAAAAATACAGTAAACGAGTGAAACAATGTCATCTGAAATTGAGTGCTTCGTTTGAGTAAACTGGACGATGTAAAAAATTCAACCCGTGCGATTGCAGTCCTTGCCTTCGCACACGGTTGACATTTTTATAATTTAAATAATTTTACTAAATGGTGAATATTTCCAATTTTCCAAGATTCTTACGTTTTGCCAAAATTTTGATTTTTCCAAAAAATTTGAATTTTTCAAAAATTTAGTCGATAAAAGAAAAAGTCAAGTTTGTCCAACACTTTATTTGTCTTCTGACTACGAGTCTTTCTAAAAATTCAAAAAAATGTTGAAAAATTGCTAAATTAGGAATTACAGCCATACCGGGTCTCGAATCGATTCGAGTTTTATTCTAATGACGACAGATGTCCTTAGATTGTGTAGAAGCCATGGTTTTTAATTTAGCAATAATGCAGATACTGCTAAACTTTTGAACATTGGGAATTTTGAACTTTTTTTTGTTTTCAAAAAAAATTAAAATTTTAAATAATTTTACATTTTTAGAATGCTTTAAAAAAATCATTTTCAAAAACTAATAATTTAATAGAAATTTCAAATGTATGAAAACTGTGTATTTTTGTTAGCATGTTTTATTTTACGTGCGGGTCTCACATTGTCTTCAAGATAATTTATCAACATAAGTGCGAGCGATAAGAAAATTAAATGCGTATATGAAACAGATAAAATAATCAGACACATGTTATAGCATTGTATTTAAAATTTACTAATGATTCTTATTTCCTACGTAAATTATAATTATTACAAAATTAAATCATCATCATTCACCACAATGCAAAGCCTAAACATGTTGACATTTTCTAATCGTACAAAAATTTGAATTTAATTGTAAGTGAACGAAGCCAGTGGAAGGTTGGAAACGTTGGAAAGCAGATTAATTAGAGAATCTCAAAATGTGGGGAAAAATAAAAAGACCTTATCTGTATGCCAAAAAACACGTAGGCCCCTTGTAGAGACTCAGTTTTAGAGCCCTGGCTGAGTCCAGGCGCTCAGATTCAAAAAAGTTTCTTCCATAAATTGTACTAGGGCCCAACGTGTTTTTTTACATAAATCGGGCAAATCCGAATTGCTTTTGTTGATTCTCTTTCTATTTGAGAGGTAACCAAGTACCGAATTAAATTCAAAAACAAACTCGAGCGCGATGCCTTTGCTTAGGGCTCAAGTGAGCCTCAGGTCGCTCGGTCGGACCCAACCAAAAAAAAAATTGTTTCTCTTTTTTGTAGAGCAAATTGAGGTAAACATTTTTGTCTATGGAAGTATTTGTCCGAGGTCTCTCCCTTGGGCCCTGGGTCGGAACTGAGGTTGGCCCTAGCACAAAAATGGTTTTTCGCTATGTTGTAGAGAAAATTAAGGTGAACTTTGGGGTTTTCTATATAACTCTGTACGCAGGTGCAAAATGTGTGTACCCTTGGTATCCTATGTAGCAGGAAGTTTTTGGGCCAAAAAGTTGGATACCAGGAAATCGGCTCGGGTTCACAAAGAAATCTACTCGAGGTAAAAAAACAGAAATCGTCTCGAACTCACAATCAAGTCAACTTGAGAGGAAAGAAGGAGAAGCAGGAAATGACTGGTAAAAAGGAAATGTCTGGAAAGAATTAAATGACTGGAAAGAAGGAAATGAATGACTGGAAGCAAGAAAATGACTGGAAAGAAGAAAATGACTTGAAACAAGAAAAAAGAAGGAAATGACTGAATGATGATGATTCCCCCGGGTCTGTTTACTTTCTTAAATTTCTCTCTGATTTTGTCACAAGGAAATGTCCGTTTGGTTACAAGGAAATTGAACGGATACCAGGAAATATTAGGAAGCTCGATTTTGATACAAGGAAGACACCACGCGACATCATCATCATCAAACTTTATGCCACAGAATGGTGAACTATCGAGCTATATGCACACACATCATTAAAGGAATAATCACGAAAAACCACTCAGCCGATTTTTACTAATTTAATTTTTTGATGTCCATATTCAACACCTTGAAGAGCGATTTCCGTGCTAATTTCGCGTAGATATGAGTCAAAAAGTTTCATCAACCTTCAAAAAACCACGTTTTTTACCACTTTTTCGACCGTAACTTCGAATGTTCTTAACCGATTTCAAATTCAATCTCATAATCAATTTTTCGATTACCTTTCAGGAAAAAAGGATTTACTAAAATCAGATAAAATTTACGTAGGAAAAACACGTCGGGCCCTATTAGAGACTCAGTTTTAGGGCTGAGTCCAAGAACTTTTAATCAAAAAATATTCTTCGGTAAATGGTGGGGTGTTCCTGGACCTTTCGATTAAAAAAATTGTTTTGAAAATCGGAAGTGATTTACTCGAGTTATGTACAAAAGATCTACAACCACCTAAGCGACCCAAAAATACCCAGATTTAATCTAAAAAAAAGATTTTTCGATTACCTTTCAGGGAATAAAGAATTTTGAAAATCGAATTTTTAGACGAGTTATCGTGTTTACAAACGGACAGGGTCTAAAAATCTCCTCAATACTTTTCTCCTGTAGAATGCCAATTATTTTCCGCATTGTTCTTTTGTATTGTCGATTCGGTACCACAAATTTTTAGTTCGTGAATGAGGGACGTTCCATCTCGTCTTTTCTTCTGTAATTATGTTGACAGTTGCTATTATAGACCTTACAGCAGCATACGATACCGTCTGGCGAAAAGGTTTAATCTACAAACTGCTCAAAATTATCCCATGTCTCGCAATTGCCAACATTATCAATAAAATGCTATCGAATCGTCTTTTCCAAGTCTATCGAAACAACGAGAAAAGTTCTTTCAGGAAATTGAACAATGGACTACCACAGGGATCGGTTTTGGCGCCTTTGTTATTCAACGTGTATCTCATTGACCTACCTGATACCACGTCAAGAAAATTCGGATATGCAGATGACATAACAATTGCAACACAAGATAATCAATTTTCAATTACTGAAACCATCCTGGAAAAAGAGCTTCCTATACTGGGAGAATTCTTAAAAAAATGGAGATTATGTCCGAGCATGAACAAAACTGAAGTTTTTTGCTTCCATTTAAACAACAAAGAAGCAAATAGAGAACTGTCCGTCATATTCAACGGAATAAAACTGAAACACAACTTCACTCCAAAATATTTGGGAGATACATTGGACAGATCACTAACACACAAAGCACATTGCGACAAATTGGCAGGCAAACTGAAAACGAGGAATAACATCATTCAAAAAAACGCCGGAACAACATGGGGAGCCTCAGCCAACGTCTTACGAACATCTGCAATAGCTTTGGTTTACTCCGCTGGTGAATACTGTGCTCCAATCTGGATGAAAAGCTGTCATACATCAAAAATCGATGTTCAATTGAACCGAACAATGCGCATCATCAGTGGAGCAATCTACTCAACACCAATCGAATGGCTACCAGTTTTTGCAATGTCGAACCACCACCCACCACATTTACGACGATCTCATGCACTATTAAAAGAATACGACAAAATCATGAATGCACCAGAAATCCCAGCGTATTAAGATTTCGTAACACCAATTACTCAACGACTGGTCTCACGCCAACCTCTTGCACATTACATCGTGAACTCAAATCCAGTAATTTTTCCAAAAATCAATCATGGATCAATGAATGGTCGAATTTTCAATCAAATAATTCATTACTAACGAATTTACCAGACCCTAATGTGAAACTGAATGGATTCGACTTACCACGAAATCTATGGGTCAAATTAAGCAGAATTCGAACATTAACTGGGAGATGTGCCGATTCCTTTTATAAATGGGGAGTGATCACTTCACCATCATGCGATTGCGGAGCTGCAAAACAAACAATTGGTCATATTGTTACAGAATGCCATCTACGCGCTTATAAAGGCCCATTAACAGACTTCATCGAAATTACACCAAATGCACTTGACTGGTTACAAAAACTTGATGTAGAGATTTGATATGTGGCTATATTTGTTTCTTTTCTTCTTTTATTTGAGTGTGCTGCTATGGCATTTAACGATTTTTTCGCTAACATTGGGGCTAAACTAGCGTCCAATATTCTACACCAGAATGACTCTGATATTTTCAAGTTTGGCACTTTGTCTCAAAACAGCAATTCTATCTTCATGAATAGTGTGTCTCAACATGAGATTTTGGACTGGATACAATCTCTGAATGTAAATAAATCGCCAGGCTATGACAACATATCTGTGATATCTGTTAAATGTTGTGCTGTGACTATTTCGCCTGTTCTGGCTGACATTTATAATCTTTGTTTGTCTACTGGCACTTATCCTGACCTTCTGAAAAAGGCTAATGTCACACCAGTTTTTAAGTCTGGGGACTCGTCTGACGTTGCCAATTATAGGCCAATATCTGTCTTGCCAGTCGTTAACAAAATTTTTGAGAAATTGATATTTACAAGCATTGTAAACTTTCTTAACTCTTCGAGTTTTTTTTACAGTAAGCAATATGGGTTCAGATCCCTTAGTGGTACCTATGTTGCGTTGTTTGA
>CM055403.1:15515861-15585707 GCA_029228625.1 Pseudolycoriella hygida | reverse complement strand
TGAAGTTATTAACGGAATTTTTTGATGCCAATAGGCTCACGGTAAATCTGAAAAAGAGTAATGTTGTTCATTTCAGGGCCAGGCGGGTAGTAATAGACTCATCATTGAAGATTGAATTTAATGGCATTGAAATTAAGCCCGTAAACTCCGTTAAATATCTTGGGGTGATTTTGGATCAGCACCTAAGTTGGAACTTTCACATCACTCAATTGTGTTCTAAAATCTCTGGACAGATTGGTGTATTGCGAAGGCTACGTTGGGTCTTGCCTTCTAAGATCCTGAAGTCCCTATATTATTCGCTGATTCATTCACGTCTATCGTACTGTATAGGTACGTGGGGTTCTGCAAATAAGTGTCTGATGGAAAGTCTTGAAAGAAAACAGAGGCTTGCTCTGAGGGTCATTCATAGACTTCCTTATCTGTACTCTTCTGAGTTACTTTATTCGGTTTTTTGTCCGGATGTTTTGACGGTTAGTAAGCTCTATACAAATGCGGTTTGTAAATTTGTTTTTGCTTCCACTAGAGGTTTTTGTCACCACACGGTGAATTTTAGTAGACCAATGCATAACTATCCAACTAGAGGATGTAGACTCTTATACATACCATTTTCGAGGACCATTTTGGGTAAGCGTAGAGTCTCTGTGGCTGGAGCAAGGTTTAATTTGCTACCGCTGAACATACGAACATCTGTCACGCAATTTCAATTTTGTCGTTCGTTGAAGTTGTATTTGTTGCAGAATTGAGTAAATATTGGCGTTTTTTACGAATTCGTAATGTTAATCGATTCAAAGGATTGCTCTTGATTTTGTTTGAGTGTCGCGTACCATTGTTGCCTGCTTTTCTTTACTCATTGACAGATTTGGTTGTGTAATATGCTTTTTCTCCTCATTATGAAAATTATTGTCCAATGAATATAATTTTTTTTTTCTTTTTTTTTTTTGGATTGATGATGTTTTTTTGACTTTGATTTTTGTCCATTGATTTTGCCAACTTATTTTTTCTCAGATATTTTAGGTTCCTTAGAATTGTTGAATAGTGGAACCTCAATGATATTACAATGATGTTTTTCTTTTTGTTGTTGTTAGTATTATTATTACTTAGTGTAATAATGACTAAACGAATAATGAATGAATAAACTAAACTATATAAATTTTGTGTAAATCCATACGCTAAACAAATAAATTATAGTCCATGGAACTTTGTAATTGCAATCGATACACACGGTCGCACAGCCGTTTCCACAATGACAACTAATAAGTTCTTTCTCATGGGTACCGAAATATTAGTTGGGAGTTCACAAATGTAGTGACAAACACATCGAATTCATTGTATGTATGTAACCAAACCATGTACCAAATGGATTTCTCGAACTCTCCCACGTTGAAAATAATTTACTCAAAGTCGAACAAATGTGTGAAAAAAGTGGTTTTCGCACTGACTGTTATTTGCTACTATTTGATGTATTTTCTTTCATAAATTTTACAAATTTGGTAATCGACTTTTAAATTCATAACACGATTAGAAAAGAATGAAATGAAAGGGCTACACAGTCGGAAACTAAGTTTATGTTAACACACATGAAAAAAAGAATCGACCAACGTTATACCTACAAACATTTAAGAACTTTTAGCGACTACGTTTGAATCGACATGGCTAAAGTAGTCATATCCTAAACGCGCAACTACAAAGCCGGTCGCAAGTCCAAGTGCGGTTGGTAGCGCATTATTGTCTTTCGGTGTCGCACTTCGAACGATTGCCCACAACAAAATTGATCCAAATGTGAACATTGAGCTGCCAAGAACGCTAAAAAGACAATTCATTTATTGCGCAATGTTACCAGCAAATTAGCGTTATTCGAACCTGTAAGCGACCCTTTTCTTTGCCTCAACACTCTGTAAATGCGGTCGGCTGAAAACGTAGAGAGTTGTTCCACATAAAGTATGGATTAACAAGAAGTTGGTGATGTCACGTTTTGGGAACAATCTGAAAATATCCGAATGGAATGAGTGACTTACTGCAACATTTCAAGGATGATCTTTTACCTAAGTGCTATTGCCGGATTCGTGACATTTACTGCCAAAGCCGCATAGCTTATCTTCAAATAAAAACAAGGAATTGTGTGAAAAGTTTCTAAGGAATAGTGGTGGTTTGTATACAATTTTTCGAATCAAAAAGAAAAATCATTTCCAAACTATGAAACTTTTTGCATCATATTTTCCGATTTGTAAGAGTGTTATTGTTGAGAAATTTCACCGCAAACTTACCATGCCATTGAGGGGGGCATAATAATACAAAATGTTTTGCTTCGTTAAAGGTCTCAAGCCGATCCTTTCGCATAAAGTACAAGAGTCACTTTTTGCTACGATACTCATTTTGTTTTCGATAAAAAATTTGAGAAATACACGAACAAAATATATCTACTTCTTAGAACTGAATATCACTTTTTTCGATACGCGGTTACATCACAAACATCAAAAACCAGTGTTGTTAGACAAAAATTCGCTCAGCTGATGTGGAGAGATTTTGAATATGTTATCTGCCGAATGTGAAAAGTGTTCTTAGTTGTATCGAACATGGTAAAACCGGTAAAGCATATTTGTTTGGAAAAGAGCAGGGCCGAGCTGGCTCAAAAAAGCCCTTGGGGGAAAAATTCCAAAGGGCTACTGATGATTCGGGCGACAGTTTCGAATCAGACCCATCTCTTTTGAAACAGACGAAAGTATGTACATACGTCTGCTTCTAATTGTTGAAGCTTTCAAGGAAAACATTAACCAATATTGTATAGCGCCGCAGGTGAAATTTTTGACTGCCTTTACGCTTGTTCTGTAGGTAAACCGCTTGCGAAATGTTTGAATTTTATGTTTACATTATAAGTAGGATTTCAGTGCCTATAGCGCCGCAAAATTTTTTAATGGTTTTGTATAAAGGAGTCGTTAAAATAATGATTAACATATTAAAAGTCGTGAGCGGAGCGAGCGAGATTTGTTAGCATTTTTTTCAACAAAGTCGTTGAAATCTCAACAAAATCACAACCATTCCGGTTTTTTAAATACAATCATTCCAAATGAAAAATTATACAAAACTTGCGATTTGTGGGTTCTGCGAGTTCTTTGAGATCTAAAACCCACACCCAGTTTTAGTGTTGTCGCTTTTGGCTTTTGCTAAATGTATATCGATAATGCAATTTCATTGATTTCGTTAATTGGCGCATTTTTTTTGTAAAATTCAAACGTTCTCTGACTTAAAATTTTTGCACATTTGTTTGATTTATCGCCTGGTTAGCGTATATAGCCCTTGCGAAGGCAGTGATGCTGCTGGCTTGGACATTTTTTACGAACAGTTGGGGGACGTGGTTAGCAAAAAGGGAAATGAATCTATGATTTTGATCTGGGATTTTAATGCAAGGATAGGAAACTTTAAAAACAACTCAGGTTATGAAAGGGTAGTGGGTAGATTTGGGGAAGGAACTCTGAATTCAAATGGTAAACGGTTGTTAGATTTTTGTGATTTCAATGGGTTAGCAATAACCAACTCTTTCTATAGGCACAAATGGATCCATCGGTATACGTACGTCAAGGAGGGTTTGGATCACAAATCCATCATTGATTACATGATTATAGAACAGGACAGGAGACAGGTGGTCAGGGACACACGTGTTTTCAGGGGTTTCACTTTTGGTTCTGACCACTACTTTTTGGGTACCCATCTGTCGGTTGGGAAACTCTGTCAGACTAAAAGGAAGAAGGTGGTAAGTCGCAAATTTCGTGTGGGCAAATTTAGGGAAGAGGCAGTAAGGTCTCGTTTTATGGCAAAATTCGCCGAAGGGTTTGAGGGGCTTCCAGCTGACTGCGGGGACATTGGGACTGAGTGGGCGAATTTTAAGAAATTTATCTTGGGTGCGGCTGAGGAATGTCTGGGCAGTGTCACTAGCGGGGGTCGAAACAAAAAAACGGGTTGGTGGAACGCCGATATCAGGGATGTTGTATTGGAAAAAAGAAAACTTTACTTGATCTGGTTACAGGACAGGACGGCGGAGAAGTGGGATGCTTACAAGGCTTGTAGTAAACTGGTTAAGGATCTAGTCATTGAAGCGAAGGACAGGGAGGGGAAGAAGTTTGGGGAGGAATTGGAAAAGGCAGGTCGAGGCAGGGGTAAGAAATTTTGGTCGATGATTAAGGACATTAGGCGCGGTGGCGTGAAAGAAGGATGTAGTAGCATTTTAGATAAAGGCGGCGAGTTAATTACAGATAAGGGTGAAGTCTTGAAGACTTGGCGGGATTACTTTCAGGATTTATTTACATCTGTCAATCTGGTAGAAAAAATGGGAGGGAGGCGGGTCCTAGCTTGGAGGTGGAGGAGGAAATTACACTGGATGAGGTGTCCCGGAAGGTCGGCAGATTAAGGGCAGGAAAATCCGCAGGGGTGGATGAAATTAGGACAGAATTTATTAAATATAGCGGATCAGGTGGGATCCAATGGCTTTGTAGGATTTTCAATTTGGCCATGAGGTCTTCTACGGTACCTGCTGACTGGAGCTTCGGTGTTATTGCTCCAATTTATAAGAAGGGCAACCGTAAGGTTTGCAGTAATTACAGGGGGATATCGCTCTTGAGCGTGGTAGGTAAGGTGTACGCGAGTGTACTTGTTGACCGGGTTAGGAACATAGTGGAAGGTGTACTGGATGAGATTCAGGGTGGTTTCAGGCCTCTGAGGGGGTGTCAGGATCAGATTTTCTGCCTCAGGCAGACTATCGAAAAGCTTTATGAAAAGAACAGGGACTTGTACCTATGCTTCATCGACTTGGAGAAGGCATTCGACCGGGTACCAAGGCAGAAGTTGTTCGGGGTTCTTAGCGAGTACGGTATCAATGGGGGCTTACTGCGTGCCATTAAGAGTATTTACTCAGAAAGCAGGGCAGCGGTAAGGATAGACGGCGAAATTAGCGAGTCTTTCGAGGTTAAAGAGGGCGTTCGTCAGGGTTGTTGTCTTTCCCCGCTTCTGTTCATAATTTTCATGGACAAAATCATCAAGCAGGCGAACTTGCAGGGAAATGTCAAGGTGGGTGAGGTAATAATGAAAATTCTGGCCTATGCGGATGACTTGATTCTGTTGGCAGATAGTACCGCGGAGTTACAGGGTGGGATTGACTGCCTGAATGCTGCATGTGAGGAGTATGGGATGAAGATAAGTGTAGGGAAAACTAAGGTTATGCATATAGGCAAATCTCGGAAGGAGATAGCTTGCAATTTAAATGGGGAGGAGCTGGAGCAGGTTTCTGAATTCAAGTACTTAGGAACCATTTTTTCAGAGGATGGCAAGTTGGTTAGGGAATTTGAGGAAAGGAGGAAAATGGGAAACGCGGTGGCCAGTCAGTTGAGGTCGCACGTGTTCAACAAGAAGGAATTAAGTAGCGAAACGAAGTTAGCTATTCACAGGTCAATATTCCGGCCGACGATTCTGTATGGTAGTGAGAGTTGGGTGGATTGCGGATATCTAGTGCATGACCTGGAGGTTTCTGATATGAGGGTTCTTAGGAATATAGCGAAAGTTAATAGGAGGGAGCAGTGGGATAATCATATCAGGAACGACGACATTAGGGAAAACTTAGGGATTGCGTCAGTGGAAGAGGAAGCAAGGGCCAGTCGTCTACGTTGGTTTGGGCACGTTCAAAGGATGGGTAATAACAGGTTACCGAAAAGGATCTTGGGTGCACAGGTCCCGGGTGTTAGGCCAAGGGGTAGACCAAGGAGAAGGTTTATAGATTCAATTAAATCAGATTTAGAAGTTAGGGGACTTTCTCTGGGCGAACAAACCATCTCCTTGGCAGGCGATAGAAGGGCATGGAGGACGATAGTTCACCATTCTGGGGTTGTGACATAAAGACCTCACACCGGAGGGTAATAATGGTCTATAAAGTTTGATGATGATGATGATGATGATGTTTGATGACTCTGTTGTTAGCAAATTTCGGAATAGATCGATACTTGTTTCTTCGCATTATTTTTCATTTAATGTTGGATTTAGAAATTACTTCAACAATTTGAATTTTCTTGCAAATGTAGTTTTTTGTTTAATTTTGTAAATTTCCTAAAAGCTTAATTTTGCAGAAAGTTCGATTATTTCGGGGATTCGCATATCTTATAAAACTCCAATTTTCTTAGAGAGTCTAATTCTTTTGAAATTTTTAATTTTTTTGATAATTTGAAATTTTTCTAGAAATTTATATTTTCCTGTAATTTTGAGATTTCCTTGAAATTTTTATTTTCTCAAAAATTTATATTTGGAGAGAGAATTGGGATTTTTCAAAAATTTGGGTCTTCTTGATAATTTTGAATTTTCACAAAAACATTAAATTTCTTGAAAATTCAATTTTTTCGAAAATTCAATTTATTTTTGAAATAACCGTACGGGTCAACCGTATCTTGATTTTCATCATCTTTATCTACATTATCATCCATTGTTTTATTGACGGCTTTGACAGTAGCAGTACTTCAGTATATTTTTTAAAATTTTAGATTTTCTAGCGAAGTATCTCACAAATTATTGTTTTACTCCCCTTAAAATAATTTCAATTGTTATTACGTTTTGATCATTTGTTGTGGATTTTCGAGAATTTTGCTTTTATTAGAAGCGTTTATCTATTTAGAAAAAGTTGTAAAATTTTGTGAAGTTTCGAATTAACTTTTCTAATAAAAAAATGTAATTTAATTTGTGATCATCACGGGAATCTTCCGATTTGTGTTTTTGTTGACAAATGACATGACATGGCCAATTTGTTTACATACATTCGTCCAAAAGCGGCAACACCGAATTGGAATGTATTCATTGTGTTTTAAACCCACAAAAATAACTCTCGAAAGACATAATCGTAAACTTTTGAGATTGGAAAGATTGTATTTCAACTTCAAATCATATCCATTTTTAGACCCGTACGAAAAACAAAATTCTTGGACAAGGGGTCTATTGCGTTTGTCACGACAAATTTCGTCGGCCCAAGGGTGGCGGCAAGGGCCGTTTGAGGGGTTTTTAGTCTTTTGTATACATAAGCCCGATTTTCATAATTTTTTCTGTTTGAAAGGTCTGGGCATGCCTGACAACTTTTGGAAGAAACTTTTTTGATTTTGACAGGGCCCTAAAACTGAGTCTCTACTAATCAACGTGTTTTTGGACTCGTACGAAGTGCGAAGGTCCTATACGTTTACTACAAACAATTTTAATGTAACACGGGGTAGATCGAGGTGGCAGTTTGGGGGATGCAAATATGACGAATCCACAATAAAAAAAATGTCCGTCCATCCGTCCGTCTCCACTTTTTTTCAAACGGCTCAACCGATCACCCTAAACTTTTTTCTCTGAAAGATGATTCATGTTTGAAGATGAGCAAAATCGATCAAGTGGTTCCGGAGATATGGTCGAGAAAGTGATCAAAAACATGGTTTTTCGTGGGTCGTCGAAGCTTTTTCGCAAATATCTCAGCAAGTATAGCACGGAAATGGCTCATGTTGGTGTCAAATGAAAGGATTTGATGTCAGAAAATCGGAAAAAAAATTTTGTGGGAATCGGGTCGGGGGTCGGGGCACCGGGACCAATGGAATCGACGAAATTGAGTTTCTTGACAATATACGAATACAGTTTTTCGTGTTTATTTCCTTAACTATGCAATATGGAGATTCACTGTTAAAGGCAAAGTTGAAGAGAATGAAATTTTAGGGTACACGTGTTTCAGGATTTTGGGTAAAAATGCCTCAATCCTGGGACATGACCATTTCTAGAATTGAGAGGGATAATCCATATCTCTAGAACTATAAGAGTTAGAAAGTTGATTCCAAAGGCAAAGTTGTAGAGAAAAAAATTTTAAAGAACACGTGCCTCATGGTTTTGGGTAAAAATGCCACAATCCTGGGATATGACCACTTCTACAAATGGGAGGGATGATCCATATGTCTAGAACTATAAGCGGTAGAAAGTTGCTTCCAAAAGCAAAGTTGTAGAGAATGAACTTTTAGAGTACACGTGTTTCAGAGTTTTGGGTAAAAATGCCTCAATCCTTGGATATGATCACTTCTAGAATTGGGAGGGATGATCCATATCTCTAGAACTATAAGAGATAGAAAGTTTCTTCCAAAAGCAAAGTTGTAGAGAATAAAATTTTAGCGATTACGTAATTCAGGGTTTTTGGTGAAAATGCCCCAATCCTGGGATATGACCACTACTAGAAATGGGAGAGATGATCCATATCTCTAGAACTATAAGAGGTAGAAAGTTGCTTCCAAAGGCAAATTTGTAGAGAATAAAATTTTAGAGAACATGTTTCTCAAGGTTTTGTGTAGAATTGCCACAATCCTGGGATATGACCACTTCTAGAATTGGGAGGGATTATCCATATCTCTAGAACAATAAGAGGTACAAAATTGCTTCCAAAGGCAAAGCTGTAGAGCATAACATTTTAGCGAACACGTGTTTCAGGGTTTTGGGTAAAAATGCCACAATCCTGGGATATGACCACTTCTAGAATTGGGAGGGATGACCCATATCTCTAGAACTATAAGAGGTAGAAGGTTGCTTCCAAGGGCAAAGTTGTATAGAAAAAAATTTTAGAGAACACGTGTTTCAGGGTTTTTAGGGTAAAATAGCCCAATCCTTGGATATAACCATTTCTAGATTTGAATGGTCTGAGATGTACTTCGGTAGGTCCTTTGACATTACTTTGGTAATTTCTACAGTATATCTCCAAAACTTCTAGTTTTTTAGCCGTATAAAAAAAAACTGGAAGTTTTAGAGATATGCCTCAGAACAATTTTTTGCTTAGAATTATGTAGTTTATCGATAAAAAATAAGAAAATGTCAATCCCCAACATATTTTTTGAAATCATTTTTGAGAAAACGTATGGAGAAAAGTCGTTTTAAGACATTTTCCCAAATTTTTCCCATTCAGATCTTCTATGACTGCTGGTAAAAGTCTAAAACATAGCTTCTAAGTCGAAATTGACCTAAAAAGCGTTTGGGTTTTGGATTTAAAACATGAGAAAGTGATGGTAAAACTCCTACATTTACTGACTCTCAGCGCACTCCAAACGTTCAGATGCACCAATAAACCTCCGAATCCTTTTATTTGGAGTATTCTAAAAAGGAATCAATGATTTAACCTTAACAAAAATGTTTATCATCTGTTAGTTATAATCAATTTTTCTAAAGTCTACATCTTCACCGATTTCGTGTTTTTTCACACATTTCGTCAATTAGCAGCCCCTATATCCACTCGGATCTCATCTCCCATATTGACTTTTTCTCAGTGCATATAAAGGTCTGTTTTCAGCTGGGTCCCCCAACTTTGTCGATACTTTTATTTTTTGGACCCCCTAAAGGACACACATTATTTGCACTCGTATGTGTGTAAGTACCAATAAATTACACGCCAAACGTAAACTCAGGCTAGATTACTGAACTAAAACTTCTTAAATATTTTTACGAGACTAAACGATTCGAATTTAATTTACTGTTTGGTTGAACCATTCGTAATCCTAAGGTTCGACAAGGGTCGAGATCCGATTCGGCGATCTGTTTTGAAGTGACGTGAAACTTAAAAAATTACTTTTTTTTAAAGTTCAAATCGTTAGATCAGTTTTGATTTCACAATAGACTACAAAATTCTCGAAGATGCGAACTCTGATCATATACCTGTACTCCAGTCGCGAAAACAAAACACTACAATTTTCCATTCTAATTAAAATTGAATAAAAACTCATCTCACAAATACATCGTAATTCCTTACCAACATCATTTGCAAATTGATTAATATTCCGTATCTCAAAAAAAAAAAACAATTTCTCCATGTGATACGACAGACTGAATAAATTAAATCAACGTAGTTAATAAAAGAAAAAGTAAAATCGAAAGCTTTTTTTGCCAGCTATCACAATGATCTTAGTGAACCAAAACAACATTATACAAGTTTTAAATCAGGGTTTATTTTAGTGAAAATTTTTCAACAAAAACTTCAACGATTTATTACAAAAAAATTAAATGCAATTTTGTTGAAATCGTTGAAATTTTTGTTGAATGAAATAATTTCACTAGAACATGCCCTGTTATCGCCACGTCAATAATGTAAGAGTGAATTTACACCAAAATCAATTTTCGTAAAACTAATTTCCTAAAACTACAGAACATTTTTGCTGAATGGTTTGAGATTTATTATCACCGACAATAGATTGATTGTGCGCAATAATTCACCTAATTTAACATTTTCGTCAAATGTAAATACGTCATTGCTGAATACATTTTCGTGTTTACATTCCACAAACATGTGCTAGTAAACAATAGTTATTTACGTAACTAGGAAATAGTTATTTTAATGACAAGGGGAGAAAATAGAAAATTGCTTAACAAGTTTGATGTCTGTGGCCAAAGCAGAGAAAATTGCAACGAGAGTAAAGTTTGAGGCCAGAGCGCAGCGAGGGCCGCAATTCACTCGAGTTGCAATTTTCTCTGCGAGGGCCACAAACTTTACTCTCGTTGCAATTTTCTCTGCGAGGGCCGCAGACTTCAACCGAGTTAAGAATTTTCTATTTTTCTCAGAGTTATGAATAAAATTTTTCACATTTGTTAGGCGAAAATTCATATTTTCTCCTGAAAAACATTCACACTTTTTATCACTATTACATTATTGTAGATAACTTAACACAAAAGACGAATTTCACAGAAAACATAGAAGGTAACTCAAAAACACATTCGACTGTGTTGTTTTTCCAAACTCTTATATCTCGAGAAATATTTGCCA
Source organism: Pseudolycoriella hygida (assembly GCA_029228625.1). Lineage (NCBI taxonomy): Eukaryota > Metazoa > Arthropoda > Insecta > Diptera > Sciaridae > Pseudolycoriella > Pseudolycoriella hygida. Next base: position 15,574,927 of record CM055403.1, on the reverse strand, counting down.
GATTAGCTAATGAATTACTTTAGAGTAATCCTGTGATCCTAAACTATGTGCACTATGTGCTGGCATTTTGTTTAGCTCGTATCCGTCGAGTCGAAAATTAATTATTTTTTGTTTACTTTCTTCATCGCAAAAAACATTCATATGAACAGATCGGCCATGATACTTTATGTTAAGTATTTTTTTTCTCACCTCAAATGAGGTGCGAAAATTTACTTTCCATCCCGCTACAAACTACCCATGCAAAATTCAATTTTCGCACCACATTTGAGGTTAGAAAATATCAATTTTTGCCTAACAAATGTGAAATAGTTATTTGTGTGCCTGTTTTTGACGACTGATTTTAGACAATTTCGCGTGTTGTAGACCGAGCAGAGCGAGGTCTACATGCGAAAGTGCCTAAAATCAGTCTTCGAAAACAGACACACAAAAAATTTTTCATGTAGAGGTCCAAAATCGAGAGAAAATTTATAAAATTTCCTTCGATTTTGGCCCCGAAGCATGAAAATATACTTTTTATCACGCTTCGAACTACTCATGAAAAAATCAATTTTCGCCCCTCACTTGACGTGAGAAAATATGAATTTTCGCCTAACAAATGTGAAAAATACATATTTTTCCGAATTTCGTACAATATTAACAGCAGTTTTCCGTCCTAGGAATGAAAAATAGTTAGATGCCATTGCCTGGAGCAACAAGCCACTCTCTGGTCAACTCAAAAAGTTTACAAACAAGAGCTTTATGCATTTTTACAATATCGTAAAAAAACATGAGAAACCATCCAAAGTGGGGAAAGCAATAAATCGTTTACATTCCGCAAGCATGCAAAGTTAAAATGCATTTCCTTCCAAAACTGAAAACGACTTCTCTCAATATTCTAAAAGCATACGTAACTTATTCCATTTTTAAATGAACAATTTACTCGTTTTTGATATGGTTATTACTTTCTCAACTTGAAGACCACTCTCCAATTCCATTCTAGAAATTTAAATAGAAGGTTGGTGTGTGTGCAACACAGTCTTTAAAACATTTGCGAGATAATGTTTAGTTGCTCTTGACAATAGTTCGGTGTTTCTTATCAGTCAGTTTATTAATAAAGACGGACAATGTTTTACTTTCGAGTCGTGCGTGTCAGTTGTAGTTTTGAGTTGGTTGAATTAATTCACTGGTAAAAAGTTGAGAAAATTTTTTCAGTTTTTTTTTCGTACTCTTGTGTAGAAATTGGTTAAAGTAATAGTGATATTTGAACAATTGACTGTTGATGATGGAAATGTTTTTGGTGCTTTTGTTAATCATATATGGATATTGGTATTTTTTTACACGTAGACCATCTAAATATCCACCAGGTAATTATTTTTTTTGCGATCTCCAATCAAATTACTGATTACGATTATGTGCATCAGTTCAAGTTGTATTAGAATAGAAAGTTGTCAGTCCAATTGGTCGGTGTAAGCAAAGACAAAACGTAATTTGGTGAAGATGTTGGATTTTAATATTTTTTTCTTTAGGCTTTTGTAAGACCTGACAGAAATTGATCGAGTACTTTCTTTACCTTTGTATTGCGTATACAGGTCGTTGACTGATAATACCATTTTTGGCAATGTGACATAAGATTTTCAAATTCTTATCAAGTGGTTGACTATTTGTTGAGTCATGGGTTAGTGAACGGAAAGTAGGTCAAACAAAAATTTGGCATGAGTTCGTTGACTGATATTGTAAATAATGTTCTACGTTAAAGCGCATTAATTAGTGACCATTGTGCTGTGACACTACAGATAGGAAACCATCAGTCACAACAGATAATGCCCGTGTTAAGTAGTTGAGACAATCAAAATGTTTTTTTTTTTCGATTGAATAACTTTATTATATCTCCAAACTGTCTAACTCTTGTAAAAACATTTCATTCGGAGATAGTTTGTTGAGTGAATTAAATTTCTCTTTTCCTTCTTTTCAGTCTAAGAACATACACAATGCGCTTTATAAAAATAATGTCTTACTTTCCCTCATTTATTGAGATCGATAGGCAACCGGAAGTGTTGTAAATAATCTTACGGTTGATTTTTTTTTGAATATTGCATTGCCGACTCCTATAAGTTTGAATATTATTAACAACTTTGTTGTCCAAAAACCAGTTTTCTCAGTAGGTTAACTGTTCCAAAATAAAACAAAATTTTGATGTTTTGCTTGAGAGTTCAGTTGTAAACAAACATTACACTTCATTCAGCAAACTTTCTGTTTGTTGGATTGTTGAATTAAGTCGAAAAGTAGCAGATACACTTAGAGAATTTCAAAGACTTACTTACGAAAATCTTTTGTTGGAGGCATTAGAACGAAAGATAGAATTTTAATTAAAGTTTAAAACATTTAGACCTGAATTCCCTGGTATACAAATAGCATCGGTTTCAGTTTTTTTGTTTATGTCTATTCCCAATTGTTATTGTTAGTTTGCTAGTGGCACAAATTAGTCACACATTGCGCTAAAAATATTAATCGTTGGGCTAAAAATATCGTAAAAATCCCCTAATGATTCGATGCAATAACAAGTCTGATTCACCGATTATACTTTCGTTGCATTAATTTCAAAAACATTGTAGACCGTAGTAGTAGCCTCTATTCCAAACTGCTTCGTTTGCACGATGGATTTGTTTTGTAAGCAATAAATATACCGGCACTGACATACTGACAATGTTACAAGTGCATACCGGTTTCAATTTTCTAAAACGTTCATTGAAACAAAAAGAGGAAGGTGGAAAAATCGAAGTTGTGATTGATTGGAGTGAAATAAGACATTAAACATTTTTTGTTCCAAAGTGTATGTGGCTCCGTAACAGGGCTTATTATTCGGAATTTTTTAAGAACTTTGAGAATTCTTGGAATTTTTTAAGAACTTTTTAAGAATTTTTTAAGAAAAACTTTTAAAAAACAGAAACGGTATAATAACAGCTGTCTAGAATTTAATTACACGATCATGACCGGTTGGCTCCTTTACAGTTGCTTCTTCGAAAACTCCCTTATACCAAGAGTGTTGTTTCGCTTTTGAACTAGATTTAGCTCTTCGTTTTTTTTCTTGCGACATCCAAACATTGATAATTATTATTTATTTAGCGCATGGTTACATTTCAATAATTCGTATATTACATACATACCATGTTCAATCACTTTTACACAGTTCATTCTTATTTCCATGCAGTTTGCCGGGAGAATGGCCTAGCCAACTGATTCGGCAACCGACGTTTGATGGCATTTTTCGTCCAGTGCAGACTTCGTGAAGACCCATTGTAAATTCATACTGGGCTGCCATTCGATTCACATTCCTTTCTTGCCAATCACATTCGTTGATTGTAGGCTCCATCTTGCGTTGATTAGTTGTGACAGGTTCCATTGCTGGAGAGGTCGAAAATCGTACACCGATGCGCCACTGTATTTGACTGATTCACGCTGACATTGCTTCTCCTATTGTTCTACTGGTGGCGATCCAGTCGTGAGTGACGTCACATATTCGTGTACCTTGATTTTTCGTTTCGGGCATCGAATACCGAAACTACCCAATTTATGAAGCTTGGGTGAACTTAGGGACGTTGTACAGTCTATAATTTCTCAGGGAAAAATTCTCCGTTCCGGGGTTCCACCACTGGACCACCCATCCCATGAAGATTGATAGCCGGGGTGGGATCAAAATGTTCAAGTGAACAAGTAATTGTACAAAGTATAAGCGGATGAAGCATTTCGGTCCCAATCCTTGAACTTGTTGTAGTCAGTAGTCACCTGCAATACACGGAAACATATTTTATTACGCTAGACGTGTGCTATGTGAATTTATACAGCACTGCAGCTTCTTGAAGAGAATTTCGTATTCAAGGCGAACATGGATTTCGTTAAAACTCATTGGGACGGAAGCGCCCCGTTTCTTTTGAAATGCCCTGTCGAAGGCTGTGCATAACCCGGAAAGTGTATCCGACGTATTATTCATTAAAGAAAATCCTTGGAAAAACTTACCACGCCTAAATGGTATTTATCGGGAATGCAGAATCATTTGTTAAGTGCGCATTCCGATACCAACACATTGTTGGTTGAGACAGACGGTGCATCCACAGCTACAATTGATACAAACAGCAACGATGATCAAACAGCAAAGAATGATTCATCTTTAGCAAATGAGTTTAATTTTACAAGTGACCCAGTGACGACAAGTCAGTTAGGCGATGTACAAGTTCTGAGCGTTGCAACCCAAACTACAGCTGTTAATGAACCTTTACTTATTGACCTTCTGAATGATGAAGATAAAACTCAGAGTCAACCAGACATTCAAACCGAAAAAGTGGACACAATTCGTGTACCAAAGAGTGGTACAACGAAAAGAAAATCGTTACCCGACCAACTGAGACAGTACAGCAAGCTATCACGAAAATAAATGAATTTTTTTTCTTAATTTTAATTTTACTACGCCAAAGCGAAAAAATGTTGACTGGTTCGGCGATGATGACAAGAAAATGGACTTGTCGCAGCTTAGACCTGGTCTAAATCCAGAATTAGAATGTAAAATTCCAGTGACAGACGAAGATACAAAGATGAAATGTTTATAGGTAGCAGACAAATAAAAATCTTTGTTTCCGAAATTTTATTTTCTTTGTGCGTTACGGCAATTTGAGGTAGGGGGAGGGGTATTGTCTTGGCATGACAGGGGAAAGGGGGTGGGGTTTCAAAAAATCGACCAATTTGTGTGATATAATTTATGAATGACCCGCTCATAGCTGATGATTGTTTTTTCATTCGTTGCAGATTGCTATTTATTCTGAAACTCATTTGGCTACATAGCCATAGTAAATTTTCATTCTGCACTCAAAAAATTCGCGAACGTTTGTATTGTAACGTATAATGTCGCAGAGAGCGTCTCACGAAAGGTAAAACCTTGCAAACCAAGGTGCTGAAATTCTAATACACCTAAGTGGAAGAACAAGTAAGGTTATCAGTTAGTAACACCATCGAAGTCATTGAAAATTTCATTTTGGGCGGGTGATTTTTTCAACTTTTCCACTTTTCAAGCGTCTTATTCAATTAATAATTTGTCTCTTGAGACTAAACACTAGTATTTTCATAGAATGCACGTGGAGTAACACGAAAAATGTGATTTAATGTAACTGTTGGCATTTTAAATGGACGGAAGCTTTGTCCAAAACTTGAAAACGATTTTTCAACATGTTTGGTGGTCATGGCATTCTCTTACCCTTTTTTTGGTTTTCTTCCAATTTATTTTGTTTCCTCTGCATTTGTTTAATTAAAAATATAATTTTTCTGAAAAATACATCAAAATTTTGTGTAAAGTATACAAATTTTTCCGTTTTTTGATGAAACACGATATTTTCCGATTTTTGACATAGTCTCCCCGTTTTCGTGTCGAGTAAAGTGAAAACCACGCGTTTCTCCATTCTATACTGCGTAACAGGCCTATATAATGCTCTCTAGGAACGGCGATGTTTGAATATGGAATTTGATTGCTGCCAGATTCTTTAAAATAAAAGAATAAAATTACCCGTCCAAAATGGAATTTTCTAGATTTTCTTAATGCTGCAAAAAGTCATGGGTAGAATCATTATTTTCGCTGTTTCAAGGTGGTTTTCAAAAATTTAAGGTCAAAATAAGTTGTCTATAAAGAAAAAATGAAAATATTTTGTTCCTAACTCAGATAACAGCCATTTGAATGTAGTCACAAATTCAATGGGACACCTGTTAGTATACTCGGTACTTCCTTAATTTTGACGTTTTCAAATTTCCTGACTAAAAGTGTAGACCTATTATCGTGTTGACAGACGGGCGGACGGACAACGTTTTTATTGTTGATTCGTCATCTAAGGACCGTGATCGAAGCTCCCCCCTACTCTCGGGGCGAAATTGGGATGGTTATAAACGTCGTGGTAAACGCATAGGACCCGTTTTCGAAGAACTTCGTTCTTCGTACGGGTCTAAAAAGAACGATTAGGCTAAAACTTGATATCTTACCACGGAATCAGTTCAAATTTTCTTTAACAAAGAATGCATAACAAACATCCGGGTAGGCGTCATGAATTCAGTTGGTAAACCATTAAATCCATCGAAAGCACAGTTCTGGTGAAAAGCACCCCAGAAACTTGTCACCCAGTCCAATATGACACATTTGTACCATTTGTACTAAATTTGCAAATCGCATATTATCAACAACCTGTTTCTATGTAAACATTTTTTGTGTAAAGTTTTTGCTTCTTCGAATCGCATTAACGTCAGCAGTTTTTTTTTCATTGTTTAGTAAGCAAGAACATCAAACGTTTTACATCAGCCGAAGTAGATCATATTTTGAATAACCATTAATACTTTAACGCATAAGCGAAGCCTATTTTGATCCTCATGTAATTCACGAAAAACAACTGACTCAATATCCACTATTGTTCAGAATTAAAAAAAACATCAGCAAAGACCCTTAGTATCTCTTGTTACGAAGAATATTTCTTTGCAGGACCAAAATGGCTACCAATCGTTGGAAACACACCATTCTTAAGAAAAACTGCACGAATGCTTGGCGGACAACACCTCGTGTTCGAAAAATGGATGAAGGACTATAAAAGCCCAGTTATCGGTCTTAAATTGGGCAGAGAATATTGCGTCGTTGCACTGACGTATCCAATGGTTCGAGCTATTCATACAGGAGACGAATATGATGGACGTCCCGACAATTTCTTTTTACGTCTAAGAACTATGGGAACAAGGTAGTGATTCTTGCTCCCGCATTCATAAGATTTGTCTAATTTAAATTTAGATTAGGAATTACATGCACTGATGGTCCATTGTGGACGGAGCAAAGGAGTTTTGTTACAAAACACCTCCGTGAAGCGGGATACGGACGAAGGCCGATGGAAATACAAATGCAAAATGAACTCAATGAATTGTTGGATGTAATTGATCAAGCTAAAGAGCAACCGATATGGCCGGGTACATTCCTAGCTCCAAGTGTCATTAATGCTTTGTGGACGTTTGTAGCGGGAGAAAGAATTCCGAGGAACGACGAGCGGCTCAATCGATTGTTGAATTTGTTGAACCTCAGATCAAAGGCATTTGACATGTCTGGAGGAGTCTTAAATCAAATGGCTTGGTTGAGGCACATTGCTCCAGAAAAGACCGGTTACAACCTAATTCGACGTTTTAACCAAGAACTCCATGAATTTTTTATGGCGAGCATTAAGAGTCATAAGGCTGATTACAATGAGTCAAAGGCAACTGATGATCTTATTTACGCATACTTAAAAGCCATGCAAGACAACAAAGCGAAGAGTTTGAATTTCACCGATATACAGTTGACAATGATAATTTTGGATATCTTCATTGCTGGATCTCAAACCACAGCTATAACTCTTGATTTAGCGTTGAGGACTATGGCACTGTACCCGAATATCCAAAGTCGCATTCAAAAGGAATTGGACGCAGTTTACGAGGAAGGTCAAACACCTTCAGTTCTGGAAAAAAGCAAATTTAGTTACATCGAAGCGACGATAATGGAAGTGCAGCGTTTCTTTCACATCACTCCCATAACAGGTCCACGACGAGTTTTGAGGGAAACGACTTTAGGTGGATACACCATACCGAAAAACGCAACCGTCCTAATTCATTTACGATCGGTGCACATGGACAAAGATCACTGGGGTGATCCAGAGGTACATTTTTTTACTCGAGATCGCTTTTGAATAGATTGGAATTTTGAACGAAGTAATTTTTATTTTGACTTGAAAAATAGAAGACAACATCTGTACTATTTTGAACAATAATGACCAATCTGCAAACATACATGCAGATAACGTCTTATCAAGGCATCTTCAGTACAACATATGCTGCAAGGCTATGTGTGTGTCAGCAGAACACATATTGGAGTGTGAAACAATCACCAAAATGTTTTCCTTTTTATATCCACTTCGTTTGCTCGATTTTATTTTGTTAGCTAGATTTGCCACTTTCATACACACAGCCTTGCAGCATTTATGTTCTACTGGAGATGTCTTGATAAGACGAAATCAGCATATGTTTGTAGATTGTTCATCATTGTACATAATAATACAAATGTTGTTTGCCATTTTTCAAAATTCCGAGCTATACAAAAGCGATCTAGAATTTCATTTAATAACCAGCAATACAACGAAAATTGTTAACAATAGACTTTTTATTTATCATTAGTATTTTGAATGGCTGGAATTTTCGAATCAGATTTGTAAACTTCTTTGTATTACCAAATTAGATTTTGGGACCCGTACGAAGTACAAAGGTCCTATACATTTACTACAAGACATTTTATTGTAACATGGGATAGATCGAGACGAGAGTGAGGGGGATGGATTTAATATCGTTTATTGAAGATGAAGAATCAGCGAAAACGAAAATCACAACAAAAACACTTTTTAAAAGAGAAATGTGACGCAAGTCCTTTTCCCTTCTTCCAAAACAACTGATATCAATTTGGGTGACGCTTAACGCTTCGGAACGCAAAAAATTCTTTTGAAATATTTTCAAATTTCATTAAAAAATTGCGTCCCAAATGCCGGACCCTCCCAACGTAATAATTTTTCTTTGATTTAAGATTTAACACCCAAAAAATTTAGCTTCAGGTGATGTATGGAGTACGGGTTGCCAAATTTTGGCGTGAGCAATCTGAAAGCGCAGAAAAATTATTACCGCCGCCAAAGGGGCCATCTATAAAGTACGTACTCAAAAAATGACAATTTTTAGACCCTTCGAGGGGTGGCGCACTTCATTTATTCCATTTATTCCATTTATTCTTTTATTCCATTTATTCTAAGGGTCGGAACAGGTCGGGTTTGACCTGACCTGAACCTGAAGTCATTTGACCTGAAATTTTCAGGTCAGGTCAGGTTTTTTTTTTCAAATGACCTGAACCTGACCTGATTTGTCGTTGACCTGACCTGACCTGATAACCTGGTTTATTTTTATTTAAAATAAAACTATACTGCGTCCAGGAGTAAGGGAACATCCATAAAGGACGTCCGCATTTTTAGCGACTTTTTCGACCCCCCCTCCCACCTCTCGCTTTGCTCGTTTAGCCACCCCCCCCCTCAAAGGACGCCCGAATTTGGCGAAAAATGCACGAAATTCCCGAATTTTTGCTTGAATTCTTCCGCCACTCACAGTACAGAGAAGTCTGAACGGATATTACAATGTTGCTCATAGCAAAAGTTTCATCTGGGATCTCTACACCTTCCAAGTTTATATAATCCTGAAGATGCCGCCACTTAGCGTCTTCTGTTTCGTTAACGTTTACATCCGTCTAGAACATCAAATAAATTAACACTCATGTGCTTTTCAATTAGTTTTGTTTTAAATTTTCATATTAATATCTCTTTTTTAGTGAAAAGACAGACCAATATTCTTCATAGGTAAACATGATTCGGAAACTAAATTTGAAAAACTAGTACGTTCAGTACAAATTCATTGAAAATCTTCGTTGCTCTTATCTCAACTGCAACCAACTTCGTTATAATAAGGTTACTCGACACTCTTACACTATAAGGTTGTAAGCCACATACATTTGCTATCTCATTTTTAAATTTGACATTTGTGCGAAAAAAAGTGACAGCAAATTATGTGGCTTACTACATTATAGCGTATGTGTGCTTTACTATAACAGTAATTAGAGTGAAGTTGCTACGAACCGCGATAGTGCAGCCATTTTGATTATACTAGATTCGATCACAGCGCTGTGGTGGCCAACTGTGTCTTTCTATTAAGAAGAAGGAGATTAATATTTTACTACAAATTATTTTAATCAAAACGCTGTATTTTACTAATACTTGTATTCATGACTAAAGTCAGTATAGCTTACTCATACCCCTAAACCAATTAACCATTAATAACCAATCGCCATTACCTCAACCTGCCCTAGATAGTACATAATGTAGATAGAGATAGATAAGCTTGCCATTATATAAACAATATGAATGGCAAAATAAATTCAAAAATACTTGATATTTATATAAAGACCACTGTCGCAATTCGGTCGGGTCATCAGGTCAGGTCAGGTTTTTTCAGGTCAGGTCAAAACAGGTTTCAGGTCAAACCAGGTCAGGTCAGCGCTTGAAAAATCAGGTTCAGGTCAATTCAGGTGTCAGGTTTTTCAGGTCAGGTTTCAGGTTGACATGACCTGTTTCGAGCCTTAATTTATTCCCAATTTTTTTTTGTTGTTTTTGCGAAATATCTGAACCAAACGCATCACAAGTTAGACAAATAAGTTCAAAGAAAGGTTTGCAGAAATTATAAAGCATTTAAACCATCTTGAGAATAAATTTTATTTTTTTTTTGGAATAAATGGAATAAATTTTTTTTCAACAAAAATTCTTTTAAGTTTTCAAAAGTGCGTTTTTTCACTTTTTGACACATTAGTATGGTTTGTTGTGTGCGTTGCCATCAAAATCAAGTCTATTTTTGAGGTTTTGACGAATTTGAAAAAATTATCATTTTTTACTCCATTTATTCCAATATTTATTCCATTTATTCCCATTTATTCCATTTGTTCCATAAACCGCAGAAGTGAGTCACCCCTCGCCCTCCCTCCCCCTCGTATGCAACAATGTATGAGAAAAAATTTTATTGAACGTACGCTTTCGTCGTAAAGTACGTACTTTATGGATGGCCCCAAACCGAAGCGCGGCGACTGCTACTTCCATGGGCGAAAATGATCCACTCAACTTACTCTACAACATATCAAAAGTTTTGTTTGAGCCGTCGCCGCCGCCAAGCCGAAGCGCGGCGGCTACTACTTTCATGAACGAAAATTATCCCCTTAACTTACTTTACAACTAAGGATCGGAACAGGTCAGGTCGACCTGATCAGGTTCAGTTCAGGTCATGACCTAATTTCTGACCTGAACCTGATTTTGAATTTCAGGTCCGACCTGAGGCTAACCTGAAACCTGACCTGAAACCCACAAGTTATATTCAGAAAATAACATTGAACAATGTGGATAGTAAAAATCTTTGCAAAGTGCCAGGGCGGATACAGCTTTCGCCCTGACCGCCCTGACTGATGTTTTCGAAAATTCTTATGGAAAAATTGCGAATCGAGGGGTCGCGACGACCAACACAGGTGGATCCGTGCTAACCTATAGTGCATTAAAATTAAACTTAAAATATGCTGTGGAGGTGGTTAAGGGGAACGCTTTTTACAAAAACCACTAATAAAAAACTTATGGAGTTCAAGTAAATTCTATCGTTGGAAGAGGAATGACATTTTTTTGTCACACATCGAAGAGGGGAGGTGTTAGAGGTAGTGTGGCAGGGAGAGGGGTTCTGAAAAATCTTCATTTATTTGTAAAATGCTTTATGAAAGGCCCCAAAGAAGGAAAAACTGGACTTTTGGAAAAAAAAACTGTTCTCCCTAAAAGCGGACGTCCTTTATATGGACGACCCCCATGTGACTCACACGCTGATGCCTTTGTGTAACACTTTTGCAATAAAAAAGCATAATTGCATTTAATTAATAGATCACAAAATACCGTGTATATACAATGCAATTTCGTCTACATTTTCTCATCTCGTCAGCTCTAAATATTTTTGGTTCATTTGTAGAATATTCAAGGCATTCAAATGATTTCAGGTCAATCAGGTCAGGTTCAGGTTAGTTCAGGTTCGACCTGATATCATCAGGTCAGGTTCAGGTTGAGAAAATATCGACCTGAACCTGACCTGAAAATTTCATGTCACAGGTCCGACCTGAACCGACCCATTCCGATCCTTATTTACAACATATCGAAAGTTTTTTTGAGCCTACGTCTATTTTCCGCCATTTTTGCGGTCACCCCGATACACTACACACTCATTCCTACAACTTTCCCTTTGACACCAAACCACTATCTCGAACACCCAACCTTGCCTCATACAAAATGTGTTGCCGTACGTACACACAAACACACACGTATGGGCTTTATATAGCGCCTTCTAAGAGCCCTGGCGCCCAAACGAGGCCGGTATCCCCCCTTTTCTAAAATCTCATATGGCATAGAATGCCCACGCGAATTGGCCCTAACTAACTAACTGACTAACTAACGTAGGAGGTTTTCTTTAACTTTGGCTTCTATAAAAATTGCAATTTTTGTATTGAAAATAATCATTTTCTTAAGGTCGTATCTCCGGATCCATCGAACCGATTTTAATGAGTGAAAAGACATTTCGCCCACAGTATCACACAGCCGTTCGAAATTTTGATTTTTCATGCAAAAAAATTTTTTTAACAAATTTCATTTGGTTGTGGGATACTCAAAAGTGTTCGGAAATACAAAAGTGATAAAGCAGAAAAATTTCTCTCATGTTCCTACAACCGAAAACATGTGTGTTGTAAAATTACCCGAAATTTACCCACCCTTTTCCGCAGTCTACGAAAACAACTTTTCTTAATTTTTTGTTCGTATGTGGACTTGCGCATTGCTCGTCCCGTCCCGTCACTTTTTTCTAAACGGCTACACCGATCACCCCAAATTTTTTTTCCTTAAAAGGTAGAAATATATTCTCATGATTCATGTTCTCCGATATTGTCGAAAAAGTGACCAAAAACATGATTTTTTGAGGGTCGGTGAAACGTTTTCGCAAATATCTCAGCAAGTATAGCACGAAAGTTGTTCATATTGGTTTCAAATGAAAGTATTTTTTTTGTGGAAATCGGGTCAGTGGTCTGGGGCAAATGGAATGGACGTATGGCGAATGGCCATATGCGAAAACGTTCTTTGTCGAAACGACGAACGAAAAACAACTAACAACGAGAACAACTACCTTCATTAATGACCGAAAGACAAAAATAATTCAGAACCAGATTAATTATTTCATTATGTAGTAATGAGAAGTAATTTTTTTAATTAAGGGGGCTCTGCCCCCAAGCCCACGCACTTGCGTCGAGATTTTACACTCAAAACTCTACCCCTTACATCCAGCAAGGGGATGGGGTATTCCGCACCTCGACGCCGCTTTTTTTCATTTTTGAACCGACATTTTGCCATGTATGGCAGTAGTTAAATTTGAGGCAGTTGTTTTGGTAGGTATTTAGTTGTGTTTTACAAGTAGTTATTTTTTGTTATTTCATTCGTCATTTTGACTGATTGCCATGCAGGTGGTTTTTCGTCAATATTTGTTCAACTACGGAAAATGGAGATTTACTGTCGAAAGTAAAGTTGTAGCAAATAAAATTTTAAAGGGTTTTAGGTAAAAATGCAAGTGAAAATGGCCCATTTCTGGCATATGACCACTTCTAGAATTGTGAGGGATGACCTCTAGAATTATGCAAGTTAGAAAGTTGCTTTGAAAGGCAAAGTTGTAGAGAATAAAATTTTAGAGAACAAGTGTTTCAGGGTTTTAGAGAAAATGGCCTAATCCTGGGATATGACTACTTCTAGAAATGGGAAGGATGACTCCATGTCTCTAGAATTATGTCAGTTAGAAAGTTGCTTCCAAAGCCAGAGTTGGTGAGAATTACATTTTAGAGAAAGTATAGTTTCAGGGTTTTTTGGAGAAACAACGTTGGTTCTACTTATGGTATGGTACAGTGGAGAACATTTCGGCCAACGAAGTAAATGGTCTCAGATGTCATAAAACTTTTAAATTCTTATAGTTCACAAAGAACATAAAACATTGAATTGCTTGCTCATTTTTATCTAGATAACGTTCGAGTCTTTCTGCAACATCTATCCTGATACTTACGGATTTTTGCTTATGTTTTTTTTATGTTTAATTGAACGTCGTTATCCTTTCCTCATAATTTTGTTTTCCACCTCTGTCTAGGTATTCCGACCAGAACGATTTTTGAACGACAATATGGAAATTGTGAACACCGAATGGTTGATGCCGTTCGGTCAAGGAAAGCGTCGATGCTTAGGAGAGCAATTGGCTAGAGGATGCTTGTTCACGTTTTTCGCAGGAATTTTACAAAGGTTCGAAGTTCGAATGGGTGGAGATGAAAAAATTGACGAGAACTTACTTCCTGGAATTACTTTGTCACCAAAACCGTACCAAGTTGTTTTCAGCAAACGATTCAGACGCGAGGAGTAAAAAATTTTTTGTATTAATGCTAATAAGCAGCGTTTTTTTTGCATTTAAAAAAGTAAATAAAGTTATTTCTTAAAGTGGTGATTTTTTTTACCTTTCAGCTAACCTAATAAACCAACTTTGATACAATTTCTGTCATTTTTCTTATGTGAGTACGCTGAATCAACAAATGCGCAATACTGTTTTTAATGCGAAAACTCAAAAGATTATCTTACATAGTTCGCAGTATCACCAGTTTTCATAAAATCTTAAAAGTACAAATTTTCAATTTTCTTTTTATAAAATTTTCCAAAATTTAGTCTAATATGTGAGAATGTCTAAGTTATGCATGGACCAAAATATTTTCCAATTCAGAGGTAAAAGGTATGTACGTTGCAATACGAAGGAACGAGCATAGGTAATTCGTTATCAATCTTCTTAGCCGAACTATTTATGTGCCATTTCGAAATGAAAATAGAAACTCACCCCCAGTTCCCTAGGTTCTGCAACACAAGATACCATGACGACATCTTTGCAGTCCAAAATTCCCGTATGTTCGACTTAGTCAAAAACTTGTTCGAAAAATTCATGGACTCGATAAAGAAAAACGCCATTAAGTTCACCGTAGAGCGACAAGCCAATAATAAATTGCCTTTCCTTAACGTGATGTGTGAAATCAAAAATGGTGCTATCGAAGTGGAAGCCAACGACCACAAAGAGACTGATCACAAGCGATTTATTCCATGACCATCATCATAAAATGGCAGCGTACCATGCGATGGCCCATTTCATGGTGAACATCCCTTTAAGTGAACAGAAAGAAGCCATTGAAATAGAAAAGATCGTCGAGATTGGAAGCGTCAACGGGTACCATGAGTCAACAATACTGAGCAACATCAACAGACACCGTGAAATAAGAATGAATTTTGTCTTCTTCTAGTAGCTCCCAATTTAATTTATTGTCGCTGAAAGTGACCATTTAGCCAACAAAAATACAAACCATGGTAAAATACCTCGTTTATTTGCTGTATTTTTTAAGAAAATTTTGGGAAAACTGAGAATTTTTCCATGTTTTCGAACACTTGATAATCAATATCTCCAACAAACTTAGGTCGATTTTCAAAAAAAATCGTCCGATTCTTAGACAAAATATCTTTCAAATGACACGTCACCAGTAAAATTTGGATATTTATTTGTGCCCGAAACGACCTCAAACGACCAAAAAAAAGTCATAGAAATGGACATTCGTGAAAACTTTTGCCATACAAAAACGTATAATTAAAGTTATTTCAACTCTTGTATTTTTTACACCCAAATTAGACCTAGCAGAGTGCTTTAAAAAGAAACCCCACTACAAAACATTATTAATATCATTTTGGTGGCACTAAATATGCAGACATATTCGAAAACTCGTCATTTCGCATAAAATGTCAGGGCGCAAGCTTATTTCACTATAAAAAACATTTTCATTTATAAATAATTTATCGTTACCGAGCCTTGCATCGAACCAGGGCAGGGGGGTTCAAATTCTGGCAAATTTTTTTTTTTTTAAATCGACGCACCCTAATACACATACACCGACATAAACACGAAAACCTGCTGAACGAGGACTTTGGAAATATAACATCCCCACTACTCTGACGAATGATATACTATCCAGAATGTGTATGTACAAATGTACATGTATGTATGTTTTAGCTTCAGATGTATTTTGAAATATGTTTTAGAATTTAGTCGAATAAGATTCCCTGAAGATGGTTGTATGACAACCGAAACCGTGGTCGGTAGTAAAAATAAAATTTAGTGCAATTTAAAAAATAGATAGTTTTATTCGCCTCATCTAAAAACGTTTGGATTTTAAAATTGCACGGAGTTTACGCGCCCTCAGATACATTGCAAGAATGTTGATGAAACCTCAAGAAAAAACAATGGTCAAAATTACCCCTGGATGCAGTTGATATCGTTGTGTCAGAGCCCAATGAATGTAAGGCCGCCTGCAGCGCGTAACCTAGCCCGCCACAGGCGTACTGAAGCCTCGACTGAAGCTTGCCACAGACGCGGAGGTGAGGTGAACACGATACAATGTCCTCCTAACGCAAAAATGAATACAACAGCTTCTTTAAAAACCGGACCTAGAAACCCTGAGGTTATTTTGTCCTATGGAGCTATTTTTCTTATCACTTTAACTATTTAACGTTAACAATTTTTTTCGAAAACAAATTCTAATAGATGGCTCCCCATGCGAAACAAGCAATTATCAGCAAACTTTCCATTTATTTATGTGTTCACATCAATCTCATACCGTCGCTTTAGGGACTGTCCCTAAATTACGTAACACATTTTTGGCTTGTTAGCCCCCCCCCGTCGTTGTCACACACTGTCACAATCACTCGACCCCCCCCCCCCTGTTACGTAACAAAACTGATTAATTTATTTTTTTAACAAAAACAAGCAAGTTTTTCGTTGTAAAAGTGTCTGTTACGTAACATTTCTACAACCCCCCCCCCTCTCTAAAGCCCGTAACAATCTGTCACAAATTCTTGTAATTTAGGGACAGCCCCTTAAGACGTTTGCATACATCTGCATATCCGCTATGTTATGAGAAAAAGTGGAAGATGAACGTTTTGTATCGAAAATCCCGCGCAAATAAAGTGAACACAAATCGCTTTATGGAGACATGCATGGCAGACAGAAAACATCGAAAAAAAAACATCGACGACACGACAAAACATAAAAAAGTTAAATAATGAAATCTGGCACCACCAACTGTCAAATAAAATTTTTTTTCTTTAGTGTGTGAGCTGTTTCATCTTTATCCAGTGCATGTAAGTTTTTTTTTTTAATTTATATTGAATAATCGTTGGATGGTCAATGTTTTATGATTGATAAACGAACGACTTGCTCCTTCTTGGCAAGTCGAAGTTAGTTTTCTTATCAAATGTGTACAAAAATTGAACCACTTTTTAATATACATCAAAAACCACCTTCGATTACGAAATATTAGCTGTTAAAATAACAACACTTTGATTTCAGTTATTGATTTTTCATTACTGTTTGATTACGTACTGTGTAAAGGTGTACATCTCAAGTATAGTTTTTTTTGTTTCGACAGTGGAATGAGTTTTTGTGTGCCTTACTCACTATGCGAATGTACTTTCCTTGTAATCTTATCATCGGTTATCGCATTTATAACAAATATTTCAACACAAACACAGTGCCGTTGATTTCATATATTCATTGTTATTGTTCTATCCACATCATCCACAAACTATAGAACGATAAGATAATACTTTCCGAGCAACACATGTTCACCGCCAGTTTCCGTTTTAGTCGTAAAGTTCTACAACCTAAAAAAAGCGTAACATCTTTTCACTTAGCATATTGCAAGTGTGTTGTTTTTGTTTTCCATATATTGTTTGTTACTATTGTAATGAGCTGCAGTGCATAGGCGTCTGTTTGTTACCATATCCACCTTGAATTCATCATAATAGTTTTTTTTAGATTAATACCGACAAAACCTGTTTTTTTTTTCGTTTGTTCGTCTGTTAAAACTTTAACGTTCAATATTTAAATTAATGAGAAATAACGAACTACCAAAAATTTCCGATTCTATTCCCTTTTTAAATTTTGATTGAAAAAGCTTTGGTGTTTCGAGTGGTGGTTTGAGTATACAAATTGAAAGACTTCCTTGAACAACAATAATTTGAATTGTTATTTGACTTGCATTATTGTTAGAACCTGAGCACATGCTCTGGAATAATCGATAGTGGAGAGATTTATTTTGACTTGCCAGATCAACTCAACACACATAAAATGTTAGTGCAGCTGTTGATCTGTTATAACAAACAGTGTTTGCAAGCGCAAATTAATAAAATATTTGCATTGATGTGTCACATATGTTGACTATTTTTATTTTCTCATGGAACTTAAGAATAGAGTTGGTCCTCTTTATCCTTGCGTGGGAGCAATAAATTTAAAAAAAAACATAGAGACGACAAGAATACGTTTTACTTGCCTTTGTTGACTGACTCTAACATTTGCAAGGTACGAGATAACATTGATGAGATAAAACTTTAAAAAAACTTACAGTGCATAAACCTCTGAGCTGATTTATTGACATTCACAGTAGCATCAAAACCGAGTGGAACATCACCCATTTCTTCTACTCAAGTCAAGTCAATGCTTGAAAGAAATTGAAATTTTTCTTTAAATTCCAATTCACTCCTACAACAAAACATAAAGTATAAAAACCCAAGCAATACAACATTCATGAATGGCTTTTGTCTGCAAAAAAAAAATTCGTTGGGAAATTCCGTCTTCATTTGAAAGTGCTAAAGTTGTTCCTTAATGTGTTACCATGTAATGTGTTACATGACTACACCCTCTCTCACATTCGCGCATGTAGCGGTCTAAATTACACACTTCATGCAGACTTACGAACGTTAGGCCCTTTAGAGAACACACTGGAGATGGGGATATTCCCCTTGACCGCTCTTTGTGGGCGCTGCTTTTCTAATACAACTACTACGTGCCTATTTGCTTTATATACCAATTTCATATAAAAACCAATAAGAACAACTCTCTCTTGTACCGGAAACCTACCACCTGCCAAGCGACCAATATTATCACACCTTGGCAATTTTATCCCTGTAGACCGGCTAGATTTCTGGTTTGAGACGGCCTACTGGCTTTGGAACAAAGATCTTTTTGACCCTTTGTTCCTTCCCCGTTGCTCTTCTATCATTCCACGTAGTAGTCTATTATTCGACTCTTAGCTAGATACCTCTTTCCAGGGCATATGTATGAGAAAGAGGCCGTTCATAAATTACGTAACACAAGAGGGGGGGGGGGATGAGGCAAGCGTTACGGTTAGAACAAAAATGGGTCAAATTTGATTGTTTTAGCGTAACAGGGGGGGTCTGAAAAATGTTAATTGTTGCGTTACGTAATTTATGCACGGCTTCTAACCATTAATCTGCTTGTCGGGCCACATGCCTAACGTGAATTCCGAACCACGCCTGTGTTGTAGCTGCATGTAAGATTTCTCTGGTGTAGATATCGCCTTAAGATAGGCTCAGATATGTGTACACAGAATTCATCGTACATGGATGACGTCATGCATGTCATTCTTCTGTATTTGGGAGACTATTACAAGTGGGATGAAGTGCAATGAAGGCAACAAAAATTTCTCAAAAATTGAAGCAAATTCAAACTTTTCTTCATTGCTTTTTCGAATCATTGGATGGGCAGATGGGCACCATCAACTTTTTTCTGTGCCTCTTATATTTTGAGATCTGACGACTGTGTAATGAAGGGCAACAATGGAATCTCCCATATACGGTTCGTTGTGGACACCAAACACCACAACTACTCAAATTTGGAAGCTTGGGTATGCTCGGGAATGATACTTTCATGTTACAAATTGAAGAAAAATCCTTTGCAGAATTTCCCTCACCCGGATTGAACTCGGAAATTCTTGGTGGAAAGTCAGTGCGTTACCCAGCTAACCCTACCTGGCTAACTCTATGTAGATATTGTCAATTCAGCCCATTTGGTAATTCGCCCTTCATTGCAAATTTCATCCTCATGGATGCGGCCAATTCACCCTTTTGACCAATTTCCACACCGTTGCCCTACAACGCATAAAAAACCTAGCGACGAGATTTTGTGAGAGAAAATATATGAAAATCTCTCATCTGAATACGTCGCTAGGTTTTTTATGCGTTGTAGGGCAGACCGCCCCTGTATATGCGGTCAATTTTACTACCGCATACACAATCTATTCACACAACCTGGCCAATTTCACACTCCTAGAGCCCCACCTGGCTATTTTTTTAACGTGTTGCCGTTTACCGTAGTAAAACGCGCAACGTCATATCTGACTATATAGTTTCTTACATGTATTCTTCTTCACGTGATAAAAACTGGTAAGTTATATAATTTTCAGATGGCTACGTGTGAAACACATAGATAGCAGCCAGGATTCGATCGTTCGTCAATTGTGTTCAAATATTTGTTGCAACGAAAGTGTCCTGTTGTAGTGCCGATATAAGTTTCAAGTCTTGTGCGACTAATATTTATCAGAAATTTGGAATTTTTCTTGCTAATTCTGATACAGTTTTTAGCTTGGCGACATTTAGAGATATTCTGCCAATATTCCATAAAACTTCTATCTCTTATGGTGTTTTTAATTCTCCTCGAGTATGAGTAAGGGGTAGGCGTCGATGGTTCTGCACCAATTCGTTTGAGTCGTGCCCCTCGTCTGGCTAGATCATGTGGTATCTCATTTCCCACAATCCTGCTATGTCGCGGTACCCAGATCAGGTCGATGTCTTTCGTTGAAGCTACTTGATTGAGCTTTTCCCAACATTCTAACGTTAACGCCGAATCAAAGCTACATATATGCTGATAGCGCTTTTATCACTGCTTGGCTATCCGTGCAGATTGAAATTTTTCTTTCATCTAGAACATCTTCCGCTACGTAGCTGCAGCCTTATATAGTTGCTCTAATTTCCGTCAAGAAAATGGATGAATATTCCCCCAATAATGTCGGATTTATTGACGAATAAATTGTATCCTGTATTCATTATCGATCAAAAAAAGGATTTTTAACACATCTAGTTGAAAAACTCTAACAACGTCTCAATCGTAGTTCAAATCCACACATATTCTGTTAAAAAATCAGTTAAAAAACTTCATACTGTAATGTGAGATTGCATGAATAGATTTTCATCACAATGCATATTTGTGTTATGAGTTTGCTGGTATCAATATTGCCTAATAACAATTATAATTCAATGGAGCGTTTAATGAGAACGACATAGCCAGCAACAACAACTTCCATTCGGAACATAATTGATGTACTCGCATAATCGACTTGCGTGTTACGATTAATCACTTTTTCTCCTCATCAACTTGCTCTGTCTGTACTTAAAATCTAATAAATATTAAGCTTAAACATAATAACAATATCAGATGCAGTCGCTGTAAAAACATTTGTAAAAAAAAGTCACTAATCGGAAAAGAGATCGTAGATTGTGATCGCTATAAAAGCATGTTAGAGGACGCACCTTAGAAAATATCTATTGCCACAAATTATGTTAAATAGTTGCTACTTACAACATTACGTATCAGCTCTGTTAAATTGGTAAATAATTACATCTTTCAATAATTTGATTGATAATAGCGAGACCCATTTGGTTTTTAACGACGGAAATGGTCATTACCAAGCCCTGTGCTAACAAATGTTATTCTGTTTTCACTGGTTTCGCTTTCAAACCTTCCTTACCTATTTGTTGACCTCTTTTCGAACAAAGCAAATAAGCGCACTCAATAATTAAGTATTTTCACTGGCAAGGTGGAAACAGCTTTGCTTTGTGAGGACATTCACAAAGAACGGCCGTGATTTAGCGTTGCCATCGGTCGCATCAGCAAAGAAATCGTAAAAAAAACACCATAATGAACTTTTGCAAGACAAGTGCATTCCGTGTTGCTAAATTTGCTTTCAAAATATGTACAAAATGATCTTCAACAAAACCGACTGCTAAACTTTGCACGAAAAAGGCCTTTTTGACAAAAAAAACTGTCTCAGAAACGTTGAAAATAATTTCTTGCTGTTGGTTTTTATTTTTTTCAAAAAACAATTAAGAATAAAAAAAAGAAAGAAAAAAATTTCAGGTGTCTTTGCGGTGTGTTGGAAAAATGTCTTACACTTATGCACATAAAGCAGTTTCCAAAACAGTCGTTCAAACAGTAGAGAAACAGCAGCTTAAAGAGTTGTCGACCGTCTTCAAAAGAGTATTTGACGACAGTGTTTAAGTTTTAATAAAAAGTAGTCAGAATTGATGCGCAAGGGATGTCTAATATTGAGATATTAATATCGAGTTTTCCATAAAAACAAAGAGCTGTAGAAGAACAGTACATTACAGTACAAACTCACGAGTATTTTTTTGAGCAACAAGCTTTGGAAACTGTTGTTTTGGCGAGGGTAGAGTTCGACTGCACGAGTCAAAGTAACAGTTTCGAGGGCGAGTTGCTCAAAAGAAACGATGGAGTTGGCGCGTTAACAGAAGTAATGAATTTCAATCGATGTCCCACCGAAAACTTGTCATTAAATGCATATGTGCACCCCACGGAAATTATTCATCAAGCAAAATCCTGCTTCAATGAGGTGCGCTCCTTTTTGCAACCTATTTTTAATCGAAAGCTGAGTGAAATTTATGACTTTTCTGATATTTAGTTGTTTAAAAAAAATTTTATTTGGATTTTTAATTAAATTATTCTTAATTAAAGTGCAACTGGTTTAGTAGAAACTCAAACCAATTTTGATACGCGATCTCTAATAATTTTCACGTACTAAACAATTCTTCTATCCATTTAACCGGGTAACACCCTTAGCCGAGACGTGCCAGGTATTCACTCGGGATTCCGATATATTTTATAAAATAATTTTTATAAATAAAACTGTCCCGAATTTACACATACTGTAGAACAATTTTTTGCTGCAAACTCCATTACGAACCTTTTTTCTCAAAACAAGCACACCCCATTATTCATTACATGTATGTTAGGGCCCCCAACGAAAACTTCTAATTACATGTATATCTGTATGTAATGACGCGTTTTCGGATGGGACACCGATTAGAACAGTATACAGGTTAGATCACCGTATCTCAAAAAAAATGTTTTTTGGTTCTATATGTTTTTGACTGGAGCCATCTACAATGTACGATCTCTCAAAATATCATTTATAAATAATAATAATATTTAATAAAAATTGCGATAAATACGTTATAGACAATTTGGTAATTTTCTTAAAAAAGCCGTAAGTCAATTTTAGTTCAAACATCGAACTCACTCACTCATTTTAAATGTTGGCGTATGATAACGAAAAAAAACGAAAAAATTAATTTGTTTTCTACGTTTTGGCAAAATAAAAAGTGTTTAGTAAAGAAATATAGAATAAGAAAATATAATCAAGCGAAGACTTGACTTCTCGAAAGTTTAATGAGAAAAAACAACGACCTGCAATCGTTCTTAGTTGAAATAAGTGCGTTCAAAGTATCTACAGTGTTTTACTATAAAACGCCGTGTGATATCTTTTACCATTTCTCAGTTCAAAGAACTATGGTTTACTATGGTTTACGGCGTTTATGGTTGACACGACAGAGTGGGGTGTGCTTTGTAAGTCATCCATTCTGGATCAATTCATGACACTCGAAAACTAATTCGTGTATTTTCAAGCAACTCGCTTTAAAAACTGTTTTTTGATTCGTGCAGTTGTATACCTCGCCTTCGGCTCGGGATACAAACTCTACACTCGTCAAAAAACAGTTTTCAAATATTTTTGCTTAAAAACACTCTGCTGAGTTTGGCTCATTTCACAAAATTGATCCCTCATGTAATGACTTACTTCCGCACCCCCCACTGTAATCTGCTAATATAGCAGGGTCCAATGTTTAATGTTTTATTACCTACCCATACGAAAGTCGAATTTTACATACAAATTTACGAAAAATGTACCGAGAATGTTCCACCATGTAATAGACTATTTTCGCATGGGGCATATTGCTATGTAATGCTCGACTTTCGCATGTGGTAGGTAGTAAAATTAGTTTCTAAATGCTAGCCGTCTTTTGGAGAAACTGCGATACTAGTTTTTTCAAGATTTCTCTTCTGATAGCTTCCACTTCTTCAAACCATATATAGTTCCACATAAATTTCTTAGGTGTCGAATCCATAAAGAATTATCAGAACTTTTCAAATATTTCATCGGTACTATCAACATTTCAATCGACATCATGTCATCGATAAAAATATCGGTGCCAATATAAGCCAATTAGCCTAGTCGGCGGTAGTGCATTGGCTTCAAACACCAGATATCCCGGGTTCGATCCTCAGGAAGTTACATTGAAGATTTGATTTTTCTAGTCTCTTCACGATAATATACCACAGCTATTAGTTAAGTCCACGCCAGACGAAAAATCAACAAATCCAGTCGACTTGTAATAACACATCGCCATTGTGATACATGAGTAATCATGACGACAAGTTGCTAACGCCATCTGTTAGAAAAAGCACACAATAGTTTCGTGTATTAAAATTTGAAAAAAAAAAATTGTCAATATCAAAATACGGGCAATGCACAACAGGCCCATTAGAGGCTTAGGTGCAGAGTATATCTCTGCTTGCCGGGGAGTTCCTCGCCCACTTACACCAACTACCATATCGGTAGTTTTGATCTAAACTATCGGTCGCTTATCTTAGTCAAAGTCATTGCGAAATGAGTGTCCATAAAATGATATTCGGTATCCAAATATTCTTTCTTTCAACCTGAATATTTTTTTCCTAATTTTAACTAAATTATTGGATTAGTAACTTATCGAAGACCTTGTAGCACATTACAAGCAATTGAACGTTTAGTCACGTGTGGGGTAAATTTAATTTGTATCCAATAATTTTTTTTTGTTTGAACGTGGGTCTTTTATGCAACTAAAACTGCAGTTATAAATATTTAACATGCGGACCATGTTTGTTTAGTAAACAACGACTTTATCTCTTTATTTTGGTTGTTCCGTATTTTGTGGTGTTAATACTAAATATTTAATTTGTAGAACAAATATTTACATGGTGACTGAAATTACTGAAAGCATTACATTTTTAGTTGATGACACGCAATTTTGCACGTCTGCAATTAAACGGGAAATCATTTTGTCCATGGGATTTGAACAACTTACACTTACTTCCACGATCAAATAATATCGAACTGTCGTTCCATATTATGTCCTTTCATATTCCTAAAATTCTTTTTAACTGGCCATTAAAGAGATTTTGATTTCGTAAATAAAAATGCAATTTACAGCTAAAAATGTCTTCTCTATCTCGCTAGCCAATCCAGATGTCAAATCGTTGCTACAAATTTTAACTAGAAGCTAATTTCGTAGTTAGTCAATGCTAAATTTTTCATCGGCTTCCGTCAAAGAATAGCAAATTTCTCGATGAGGCGCGTAAACTGTATAATGTCGAACGTGAACTGCGTCACATTTTATGCATTTTCATCATCAAATTCGTTAAACTTTGATGTTACACGGAACTCGTCAATTCACAACGTAATGCGTTTACGCCTTATGTCAAAATATAGTGCTTTTCAAACCAATGATATTAGCCTCGCGTCATGAAAATCACTATACATTGACGTAAGCCGTTGACACACTAACATGAGTTAAATAGAAATTAACTTCATCTTGAGCAGTTCATCATGGGCGCGTGGTAACGATGCGCCCGTGACGCAAGTCCACATACGAACAAAAAATTAAGAAATTTTTTTTGTTGACTGCGGAACTATATCTCGCTAACCTTATGCAGCAATCACCTTTTTCTATTGAAGAACAATGGTAAAAGTTGGTTAGTGCATTAAGGCGTTGATATACAGCTAAGTTTTGACTTCCCCCTCTTGCGACGTAGCCCCCGGAAGATATTTTTCCCAGATTCTACGAAACATTCTAAGACGAAGTGTCTTTTCACTCATTAAAATCGTTTCAGTGAATCCGGAGATATGAACTTTAGAAAATAATCATTTTCAATACAAAAAGTGCATTTTCATAGAAGCCAAAGTTAATGAAAACATCCAACGTTAGTTAGTTAGTTAGTTAGTTAGTGGGTTACTGGTTTCCATTTTCCATCATGTTCGGAGCGGTAGCGAACTCCAATATATTTAAAAAAAACTACTTCCTATCCTGATTCCAACGCACTTTGGATCATCAAAGTCGGTTGAAAACGAGCCGAGATATCGCCAATCATGTTGCGTAGGATGATGTGGGAAGTGTGTGGTATGATGTGGTAAGTGAGTGGTATGATGTGGGAAGTGAGTGGGATGATGTGGGAAGTGTGTGGGATGATGTGGGAAGTGTGTGACATGATGTGGGAAGTGTGGAATGATGTGAGAAGTGTGTGGGAAGTGTGTGGTATTATGTGGGAAGTGTGTCGGATGATGTGGGAAGTGTGTGGTATGATGTGGGAAGTGTGTGGAATGATGTGGGAAGTGTGTGGAATGATGTGGGAAGTTTGTGGGATGATGTTGGGAAGTGTGTGGGATGACGTGGGAAGTGACGCATTTTTAATCAAATGTAAAAATATTTCAAAAGAATTTTATGCGTTCCGAAGCTGTAAGCGTCACCCAAATAGATATCGGTTGTTTTGGAAGAAGAGACGAGGACTTGCGTCACATTTCCCTTTTAAAAAGTGTTTGTTGGTAATGGTAATTCAGGCAGTGAATAAATAATACGTGCGTCCAATATGAATGATAGATGAAGAAGAACTCTTTATTTACATACTTCAACTAACATCTAATACAGTGAACAGATCTGTGTGATCATATAAGCAGTACTGACATCTTGTACATATTTCTCATATTCCAACAGAGTTTTTGTTATGATACGTATGACTGGTATTTTTCCAGTACACCCCATCTACCCATCGCGGACAAATTTCACATTATGAACAAGTTTTCCGTTATGGTGCGTTTTTCCTAAATTTACTCCGTTCCTACGTCCTGCGTTTAATTTTTCCCGTTACAAACTCGTCATCCTTTACAGATAAATTCACAACACGTCGTTGTTTTTTGTAACTCATTTACGCTACCAAGAAAAAGGCTAAACAAAATCTTTCACCATTCCACTTTCTTTCCCAACGAAATTTCCCTTAGTTTGTATGTAGTACATATAAGTACTTGCGCTTTGATGTCCTACATCAAGCATAAATATTATTCCTCTTTTATACGAACAAAAAAAAAAAACGAAATCATCCATTTGAACATACGTTACACACATATAAAGCGGCAGTAAAGCCACTATAAAAATGAAAATCGAAAAATGTTGTACGATTCTGATCGTCGTTAGTCGCCAATCGTCTTCAGTTGGAACCAGTCGCAACACATTTGTTTTGTCTGTTTTTGAATTGAATTTAGTGTCTGTTCTAATAGTAGATGATAAAGTGTGTGCACTTTTTTTTCAAGGAGACCTTGTCATTTGAACGAAGTCTTTAAGCTCTAAAATTGTATTTTATTTTGTTGAAATATCGCTGAGTATTCCATTAACTACCTAAAAGTTGCTATTATATTTGCATGCATTTATAAGTGATTGCATTTAAGCGGAGAACTCACAAAATAAATAAATAAAGAAAGAAAAAGGAGTAAATAAATACTTTATGGTTGGTAAACAATAGGAGTCTACCTATAAATAAAGGTGTGTGTTTTTAATTCACTGAAAAAAAAGCTGAAAGGAAAATATTAATTGCGAAATAAAAGAAAGACTCAAAGAATTGTTTCACATTTCATATCGTACAAAGAGGTGTTTAACCTGATGATGGAAATTCATATGTGAAATCATGGAACCGATTATTCAGCCCTTTCGGTGTTTGAGTGAATGTATGCTGTAGTGCGTGACACAGAAAACAAATAAATCGAGCGAATCCGCATATTTAATTCGCTAGTTTGTGCACTGGATAATGAAATAGGAAGTACGTATTACCTCTCAATTTTCTGTAAGTACAACAGTCGCTTTTTTCATTCTACACTATCGTCGTTTTTTTAATAATCGTGAAATAATACCTGAAGAACGTCATGTGCTTTGTCATTTTCAACGAATTTGGCGTTGCGGGGGCTTTAAAAAAACATTTAACACAATCAATGAACCGTATGTTATTCAATATTTTTCATCTGTTAGTCATCGCTGATGATTTTATTGAATTCAAAAAAAAAAAGAACAATTTTTTTGATCGAAAAATTACTTTTTTGTAGGTTTATAACTTCCTTCACTAGAAGAGCTCTCATTGAACTTGATTCCAAACGCGCAAGTTCCATATTCTCGTTCAATGTCTATGTGTGTAAAGAAAAAAAATGTTGCATAATTGACGTAAATTTATTTCAAATAAACCTCGTATTCATTTGGTAAAACAAACTGTGCTCTTAATGTATATTCAAATACTAAGTTTCGTTTGATGCGGCGAGTCTTGGTATACCCACGTGAATTGCCATTGTTAACAGGTAAATCAACTTTATTTGTGCGTTTGTAGCACATGTTTTAAATCGATATTAAATGAAAACATAAGCAAAGATTCGTACGTTCTCGTATAAAGTAGAGCCTTCAAAACATTCATTAGGTTAACAAAATTAAGTCACCAGTTTGTTTTCGGCAAGCAAATATTCTCCAATTTATTAATTCCTGACTTGACATTGTTATTGTCAGATGTAATGCATGTCATTCGCGCTAGATAAGGAAATTGAAGGACTCATTAAAACTTTGATAGCTAGGCGTCTAAAAACCTACCACCAAAGTACTACTTAGCTAGTTTTTAGGTACTCGATCAACCTTAGGATTCAAGAAATAAGAAATTGCATAAGGTAGGGTCCGCTTGATCCCACAAAAAATCTCAACGCTTCAAGCTCATTCATAAAATGTTTTGACTTTTAGTGGATTTCGACGAGTAGAAGCGTAAAAAATTGAATGTCATCATCATGCTTTATCTGCCGTACAACACATAAAAAACTTAGCGACGTTATTAGATGAGAGATCTTCATATATTTTCTCTCACAAATTCTCCTCGCTAAGTTTTTTATGTGTTGTACGGCAGCTATCGTGTTGAATTAATTCACAAAAATTCGCAAAAATTGACAAAAATTCGCAAAAATTCACAAAAATTTGCAAAAATTCACAAAAATTTACACTTCTTTACGGTCTACCTCGTCTCTTCTAAATGTTTTTTAATGTATTTTCGAATGTTTTGGATGTTTAATTTTTGTGCCTGGCCTTTGAAGAATAGTTTCAAACTGATTTAAGCAAGGCATTTCATTCATAAAAAATTTCACGATGTAACGCGAAAATTGTCTTCTTGAAACTCCTCTCTCTTTGAGCTTGGGTCCCCTTCTCGGTATGTTTCGTCACATAATGAAACAACGATTGTAAATCACGCCAAGGGGGGTGTCTCCCGAATGATCTTGTGACGATCATAAAATATTTCACTCTTGTCGAGGATGTAGTAACGTAGTAACGTAGTAACACATTTCTCGTTTGAAGATTTTAAATTTTTTTTCTATGTTGCAACAAAATATGGCTTTCGTGCCTAACCCGCGAAAAAATCCGGATGATACAAAATCCGAATGACTCAAAGTTCGGATACTTCGGATATATTGAATAAAATTTTGTTAGAGTGGTTGTACCTTACTTATGACAAACAAAATATTGTTCGCTGGAAAAACAGCGCCGCAGGTCATGAACCTAAGAGAAAAATAAAAAAGCGGCAGCTCCCGCAAAGTCTTAAGTGCAGAATCCGATAGACGCGACGTAAGCCCGACTTTATGGCAGAATCAAAGCTCGCGAAGGGGCAGATCCATCCATACAAAACACGTTAATGAAAAATAAATTGCCCCAAATTTGGTAGCTCCAAAATCGGGATGGCTCAAAATCCGGACGATACTTATAATGTGAAATCATCAGGATTTTGAGGCATCCGGATTTCGTATCTTCCGGATTCTTTTGTATATTCCGGATTTTGAGAGTATCCGGATTTTGAGTGTTCGGATTTTGTGCTTCCGGATTTTGAGGGTGAGCCCTTTACTTTCTTATGTATGGATGTGTGCTGATTCGTTACTACCACGAGCTCTGTATTCAATTCACTTTACAGAACAAAACATAACCAAAGACCCGGCGCTTCCGAACAAAGAAAGCATATTTAAAGAATGCGAGTAATATTTCCTTAACAAAATTTTGTGAATCTCTGATTTGACAACTGCGTTGGCCATGTTCGAAACCCTTTGATGAAAAACCACTGTGAAAAAAGTTTCACAGACCCTCGAAAAACCACGTTTTTAGACACTTCTTCGACCCTATCTCCAGAACTATTTAACCCATTTTGTTCATCTTTGAACTTGAATCATGAAGGAATGCATGTACCTTTCAGGGAAAAGAAATATGGGATGATTGATGCAATCGATTGTTCGGTTTTACAAAAAAAAAATTGCAAAAATTCACAAAAGCTCATAGAAGTTCACGAAATTCGCAAAAATTCACAAAATTCTCCAAATTGACTTTACGCCTTATTTTTTTTATATTTTTATTCCATACCCTATGTTCAAAAAATAATTAATCTGCAAACAAAAAAAATCCACGCAACTTAATTTTTTTTAAATCGTCTTTGAAAATTCAAGTTTTTCGTGCGATGGCAGGTCGCAAACTGTGAATAATATAAATACAATGTTATTTCGCGCGAATTTTTTGAATTTTTTTTAGCGCCCCCCCTCAGTATTGAGTTTAAAAAAAAAAAGTTTTAGGTTAACGATGCTCTTTATTGAAATAAATTATACGGACATAAATGAGTAAGGTCAATTCAACATAATAGGCCCTGCTTTATACCGTTCTTAAAGTTTTTTTTTCAAAAATGAACTTAACGATTTTCTAAAAAACGCTTTTTCTTCAACCAACGTCCAGTGAAAGTCGCTAACTGCTACATCCTATTTAATAGAACTTAAAAACCTTCTCCTTGTTCTAGCCTCCGGTTGACTTTCGCTATTCTCGTCAGAATTCTTTAAGTCGTGAACCAGATAACCATAGTCTGCCCAACTCTCACTACCATATTGAGAATATTGTTCTGTTCCAGATTTCTATCTGTTTGCGAGATCTACCGAAATGTATAGCCTTAATCTTCCCTTCACTCATCATCAAAAACATTTTTAAAAAAGTAAAAAAAAATGAGACAATAAACTCAAAATAAAATCCGATGTTTAATGTTTAGTGAAGCTCCTCTACATTTATTGAAAGTTTTGATGAGCTTTGCTGAACTTTACAGACCTTTTATGCTGTTTTACTCCTCACAACGCTTGCGTGTGAGTGAGAAACGCAGGTAGCAAATACGAATAATTTAACGTGAAATCTTTCAAATTATTTTGGAAGATCTCGATTTTTCCCATGTTACAAATGTTGATGTAAAGTTACAAATACTTGGAATGAATTCACTCGGTATGTTAGCTTCAAAATGTCTAGTCAAAGCTGTTATTTCAAACCATCGTTTGTGATTTAACGAAATGGATTTCAAAAAATGCTTCATTTTAAAACCAAATGTCACCAATGTACACGGTTTTGCATCGCTGATTTTAGTCGGCACAATTTTTACTTATTTCATTTACCACTTGTTTTGCGTTACAATTTATTAACCTCACTTGCTTTTTTTTGTTTTCAATCTTTGGTCATTTTTCAAAGTTGTACAAAAGAAATACTTTACGCCTTGACCCATAATACAAATTTGATGAATTGGTTGCTGTCGTTTCACTTTTCATGTTTAAATTAGGGTTTACTTTTTCTTAGTTATTACCAACTTCGTTGCCAATGAAATATTATGCTTTGAGCATTTCGCTTACCTTCATTGCTTCTTTAGTTTCAAAAATAATGAAAAAAAATCGCGCGAATTAAAGTCCAATGTACTCGTTAACATTTTGACTATTAATAGTTATTTTCGTATATTCCAAACTAATATGCAGCGCTTTATGATGAAAAGTGTTAGTCATGCTCACGTACATGGTAGACTTTTTGACTTCACTTTATGAGATGCCGTAATGGTTGAGGTAATGCCATGTACAATAACATGAGGTGAAATGAGTTCGTTTGCAAGTATTTTTATAGTTTCATTGATAAATTAATACAACTATTGTTCTGCTCATTGAATCGAACGATTGAGTGATGTAATGATTTGATTTAACGCGTTTCCTTTCAATGTATATCGAAGTTAGAGCAATTTTTGTAATTGATTAGGCACAGGCGTGAATTTAGAAAAATGAGCATGTAAATGATACATTACTTCGCGTATCAAAATACTAGAAGATTATTCTTGGCTTTAAAATTGCGTGTTAGGTATACGTGTTACTGTTGTATAGTACATGTTTTACACTTCACGCTCATATAATTTTCGCTTAGATGAAAAAAAAACCAAATGGGCATCATCAGCCTCAGTTTAAACTCTTTTAATGAGAGTTACACACATTATTGAAACACGAAATGTTATGCTTCCACATTTTTATGTTTCCTGCTTTTTCATTCGCTAGGGTCGGCAGATGAAAAGTACGTTACAAACCGTGGAATAAAAATATAAAAAACACATTTTCGTGTAATTATTGACTTCGACTTCGTTTTCGGATTTTACAACTTTTAATCTCTAGTTATGTAAAGGTATCCAAGGGCAAAAACATTGAATTTCTACAAGAGTTCTACAACTCGTTTGAGTTGAAATTTCCTATTTTCTCCGAGGACACATTTTTTTTGAGTATGCGTCTAGTGAATATTACGCTTTTATCCGTGTAAATTTATTTTTTAAATAACTGAGAAAATAAAAATTAACTTACCCGAATCGTCACCAAACGAAAGGGGCTCTAGGACCGATTATCCCCAGTCAAAATATCACCGGACAAAATGTCCCTAGACAAAATATCCCACAAAAAATGGACAAAATATCCCCAGATGTAATGTCTACTCAGAAATGGTGATTAGGGACCATTCACAAATGACGTCACACTTGCTATAATTTTTTTTTTTTTATTATTATATCAACAGCTTACAAACCAACTGATAAATGAGATGTGAATTAAACAAATTAAAATCAGAAAGTGAATGATTAAGTGAATGAGAGAGTGAATGGTTAAGTGAATGAGAAAGTGAATGATTAAGTGAATGAGAGAGTGAATGAGTAAGTGAATGAGTGAATGTGAGTAGTGAATTAGTATCCATAAAAATGTTATAACTCCTGCAGTACAGCAAATTTTGTTTATAGGACTTTGGCTACCCCCCCAAACAGGGGGTGTGTTTGGGGGGGGGGGGGGTAGCCGGAGTACTATAAACAAAATGCCTGACCAGTTTGGAGATATGAATTTGTGGACTTTATAGCAAGCGTGACGTCATTTATGAACAGCCCCTTAGGGACCATCCATAAATTACGTACGCTTTTTTCAGTGCTGTCAGCAGAGGGGATATTTTGTTCGGGGATATTTTGTCCTTTTTTTTAATGGAAAAATTGTGGTTATTTTGTCTGGGGATATTTTGACCACGGGGATATTTTGGTTGGGGATATTTTTTTTGGATATTCGGTAATAACCCCGACGAAAAGACAACAAAACGCCATTTTCTCTACGCATTTGAGTGGAGAAAATTAAGTTATTCACGTCGCACGAATGAAAATAATGTCAACAAATCAAAATAACTATACAAAATATAACTTTACAAAAATAGATGGCAGCACAATCTGTACATCTGACATTTGAAGCAGACTAACTTATTTGAGAGTTTTGACATTTGCTGTAGACTATATTTAGTTCATGATAACGACATTACAAGGATAATAGATGTCGCCCTTTTCGTTGAGAATGTCCTATACAGGAAGAGAATCATAAGATTGGGCAACGTTTCGTTTTAACTCTTTCCATCAAAAACCCGAGTTTTACATGAACAAAGTACAAGTCAGAACTTGAAAAGGAGTGATGAAAGAGAAATTAAAAAGATGCACAAGGTTATGATTTCCTTACTTTACTTTACTAGAAGGGAAGGGAAGGGAAGAAAGTCCTTATGATGATGCGTTTTCATTCTGAGCCAGAGAGGAGGATCGCTTCCCCTTGTTAGAAATGGTTTGTCTCTCTGAGTAAATTTGAAAATTTTGTCAGGGTCTTGTTTTTCCAATAGGAGACACATTTTACATTTGACAGCATTTGATGTTTTTCTCTTAAGAAAATTTTGTGAAATATCAGGAACCATTCGGTAAAAGTAATTCGCGTACTCGCTCAATGAAATTGACTGTACACGGCGTGAGTGTGTTGGTGTGTACTTTCGTCGTATGTTGCATATACACCAACACACTCTCTCCTATTACAGTAAAATATTCTTCAAAATAAGCACAATAAGCACATATGGACTTCACTACTACTACATACGGGATGTGTACGTACACCGAGAACGCAGCTCTGGCGAAGTACACATCAAGTCTGTATGATTTTTTGAAGAATATATTGCTGTAATAGCAGAGAGTGTGTCGATGTATATGCGGCGAAATAATTCCTTCCGTGCAACATGGGACGGAAGTACACACCAACACACTCTCGCCGTGTACAGTGAATTTCATTTGGCGTGTTCACGAATTACTTTTACCGAATGGTTCGTGATATTTTACATAATTTTTCTTTACAGAAAAACATATAATTTTCGTGAAACACCTGCCAAATGTAAAATGTGTCTCCTCTTGGAAAACACGATCCTGACAAAGTTTTCAAAGTTACTCAGAGAGAAAACCCGTTTCTAACAAGGGGAATGTGATCCTCCTCTCTGGCTCAGAATGAAAACTCATCATCATTAGAGGAAAGTCCATCCAGTGGTGCCAACTTATCATTTCCCTGCTGCTCTTACATGAAAGAATCGAGCTGTTCTCTTTTAGAAAAAAATTTGTCTTTCTATTTTTATTTCTTTCTCTCTTTTTTGCGAGACCTCGTCGTTCAAGAATTTAACGTTGCGTTTGATGAAGATAAGATGCGAGTGGAATACTGAATTTGAAAAAAAAAGAAAATGGCTAATCAGTCGATGTAATTAACACCCACTGACTGAACAATATCAATTGTTTAACCAACTTTGAAACAAGAGAAAAATAAAATTAATTACTTGAAATTTATGAATGTCGTAGGTTACGTATGGGTGGTTGGGTTGATCCGTTGGATTTCAGTATTCTTTTGGTAATTGTAACGATGACATTCACTTTTATTTATTCTCTGTTTAATTTTAATATTTTTGTAAAATGATTTTATTTTTCGGTCGCTTTGCATAAGCGTTCAGATTAAAATTTATTTATTGAAATATCATAAAACAATCTTTTTCTGAAGGTTATTTTTTTATTTCTAGTTGCGATAAATAATTTAATATTTCATTAGCTAACCGATTTGAAATTTAAAACTCGAGACAGTCGTTTTCAATTGTTTTTATGAATGCGTGCAAAAGCGAATCAATTACATAAATAATGAATGAAATTACGCTGCATCGTTAATAATAATATAATTTGTACATTGCTACGTGGGAACATTGCAGTTTCATTGCATCAGTCGAAAACAAATATTATTTATCATAATTATTGCTCGTTGCTTTTCTATTGACTTGATGTATTTTCTTAGAAGAAAAGAAAATATTTTGCACATTTTATGGAACACTTGACATTGATTGAATTGCTAATTTTAGAAGAATTGCTTGCATCTGGCGTTTGTGTTTGTTTGTTGTTTTTTTTTAACAAAACGGAAATTTTTTTGCTGTTTCTCCTCATCATAATACATGAGCACCCTTAAAGATTGAAAAGTAGTTTTGACACAGAAATACTACGAAAAATTGGGTCATTCTAAGTGAGAAATGAGTGGGAATGATGACTGCAAAGTAAAATCTGGAATTTTCAGAGTTATGTTGTTATATGACAGACTGAAACTTTTTAATAGAACAAAAACCTGGCCCTGACTTAGTCATCATTCCCACGCAACCTCATTATTATGATAAATTGCTTTGTTCAAAAAAAAAATATCTTGTTTTCGTAGTGTCTATTGTTGTTTAATTATTGTTTGGTGTAAGGAACTGAAAACTGTTGAATAAAGGCGTTTTTACAGTCGGGTATTACCGAGTTGTGCTGTGCTAGTTGTTTAAACTCTATTAGACGAGAGATGAGCGGGCACCAATTTTTTGCTGCCCGTGCCCGCCTTACCCTAACGCTAACACAAAATTTAAAAAAAATTGCCTGTCCCGAAAAGTACCCGTAAATTTTGTGTCCGAGCGCCCGTCCTACCCTAGCTCAAAATTTAAAAAAATTGCCCGCACCAAAACGTGCCCGTTTTCGTATGTATGCTTTATTTACAAATGTACACAAGGTTAGCTACGTTATCTTAGTTGTACAGTATAGAATTCTATAGAACAAACATTCACCTGGTTATCACAGAGACTAATCCTCCGGTTAACAAAAAAAAAAAAAAACAAATTCCAAAAAAAGGAAAACTTGACTATAGATTCGAATTTTTATCTACGTCCCTAATTAGATCGTAATTCAAAAATAAAATTAGAGTCAGGCGTCAACACTGCTCATATACCAACACCACTTGGGTCTCGGCCCACAATTCCCTAAATTGTCGAATTGGTTTTCATAGTCATCACTCCCTTTTACTCCTTATACAAATCAAATTAACCAGTTAAATGTTCCAAACAAGCGTCGTTGAACGCGACGAGAGTAAGCTTCTTTTTTATTAGAGTTCCTCGCTGTGATGGCATGAACAAAGAACGAACGACGAAACATCTCAGATTCAACTTTTGGCACTACATAGTTTAGCGTTAGAGCCGAGCGCGCCGGGGTCAATAATGCAAACAGATAGCCAGGCGTTTCACTTGTTCGCGAGCCGTACAAAAATTTGCATTCATTCAGCCGCCTGAAGTTGCTAAAGATGCAGCCCACGACCGGCTTCTCGTAGCACGATACAATCTCAGACCTACATTTCGAACAAACAAACCTAAGACAATCATTGAGATGCTGTCTTCCGTCCAACACTGGCATCACTACACCACCGCACATAAAATGAGGTAGAACGCACGACTTGACTACATTAATTCTGGCCACAACTGGAAGCAACGCAACTCCCAGAGCCCTCCATAAATTTTCCATATCGGGCACTGGCATAATTTTAAATTTCCTCCCGCCCGCTCGTCTCTAAGTAGATTATTGAGCGACAGTTTAACGTTGTCTTTTTTATAGTTATCCTCGTCATAATATGAAGTTCCTTTTGATGTCAGTTTCCCTTCATTAAATCAAACAATTTTTCAAACATAGATATTCGACTAAAATAAATACATCATGGAAGTGATGCTCTAAGCTAATTATTTTCTTTCAAACTTTTTGCCTATGATGGAAAAATTTCAACATTGTGCTGCGTACAGTTCGTTCATTTTACGCTTAAACAAATTTGAGATATTTTTATCATTAACGTCGCATTTGATAAGACTTATGCGCTAGAAAGAGATCGCAACGTGCGTCTGATGTATGTATCTTTACATAGAAAGCTATGAAGTGTGACATTAATGACATTTAAATCTTTAACAGTACAAATTTTGTTTAAGCGTAAAATGAACGAACTGTATGAGTACAAACGAAAATATGATACAAAACACCACATAAAGTTTACATTTTACAGGTGTATGCAAAATTCAACACAAATCAACAATAAAATTGTGGGCTCCATTTAGAATGCTTGCAATCGGTAATTGTCCTTATGTCACAATATACTATTGCAGTGTTATTAGGCTGGTACGATACGAAGTAATCATAGGGTCTATTAGATTTGCTTCACATCGTGTAAGTATGTGATGCAATCGAAAACGACATGTGTCTTGGTGGGTAGTTGCGATCAGAATGCAAAAGAAGACGATTTATTCATGTTCGTCAGTCTGTCTAGCTGTGTATCGCTCTTCACACATAAAGGACTGAGTTGTTAAACTGTTTTGTTTTTGATAGCTGAACTATAAGTTTAACTAGATATTTACTGTCGACTTAATTTGATAGGCTGATACCTTGCGTTTAATGTCACTTGAATACTGATAGTTTTCTCCACAGTAAAAAACACAAAAAACTATAAAAATATATTGTAGTTACCAATTCTTTTGTATTGCTTCAATACGACCAAATTTGTTGATAAATCAACTAAATCTGATTTGGACGTATCACGAACACTTCAGTACAGCTATGTCTTGCTAGTGCTATGTGTAAATCAGCACAACACATATTAGAGAGTTTGGGCAAAGCGACTTATTGCTAAATTTATAACATATATAAGTTATATGTTTACGTTTTAAGTTATAAATTGTAAGTTATAAGTTGTAAGTTATGAGTTATAAATTTTTATAAGTTATAAGTTTACGTTTCAAATTATAAATTTTAATAAGTTTTAAGCTACAAAATATAAGTTTTGAAACTGATCAGTACTGTTTCAGATCAGTTTTGAGGTTGATCAGTACTGATGTGTATTAGTTTTAAAACTGATCAGTACTGATTCGTATCAGTTTTGAAACTTATCAGTATTGATGCGTATCAGTTTTGATATAAGTACTGATCAGTTTCAAAACTAATACGGATCAGTTCTGATCAGCTTAAAAGCTGATAGGAATCAGTGCTGCTCAGTTTCAAAACTGATACGAATCAGTACTGATCAGTTTCAAAACTGATACGTATCAGTATTGACCAGTTTCAAAACTTATACGGATCAGTATTGATCAGTTTCAAAATTGATCTGTATCAGTACTGATAACCTTTAAAACTGATCTGAAACAGTACTGATCACCTTCAAAACCTAGAGGTTGTAGCTTATAACTTATAAAAATTTATAACTCATAACTTACAACTTATAACTCATAAAAATGTATAACTTAAAACGTAAATTTGTAACTCATAACGTAGATTTAAAACTTATAACGTAAACGTATAATTTATAACTTATAGCTCTATGTATATGTTATAAATATAGCGATAAGTCGTTTCGCCCAAACACTCTATCAGTATTGTAGTTTTTTTCGACGTAATTATGAAGAATCCGAAAAGTAACTTCGTAATGAATTTGCTACTACTTCAATCTAAGGCCCAACATCCCTATGTAGGTTAGTGTAACGTTCCGTCTTTAATTCTTCTTCCATTTCCTGTATTACAAAATTTTTCAACAGCCCCAGAGAGCCAAGAAATCGTAACTTAATTGGATTTCTTTCGTTTGACACCTACTTTCTCTACTCGTTTATTCCAGATCAACGATCGTAATAGAAATCAAACCCCATCGAATGAATGTAACGGAATAATTACATTCGACTTTGCACTTCGATAATAAATTATATTTGCGACTAATAAACTGCGCAGCATTGAATTTGTGAAAAATTACTTCTGTATGGTAAATAGTGACTTCCGCATAAAATCTTAAACAATGGCCGTTACTAAAGGGTCAATGGTTGTGTTAATTGTTCCTAAATCATTTTTTGTTGATAAAAATCTAACTTTATATTCAAGCACCGTTTCAACAATGACCTACATAATTGGTCAACTTGAATTTTAAATGGAATTCAATTTTCTCTCACTTCAAACTTCGCTTTAAACAATAAATTTTGTAAACATTCTTCTAACTCGATATGCATGCTTCTTAGCTGACTTTATCTGGTTATTATAAATTTATGCTCAACTTAAAATGTAACATAAATTTATTGTTTTAAATATATGTAAACTTAGTGAATGTTTTACTACAAAGTTATGTTTTCTCCATATTAGACACACCTGGCTTTTGTTAGACTTTCACAATTATATTTTTATTATTTTAGTCGTCATTACTAAAACCGTATGCTTCTTACACACATATTAACCGTCGTCTACTTATTGCATTTATAGATAACATGTTAATATTTACCTACATTGAGTGTACTATACGAATATATTGACATGGAGTTTGTTTTATTTTCTGACAAAATTTGAATATAAATTTGAATGCATACTAACTAGAAAGAAATATTATTCAAAAGCTAAGTAACGTTTCTTTCTAAAAATTATTGTTTTATCGATACACTCGTAATGTTTTTTTTTTTCTCGTATTTTTAGTGTTCATATTTTTATTAACTATTTACGTGAAGTCCCATGGTGACAAGACACAAAAAACGTTCGATTTAATAGGAAAAATACTTTTACCTCATGATTTGAATATTTAAATACACTTGCGACGGTATTGACCTTGTGTTGACAGATGCAGAGGCGCCGATTTCATTTTAATTCGCTCGTTCCGTAAGCAAAAATGCCGTGTCCTGTTAACGATCGCCATTAATGCGTCACATACACTGCGACTAACGTGTACATGTAACACAACTTACCGGTTCACTATGCATTAATAATTATTATGCATCTGCTGGAAACTTTATTTATCTTCGAGGAGGAAGCTTGTATACCGAACCGAAGGCAAATGATATAATTTTCATACAACACAGTAATGTATGCCTTATCTCCCTAGACAGTCACTGAGGTGTATCAAGTCTATTTTTTTTATTTACATTTACGTCAGGTTTTTTTTTGCTATTTCATGATGGACTTTGTCTGGTGGAACTTCACAAGCTCTTTTTGTGATTGAACTGTCATCGTCGTGCCTATTCATATCGCTTATACAACTTTGACATTTTGTAAATGTCTTCTATTTATTGCGTACCTTAAATTCGGCGTCAGTGTATTCTATCTTTTAGTCTCTGAATAGAATAAAGTTCAGATCACAAAACTTTCGTAATTTATCCAAAATATTACGGTATACATTTCGTGGAATCCAATTATTTTATCTAATACGATATGAGGCAGAATATAGTGTTCACAAGTAATAAAGATTTTCTGACGATTATAAGTTTTTTCAT
The DNA here is from genome assembly GCA_029228625.1 of Pseudolycoriella hygida. NCBI lineage: Eukaryota > Metazoa > Arthropoda > Insecta > Diptera > Sciaridae > Pseudolycoriella > Pseudolycoriella hygida. Next base: position 15,534,446 of record CM055403.1, on the reverse strand, counting down.
ATGCCGAAAAAGTTAATTTATTTTATAGGAGGTCGTGTTCATAAATAATAGTATATTTTGTTATGAGTGATGAAAAATGGAATTTCTTAGGACCTGTATTAAGTTTATCTAACGAGGCCAAGCCGACTAGTAAAAAATGACTAAATAATTCGTTTTCGTTCGGTTTTTACGTTGGAATTTAGAAGTTCCCTATTACAAGGTCACTCAATAAGTGCTGAACCTAACATAGAAAGCCGAAATTTTGGTTTACTTAGCCTTCCAGGGCTACACACTTAGTCCAACGTTCATCGAGCTTCTCGATACCCGTTTTGTAATACTCTTTCGGCAACCCTGCAAAATTTATTTATTTACCGTATGGATTTAATGTTTGGGCATTTTTTACGAACAGTTGGGGGACGTGGTTAGCAAAAAGGGAAATGAATCTCTGATTTTGATGGGGGATTTTAATGCAAGAATAGGAAACTTTAAAAACAACTCAGGTTATGAAAGGGTAGTGGGTAGATTTGGGGAAGAAACTCTGAATTCAAATGGTAAACGGTTGTTAGATTTTTGTGATTTCAATGGGTTAGCAATAACCAACTCTTTCTATAGGCACAAATGGATCCATCGGTATACGTACGTCAAGGAGGGTTTGGATCACAAATCCATCATTGATTACATGATTATAGAACAGGACAGGAGACAGGTGGTCAGGGACACACGTGTTTTCAGGGGTTTCACTTTTGGTTCTGACCACTACTTTTTGGGTACCCATCTGTCGGTTGGGAAACTCTGTCAGACTAAAAGGAAGAAGGTGGTAAGTCGCAAATTTCGTGTGGGCAAATTTAGGGAAGAGGCAGTAAGGTCTCGTTTTATGGCAAAATTCGCCGAAGGGTTTGAGGGCTTCCAGCTGACTGCGGGGACATTGGGACTGAGTGGGCGAATTTTAAGAAATTTATCTTGGGTGCGGCTGAGGAATGTCTGGGCAGTGTCACTAGCGGGGGTCGAAACAAAAAAACGGGTTGGTGGAACGCCGATATCAGGGATGTTGTATTGGAAAAAAGAAAACTTTACTTGATCTGGTTACAGGACAGGACGGCGGAGAAGTGGGATGCTTACAAGGCTTGTAGTAAACTGGTTAAGGATCTAGTCATTGAAGCGAAGGACAGGGAGGGGAAGAAGTTTGGGGAGGAATTGGAAAAGGCAGGTCGAGGCAGGGGTAAGAAATTTTGGTCAATGATTAAGGACATTAGGCGCGGTGGCGTGAAAGAAGGATGTAGTAGCATTTTAGATAAAGGCGGCGAGTTAATTACAGATAAGGGTGAAGTCTTGAAGACTTGGCGGGATTACTTTCAGGATTTATTTACATCTGTCAATCTGGTAGAAGAAAATGGGAGGGAGGCGGGTCCTAGCTTGGAGGTGGAGGAGGAAATTACACTGGATGAGGTGTCCCGGAAGGTCGGCAGATTAAGGGCAGGAAAATCCGCAGGGGTGGATGAAATTAGGACAGAATTTATTAAATATAGCGGATCAGGTGGATCCAATGGCTTTGTAGGATTTTCAATTTGGCCATGAGGTCTTCTACGGTACCTGATGACTGGAGCTTCGGTGTTATTGCTCCAATTTATAAGAAGGGCAACCGTAAGGTTTGCAGTAATTACAGGGGGATATCGCTCTTGAGCGTGGTAGGTAAGGTGTACGCGAGTGTACTTGTTGACCGGGTTAGGAACATAGTGGAAGGTGTACTGGATGAGATTCAGGGTGGTTTCAGGCCTCTGAGGGGGTGTCAGGATCAGATTTTCTGCCTCAGGCAGACTATCGAAAAGCTTTATGAAAAGAACAGGGACTTGTACCTATGCTTCATCGACTTGGAGAAGGCATTCGACCGGGTACCAAGGCAGAAGTTGTTCGGGGTTCTTAGCGAGTACGGTATCAATGGGGGCTTACTGCGTGCCATTAAGAGTATTTACTCAGAAAGCAGGGCAGCGGTAAGGATAGACGGCGAAATTAGCGAGTCTTTCGAGGTTAAAGAGGGCGTTCGTCAGGGTTGTTGTCTTTCCCCGCTTCTGTTCATAATTTTCATGGACAAAATCATCAAGCAGGCGAACTTGCAGGGAAATGTCAAGGTGGGTGAGGTAATAATGAAAATTCTGGCCTATGCGGATGACTTGATTCTGTTGGCAGATAGTACCGCGGAGTTACAGGGTGGCATTGACTGCCTGAATGCTGCATGTGAGGAGTATGGGATGAAGATAAGTGTAGGGAAAACTAAGGTTATGCATATAGGCAAATCTCGGAAGGAGATAGCTTGCAATTTAAATGGGGAGGAGCTGGAGCAGGTTTCTGAATTCAAGTACTTAGGAACCATTTTTTCAGAGGATGGCAAGTTGGTTAGGGAATTTGAGGAAAGGAGGAAAATGGGAAACGCGGTGGCCAGTCAGTTGAGGTCGCACGTGTTCAACAAGAAGGAATTAAGTAGCGAAACGAAGTTAGCTAATCACAGGTCAATATTCCGGCCGACGATTCTGTATGGTAGTGAGAGTTGGGTGGATTGCGGATATCTAGTGCATGACCTGGAGGTTTCTGATATGAGGGTTCTTAGGAATATAGCGAAAGTTAATAGGAGGGAGCAGTGGGATAATCATATCAGGAACGACGACATTAGGGAAAACTTAGGGATTGCGTCAGTGGAAGAGGAAGCAAGGGCCAGTCGTCTACGTTGGTTTGGGAACGTTCAAAGGATGGGTAATAACAGGTTACCGAAAAGGATCTTGGGTGCACAGGTCCCGGGTGTTAGGCTAAGGGGTAGACCAAGGAGAAGGTTTATAGATTCAATTAAATCAGATTTAGAAGTTAGGGGACTTTCTCTGGGCGAACAAACCATCTCCTTGGCAGGCGATAGAAGGGCATGGAGGACGATAGTTCACCATTCTGGGGTTGTGACATAAAGACCTCACACCGGAGGGTAATAATGGTCTATAAAGTTTGATGATGATGATGGATTTAATACACTTCCAACACGTTTTCCCACATATCAAATTTCAAATTTTTCCATCCAGTCGATTGCGGTAACTGATATGTTTATGAAGTCTACGATGTTTCCGTCGTAAAAACTGAGAGGGCACTCAAAAACGATGTCGTTGATAGTTTGTTTGTCGTTGCCACAGTCGCATTTGGGTGAGTCGATTAGATCCCATTTGTAGAACGAGTCGTTACATTTTCCATGATTTGTTCGTTTTCTATTTAATTTGCACCATAGTTTTCGGCGAAGATCGAATCCTGGTAGGTTTTCACATTCATTGTCATTTTTTATTGGAAGCCACTGGATTGGTGCGTTGCTTCTCCATTCTTCTAACCATTTGTCGTTTATTGAAAAATTGTCTGTGTCTATTGATTGAGTGTTCATAAGCGGTGAATGTCTTGATTTAAGTCGTGAAGGTGTATTTATGTTTATGTCGTCATGAATTGGTAATTCTTGATTATTCATAATCTTTTGAAATTCTCTTGATAGGATTCGTTCACATCTTAGATGTGCAGGAGCGATGTTTGATAGCGTTGGTAGCCAGTACAAAGGTGTTGATTGGATTGTGCCAGTTATAAGTCGTATCGATTCGTTCAGCTGGACATCGATTTCCTCAGTGTGGCTACTGTTTAGCCGTAGTGATGCGTAACATTCGGCTGAATGGTATACTAAACCGAGTACGCTTGTTCTCAGAACGTGAGCCGATGTTCCCCATGACGTTGCTCTCAGTTTTTGAATCAGGTTATTTCTCGTTCGTAGTTTTGATGCTGTTTTTGTCAAGTGTTGATTGAAGGTCAATGATCGGTCAAAATTGACACCAAGAAGTTTTGGACAATGATTGTGTCTTAGTAATTTCCATTGAAAGTTACTTTCAATTCAGCATTTGTTATTCAAATGGAAGCAGCAAACTTCTCTTTTTTCAAGGTTCGATGTGAGGCGCCATTTCTTCAGATATTGACCTATTTTTATCAAGTCTGATTTCAAAAGTTGTTCTGTGATCTTCAAGTTGTGTTGTATTCCAAGTGTCCAGTCATCAGCGTAGCCAAATTTTCTCGAAGCTGTTGGTGGTAGGTCGCTTATGTATAAGCTAAAAAGGAACGGTGCCAAGACCGAACCTTGAGCCAAACCGTTTGACAGTTTGTGTTTTTTGCTGACTTTGTCTCCTATGTGTACATTGAAGAGTCTATAGCTGAGCATGTTATTGATAAGCCTGCTGCTTTTACTACATGGTATTACTTTTAGTAGCTTATAAATCAGTCCATCTCTCCATACGGTATCATATGCAGCCGTAAGGTCTATCAGAACACATGAACTTTTCAAGTGTTTTTGGAAACCGTTTTCGATACATGACGTCAGGGCCAGAACTTGATCTTCGCAGCTTTTTCCAGGTCTGAAGCCGGCTTGTTCTGGTTGGATGTGTTCGAATATTGTGCTACTGATTCGGTTATAGATCATTCTTTCCAGTCCAGGCAGCATCTCAATAATGCTATCGGAAGGTAACTTTCTGGTCGGTCATTGGCCTTACCTGGTTTAAGAATGGCGATGATTTTCGACTCAGAATGTTTGAATAGATTTTGCATAGCCATAGTCGTACGTTTCTGCCGAAATTTTGGATCATTTCGTAGTATATGCCGTCTGATCCAGCTGCTTTACCTGTTTTAATTGTTGAGATCGCTGCGTCGACTTCCGATGTGGTCGTGAGTATTCCGAATCAGATGTGCGAGTTGCTTCATCGTTCGAAGTTCGTGTCTGATATTTCTCGAAAATGATTTGTCAGCGGGAGCATCTGTTTCGGTTATCACATTCGAGACATATCTTTTTCCCGAGAGATCTGAGAGATCTGAGAATACGATGTCTGTTCGCGTAACTTTGTTATGGTGGCACCAGGGCCTATTTTTGGAAGCTTAAATTTCTAAAATTTCCAAAAAATTTCGAACATGTCCAAAAAATATATTTGAAAATTCGAATTTCCAAAAATAGGCTCTGTGTGGCACGGTGCGTTGTCTTGGTGAAACAAGATTTGCTTCGTCTGCATTGATGGTCGTTTCCTTACGATTTCCTGCTTCGAACGCTCCAGCAATGATATGAAGTAGTCGCTGTTTATTTTCTGACCCTTTGCCATATAGTAAATGAACAAGATCCCGCATGTATCCCAGAAAACTGAGGCTGTAACCTTGCTTTCGGACTTTTGCGTCATCAACTTTATTCCAGCGATAAACATGTCTCTCGTTGTTGTCGTTGATCCATGATGAGCGTACGCGGTATCCATTTTGCGAACAGTTTACACATACCCAAATGTTCATGTAAAATAATGAAAACACTCCCTTCGGTTATCTTCAGGGTGTCAGCTGTCTCCCTCAACTTCGTTTTTCGATCAGTCAACACGATTTTATGCACTTTTCTATATTTTCCGGAACAATAACGTCTTTTGGGCGTCCTGGACGTTGTGTGTCATCGGTGGTCAAACGACCATGACGAAATTCAGCAAACCAACATTTAATGGTTGCAACTGAAGGTGAATTGAATTTTTTTTCATGGTACCGCCGTCTCTATGTTAGGGTCGGGACTTGTTGATTGACCTAGTAGTATAATGAGACGAAACCACAACAAATAAACAAAGGAATGAATATCTACAACTATTTTTTCTATCTACATTTTTTTTAAAGGAACGGGTTAGCTCAGTGGTAACGTACTGGCTTTCCACCAAGAAAACCCGGGTTCAAGCCCGGTGAGGATAAAATTATGTATAGGATTTTTCTTCAATTTGTAGCATGAAAGTAACGTTCCTAAGCACACCCAAGCTTCTAAAAGTGGGTAGTTGTGGTGTTTGGTGTCCACAACGAACCGTACAAAGAAGAACGACATGTATGACGTTACACATACACGATGAATTCTGTGTATGAATAACTGAGTCTATCTTAAGGCGGAGGTATAATGAACACCAGATGAAATCCTATATATGCAGCTACAATATATAGGCGTGGTTCGGAATTCACGTTAAGCATGTTGTCCAACAAACAGATTAATGGTTGCTCACACAAATGCCCTAGAAAAAGGTATTTCAGTTGTGTGTGATACATTGCATTTACGGGCTCGTTTAGAATAAGCATAGTTAAGTCGGAGGTTTAAATATGTATCGTAATGTCCAGGCCCAAACAGCGAGATTCATTTGGCGTGTAGGGATTGTGCCGGAGGCTAGAAGATGTGTCGTAGTAACGTGTGCTCAGACGACGAGGCTTATTCAGCGTACCGGTTACAACTATGCGTTCTGAAATGGGAACATTTAAATGTGGGAATCTAACTAAGACAGAATACATGACTAGGTGGAATGATAGAAGAGTAACGGGGAAGGAACAAAGGATCATAGGATCTGTGTTTCAAGGCCAGTTGGCCGCTTCGACCAGAAAAAATCTAAAAAAATTTACAACTATTTCAGCAACTATCATGCACAGTCGATTGTGTCCGAAAAAAATATATGAAAATCCAAATTCGACAGCATTCTCCAGTTAAAAAAGTCACTTTTTTCAGTTTAAGTGAGTTAATTTGCATTCCATGTTCAGATTCAACATAAATGTATCAGGTGCAGAAATTCTACTCATTAAAAATGTAACATTAACAACATAACGTGTCACAAACAGAGGGCAAAACGCAGCCCACCGAATTCTTTTTTAGTTATTCTTTTTTATTTCGATATGCAAATTGTGTCATTGACGTGCAGTAGTACTGGGTATTCACAAGTTATTGTCGGGTCAGCTAATGTTTTTCAAATTGACATGAGATGGAACAAATACAAATGCTGAGAAATAATTGTCCGGGTAAAAGGAGGTTTCTGGTATATTCTCGGGTATCCTTGGGGACCTAAACCTTGTGACTATGAGATTGGGAATTGCACTACCCACCTTACGCATTCAATTTATATTTGTTCGTTATGAGTCTGATACGTACGTTGTTTTGTAATCTACTAATTGACCATTATTTATGTGCATTGCGGCCACTCATTTTTTTATCGTTTTTGTAATTATACATTTCTGTTAATTATTTTTTCTTTGTCCCGCCGCGCCGTTAAGGTCGAGGTGAGGTTAAGCGATGTTTTTCTTTAAAAGTTGAAAAATGAAAGTAAATTAATTTAACTAAAAACTTTAAAAGGAAAATTTATGACCAGAAACGTTTTGTAAGGTTTTTTTCTGACAAAACGTCATAAAATGACATAATTCTACTGTAGATAAATCAAAATGACTCTCGATTTCAGCATAAGTGAATGTTTTTCTAACAAGCTAAGTAGCGCTCATAATTATTAAATCTGATTAAGTTAATTAAAAATTTAACAAAAACTTTTAGCTATTAGCTTCATACAACAGAACGGTCAAAATAAACGATAAAACTTCGTAAATAATACAATGTGTTCATTAAAGCCTTGATCTTCTAAAAAAATGTAAATTTATTATTTTTCAAGTGGTTTATTATTATTGAAGTACTCGTAAATGTGCCAGCGTTACAGACAGTTGTTGAGTTGAAAAATATCACAAAAAAGATGTTGTTCACATGGTGCTATGAAATGCGTGGTCTGAACGATTAATTATTAATTCCACATTAAGGTATTTTTATTATTCATAGCTAGATATGTCACACATCTATTAATTATACCTAACTGTGGTTTCCTATGGGTTAGCTATAAAATCAATTCAAAGATAATAATTTTTCCCCACAAACCAATCTATTAGCATGCATAACTAATTAAAGCTTTTCTTTTCATAATTTTGATGAAGAAAAACATTGCCGTGCATTCTTGATGCACGTATGGGATTAGAAAAAAATAATAAATTTCCACTTCAAAAATCATGCCTTGAATTTATAATTGTAGAGTCACATATTCACTCTTGGTTAGCTATGATATTCCCAACAACCAAATGTACAACTAAAATGAACGAGACTAAACTTAAAACATTAACGTGGGAGTCTATGAAATAGGTTGATTTATTTATGGTAGGTACTTTGTTCTTCTACTACATTTTTTTAATTTAAATTTAATTTCAAACAAAAATGCATAAACGTTTCCATGCTCACTCAACGATCAGGTTGTTGAATTTTTTCAATTTTAAAAGAAAATATAGATGAAAAGTTTTTTTTTTTGCTGGAGATAAAAACAAGTGATTAAAGGTTCTTTGAACTTTGTCAGAATGTATGTTCTCCTCTGGTAATTCACGATTCTATCTTTCATTTTGTTTATCTGTTATTAAAAGATTATAATCCTTGATCCGTGACCAGTTTAATTTCAGAAATTAATTGGTTCCGTGGCCTTGTCGTTCTTATTTTAGAGTTTTATCGTCTTTAGTCGTGCGTCTTTACAGTGAGATAATCATTTTTTTTTCAAAATCGTTGATTTGCTATTCGGGATATAACGTCGATTTTGAATAACGGTAATTACTTCATTATAATGGCGGAGTTCCTTCTCTATTCTTCTCTACTCTACTTCTCTACTCTTCTCTATTCGGATTGAATTTGTTCATCTTTCTGACGGTCTGCCCAGTGGTCGTTGGTCTCCAATTCATTATGTTTCTGATACAACGTTCGTCTGTCATCCAAGCAATATGTCCTGTCCAGTTCCACTGCAGAGATGCTATTCTTTCCATTACGTCAACGACTTTCATTTTACCTCTAAGCGAAATGCGAAGCATACTCCGTTCCATTGCTCTTTGTGCTACTCTCAGCTTGTTTTCAGATGCTTTTGTTAATGTTAACGTTTTCATACTTCAACACTGGTAGGACACACGAGTCAAACACTTTTCGCTTCAGACTGTTATTCATCTTGCTTTTGAAAATCAGCTTGAGTTTTCCGAACGCTGCCCATCCAAGGTCAATTCTTCTTTTAATCTCTGCTGTCTGATTGTCCAGACCTAATTTTAACTTGTGGCCAAGATACACATAGTTGTCTACTTTTTCAATGACGGTGTCACCAATTTGAATTTCCCTGTCACCGTTGACGTTTGTCATAATTTTTGTGTTAGATAAGTTCGTTTTGAGACCAATTTTACTTGACTCATCATTCAGCTGTTGTATCATGACTTGTGCTTGGTCCAGATCTATTGCTATCAAAACAATGTCATCTGCGAAACGGAGGTTACTCAAGTATTTCCCACTTATGTCAATTCCCATCCTATTCCAATCCAATTTCTTGAAGACATTTTCTAGAGATGGTGTCGCCCTGTCTTACACCTCTGCCGATTTTGAATTTGGCCGTATCCTCATGCAACTTTATGCACGACGTAGCATTTTCGTATACATGTCTTACAGCTAAGAGAAAATGTAAAACTACACTTTGACGTTTTCGTTCGTTTCGTGTGGAACCCATATTTTCAATGTAAAAAATCATACAAAAAAATACTCCACACGAAACCCACAAAATACAGGAGAGTGTAGTGGTTTATATTCTCTCAGCTGTATCGTATTGGAATATCTTGAGTCCGCTCTGCATTCACTTAACGATTCTAAAATTGACCGATTTCTACCGAATTAAATTCTTTCTCAGAGTCTATGCTTGTTCGACTGTTTGGTAAAAATCCAACTTTTTTGTGTTTCTCTTTGCAATGACTTTCATGAATAACTTGCAGAGAGTTGTTAGCAGACCAATCGGCCGATAATTTTCCAGCTTTGTTATGTCTCCTTTCTTGTGCGTAATGGTTAGCTCGTTTGCTTTCCAATATTCAATTGAGTTGCCAGTGTGATGGTTCGAAACTCACCCGCAACAGAAAAAAAATCGGTTGTCAGACGTGTACACAAATACACAGCTGGCTGAATCGGTTCAAACCTGGTGTAGTTGTGTGTGAAGAGCTATCACACGGCTTACCGGTCAATACATTGTTGGGAGCTGCCGGTATTCTACTCCTACTGCGCTTTAGTGGGCTAAGCACTGCTGTAGGTACTAAGGCGCAACATTCAAAAATCCTTCAGAGTGTAAAAATACTTAGAAGGCGTGGTTCGAAATTCACGTTAAGCATGTGGTCCCTAGTGCTAGGTCATTACAATACCATGTAAAAGTACTTTCACTAGCTATAGCCGAATCTGTCACTTAAAAAAAGTCTCCTCCCGGCTGAACAATACCATACGCTATTATTATTATTATCTTGTGCAGGAGTACGATCACTGCATTTTCCCATGCTCCTGGTAATTTTGCCATTTCCAGACATTTATAGAACTAAGTGCTAAGCTAGAAAATTCATCCGACCAAAACGATACACTGGACAAACTGAACAACAACATTGTTGAAACCGTTATAGGTTTTATGGAATCCACACTGTTCATATAAAAGAATCAAAGCTCAGTAAAGAAACACTAGATCTGATTTCGAACAGAATGGAGCTTATAAAAAGCGGAAAAAGAGATTCAGTGGAGTACCGTAATTTAACAAAAATTATCGATAAAGGAATGAGATAGGATCTTAGGAAGCAATTCTAAGTTCTAAGCTGATGAATCCCAAGAAGGAAATCTTGAAGCTAAGAGACAAAACCGGAACGATTCAATCGAACCGAAATGCAATATCAAATATTGCGAAAGAATTTTACGAGGATTTGTTTTTATCAGTACGGCCGAAACCAAGGTCGATGACCGAGGAAACTCACAGAGATAGACCAGTGATTACGAATGTAGGATCAGAAAAGCTGCCCGACATAACTGTGGAAGAAGTCAAGGCTGCGGTAGTTGAAATAAAAGATGGAAAATCTCCCGGTGAGGATGGCGTGCCGGTCGAAGCAATAACCGCTTTGTTCTTAGTACAATATCCACAATAAATTGAGATAAAACATAGCGTTCCCTTTTAACAACACATTCTACCCTACGTTACCATTACGAATTTGCTTGAGTTACCGTTGTTTTATGCAAAATGGTATATTTTTCATATTGAATGAGTGAAACTACATTTGGTGTACACTCAAATTCTATAGAGTTTACGTGATTTACCGATGTACATTACTATATGTGATACCATGAAAACATAACATAAGTCCAATACGGGTGCCATCTATGATGGACTAGTCGAGTTTACGAAATTGCCCATCGAATCTACTCTATTGTTGAGGTGCTATGGGGACAAAATCTCTTCGTGTAAGCGTGTTTGCTACTTACGATTTTAATTTTGCGTGCATGTCGAATGCCTAAAAAAGCCAGATTCTGAGGCTAGGGGTCGACTTTGCTGTGCTTCACGTTGATTGAGTGGTAGGACCATAACAGTTATAAGAACGAGTCCCAGCCAAAAAAACTGATTTCTTTGTAGGCGCTGTCAAACTTTTGTATGGAAACTTTCACATTACCTACAAATGATCAGTTAATTTATAACTGATCAGGTTAACCAGTAAATCCCTATGCAAGCAGTTCGATAACACTTCCATATTTCCTCGTTCTCACATCCTTTAAAGAAACATAAAACTTCAATGAAAATAAAGAAGGCGTTTCCATCTTATCTTCTCTTGTAATATAGAAATACAGATTTTAAGGAAGGAGCTCGTCATCAATTAAAATGTTTGCTAACTGGCAGAAGTTTCATTAATCATTTCATAATAAATATTTTTTTGCTATAGGTTTCAATGTGTAGAATGTCACAACACACAGCTTACAATTTTTAACACGCTATTAAATGACTTTATATATGCAAGTTGTATGGAGATGTCATAATTTCTATAAAGGCCATAATTTTATTGAAATTTACGATCGTCACTTATGAAAAATTAACAAGAGGTTTTATGAGCTTGTGATATTTTTTTAGAGGTACTGAAGCAAACCTTTCAAAAGGCAATTTGAGAAAATGGATTTACTCACTTAAATTTGTTGTAATTTGTGTAACTGCTTAGTCTGACGATGAAGTAAATAAACCGATGAAACTCGAGAGCTCATCAATGGGTGCTCACACGGACAGACAGAGTGAAAACATAACATAGCTATCGTTAATTAACTATTGCTACTTAGTAAAAGAACTGGAATATGTGTACTTAATATGTTAGTGTAATACAAGGGCGAGTTCGTTTCAAGGGACCACGTTAATTCATCGAAAATCCAATGCCTTTATGTATAATATCTCGAGATAGTTCTGTTAAGATTCCTTAGGGTTGTTCTGGAACATTTCAATTAATACTTGATCCTATTTATAGATAGACCTGATATGGATATTTTAGATTGTCTGCAGTTACTAATCTTTTCCCATATTTGTTGATATTTTGTATTGTGTTTTCCCCTAATTATCGCTCTTTGTGCTCTACAGGGTATAGTCCAAGTCTGGTTACACCAGACGAATCATAAAGCGAAACCCAACCCATTGTATTGTTACAAACACAAAGTTACTGAATTTCAGATGGAATTGCATTGTTTGCCACATTATTTCTTTTTTCTGAAAAATAATCCTAAATGGCGATGAAAGGCCAACAATTTCGAAACGCTATGATAATTGCATACAAATTATTCTAACCCAAATACATTCTCATTTTTCCTTTACAAAATGCCATTAATCACAAAAAAAGCCTTACTGCCAGAAGCCGCAAACATGCAACAAAACATATTTTCAACTCAGTTTCAGATTTTAGTTACAATAACCACTAACAATTCGTGACAATTTGGGACAAATAATATCAACAAATCTTTCAAGTACTTTTGGTTTCACCTCGATTCAACTAATGAAATAATAATAGCAGCAAAATTGATTGTTCCTCGTTTCGTTTAGTATGTTTAGGGGGCAATTCCTAAATTGATTATTCGTGACAAGTAATTTGTTGGTATACACCAAACGACGCGGCACGTTCTTTGCGATTTATATCATTGTTCGCTGCTTTTCCGCAAGAAAAATTAATGTTACAATCCATTACAATAAACTTATTCTATTCATGAATATTCAACGATTCCAGTGTAAACTTTAAACCTAATCACATGTCTAATCGTGTCTACTTTGCAAGTGCCCTAGCGCTAGCGTCTTACATGCAAATAAATTGTTAATTGTATACTTGCTTTGTTCACTTGTGAAACCGCATCATAATAGAAAAGTACGTTGAATTTCAGCCGTTAATTGCATAATTATGTCCATACAAAGGAAAACATTAGATTTTCTGGTTGTTATGGGAAATGTTAGTATTTCAGAGAAGGAATTCAGCAGCCAGCATCACAAAGCCAATCCTGTGAGAGTCGTGTAAACTGAAGGTTTTAAAGAGATCAATCATAAGGAGTTAGGAGGATGGGCGTGCATCAAAGGTTCGAAGATACCACTTATAATGTGGCAACACTGAAAACTGTCTATTTGATCGATCTGACTTAAGAATAACAAAAATAAGCCGCCGTTACAACTCATCCGGGTCGGAGGTTAAATCATTTTATCTGAAAGCGGCCGGTATGGTGTATTTATCGGCCGAAAAATAGGCCGATAAATTCATCGTTATTTGAAGAAATAAATTACTTGAATTTCATACGAAATTATAGTTTCTGAATCCAGTAACAGCAAATTAATTGAATTTTATACCGACAACAACGTGCTTTGTACGAATGACACATTTATCAAAACGCTCTGATCGACGCGACGAGGTGATTTAAGAAATGAAGAGACGGACTCTCAAGAACTTAAATTAGGCTTTAGAAATGAAAGGAACGATCCACAATAAGTTCAAACCAGATATCAGATGACTCTGGTTAGATTTTCGTACAGACATATTCTGCGTGATCAATCCATGAGAGCCTACGGTTGATCATCATGCCCAGATTCTTCACCTTCTGTGACAGCATGATAACATTTCCATCAATAGCCACCTCAGGGAATTCAACATAGTCACCATTTCATTTAAAAAAAAACATTTTCATCCAACATCATGAACTTATACGTCGAAACACCATTGTTGGCTTTTTAACGTCGCCAATCAAATAAAAATGCCGGATTTCTAACATTCGAACATTTATTCACGTTTGTTCTTTCACAATGTTCAACAACGACTGACTTGTTACAAAAGCTGACCGAAATACGGTCAGTTACAAAAAAAATACGTATCTTCGGAGGGTTCAATAAATTTATCCATAAAAATTCAAATATCGAAATCGAATAATTCTAACAACCATCCACCTGGATGGACACAATCTTTTAACAATCGCTTGAGTCTTCACTACATTAAGGAAAAGTCGATTATCCTTAGCCCAGTCACTCACTGCTTTCACATCAGCCTCCACTTGTCTTATACAGTCATTAACCCTTGATACATGAAAGAGCTTGTACAGCTGCACATCATCAACATATAGATGCGGAAGCATTATACTTCAGCGGATTAGGGATCGTTCAAAAAGAGCACGAACAGGAGGGGACCCAATATCGATCCCTGTGGCACTCCCCTATCTATTCGGATGAAATCTGACATAACTGTGCATTAAACACAGCTTGCATTCTATCAGAAAGATAACTTCGTATCATAGCAATAGCAGCTTTCTCGAACCCAAACTTACTACGCAGCTTCGCACACAACAGTCTACCATCTACCATGTCGAATGCTTTCGAAAAATTAAGCAGCATCAACACTCATACAAGCTTTCTACCCAACGCCCCACGTATATCACTTGTCACCTTCAGAAGCGCAGTGGTTGTGCTATGCCTTGGTCGAAATGTGACGCAAGTCCTCGTCCCTTCTTCCAAACCAACTGAAATCAATTTGGGTGACGCTTACAGCTTCGGAACGAAAAAATTCTTTTGAAATATTTTCACTTTTGATTAAAAAAATGTCTAATATTTTTGCCTTCCGTACATGGAGAGGCCGGCGTCGAACACATGAATACACAAATTCAGTTGAGAATATCATCTTTCGTATGTTTTCCTCGTACCATTGGTACTTTTCCGAATACTATGTAGGTGGCTCCATTCTTCTGATGAAAGAGCACGAAATGTTTCTTATGTGAGTGTCGTCATAAATTTTTTCGTGTTTCTGTATCCAATCGGAGAAAAATCCTAGACGTATCGGGGATCGAACCCGGGTTTTCTGCGTGGAAGGCAAGCATGTTCGCTGCTACGCCCTCCGTCACGGGTTATAATTAGCACGTCGTATCTTGGTATGCAGTAGAAAGTTTTTGGTGTATCGTGCCAATTTTGTTTTCGGTAAAGGGTTAAGGGTTGGCAAGAACTCGTTCTAAGAAAGCGGATTTAGTCCAAAAAAGCACAAATTGAAATGTTAGTCTCTGTAGCAGCCACAAACAATTTGTTCAACCGATTTCCAATAATAAATCGAATGAATATTTTCAATTCATTTATAATTAAAATAAAGAAATGTCATTGTTTGTTTATTTGCATTGCCTAGATAATAACCATAGGTTTTCAAAATAAACAAAAATGTCAAATGTGTAGGACGGGTGTGATGTATATAATGATGAGGCATTTAAGAAAGTTGTATAAACCTTAAATTAAGCTCAATATTGAAAACACTTAAGTGGATGTAATTTAATGAAACCTGTGGCATACTAAATACGGGAAAGTATATAAATTAATTTAAGAAAACGTTCAATTAATTTTAATTGAAATGGCTGCTCATTTTGAGTGTAAGAAATAATTGATCGCATCTTTCTTCAATTAAATGATTAGGAACGCAATTTGCTCTTAGTCATTAGTTGATGCATCTTTTTTATTCTAAGAATTCTAACGATAATGTCCAATGAATAACATCTAATGCAAATGGTATATTTTGAAAACACTGTCATGAATGTACATATGGCTGATAAGTTGCTGAATTTGTGACATTATGTGATGAAATACGAATGGATGAAAAAGATTTCTGTTTATCAAAATGTTGACTGGTTAATGAATATATGTGTTATAAAAAGATATATAAACAAATTATTATACATTTTCTCAGCCATTTTATGAAAAATTTTTGTATAATTAATAGCAGAACTTGAAGTTAGAGGTCGAAAACAAAATTATATTTTCTTTCTGCTCGAATGACAGAAACATTAAAACGTTATTCTAGTCATAACATAAAAGAAGTGAAACTGGCAGATGCATTTCTCTTTTTCTGGATACGGGATAAAGTAAAAAAATCTATCCAAAGGATTTTTCGCGGCACGGCGGTTTGTGCTGCTATATTGAAAGTAATGGTTCCCTTAAAATAGCACATTCAGAGCCAAGCAAGGCTTATTATTCGGAATTTTGTTTTCTCGAAATTCTTAAAATTCTTAAAAATTTTTTAAAATTCTTAAAAAATTCCTAAAAAATTCTGAAAATTCCTAGAATTTCTAAAAGAAATCTCAAATCGTTCAGTTCAATGTGTTTTATTTCAAAAAGTAAAAATTAAGGAAAAAAATTCATTTATTTTCGTAGTACCACTCTTTGGTACACGAATTGTGTCTACTTTTTCGGTTCGAACGTCTGGTTGACTCTGGGTTTCGTCTTCCTCATTCAGAAGGTCAACAAGTAAAGGTTGTAAAGGTTAATTAACAGCTGTAGTTTGGGTTTCAGCGCTCAGAACTTGTACATCGCCTAACTGTCTTGTCATCACTGGCAGGACCGGATGGCTACCCAACGGCCGGTCGGGCGATCTCTCAATCAGCATGTAAAATTAATTTCAGGCGCCCCGAGCATATAATTTGGATGAGGAAAGCAAACGGCCGATCGGGCTCGGCCCGATCGCACACTATCGCAGTCCGGGTCTGGTCACTGAGTCACTTGTAAAATTAAACTCATTTGCTTAAGATGAATCGTTCGTCGCTGTTTGATCATCGCTGCCGTTTGTATCAGTAGTAGCTGTGGGTGCACCGTCTGTATCAACCAAAAATGTGTTGGTATCGGAATGCGCACTTACAGCTGAGAGAATATTAACCACTACACTCTCCTGTATTTTGTGGGTTTCGTGTGGAGTATTTTTTTGTATGATTTTTTACATTGAAAATATGGGTTCCACACGAAACGAACGAAAACGTCAAAGTGTAGTTTTACATTTTCTCTTAGCTGTAACAAATGATTCTGCATTCCCGATAAATACCACTTAGGCGTGGCAAGTTTTTAAGGTTTTCCAGGGGTTTTCTTTAATGAATAATACGTCGGATACGCTTTCCGGGTTATGCACAGCCTTGACCGGACATTTCAAAAGAAACGAGGCGCCTTCCGTCCCAATGAGTTTTAACGAAATCCATGTTCCCCTTGAATACCAAATTCTCTTCAAGAAGCTGCAGTGCTGTGTAAATTCACATAGCACACGTCTAGCGTAATAAAATATGTTTCCGTGAATTGCAGGTGACAACAACAAGTTCAATGATTGGGACCGAACTGCTTCATCCGCTTATACTTTGTACAATTACTTGTTCATTTGAACATTTTGATCCCACCCCGGCTATCAATCTTTGGATGTCGCAAAAAAAAACGAAGATCTAAATCTAGTACTCTTGGTATAAGGAAGTTTTCGAAAAAGCAACTGTAAAGAAGCCAACTAGTCATGTTTGTGTAATTAAATTTTAGACAGCTGTTATTACAGCGTTTCTGAAAATATTTTCTTCTTAATTATAGAAATAGTCACACAGACACGCTTATCTGATTTTTAAAAGTTTTTCTTAAAAAATTCTCAAAAAATTCTTAAAATCGCCTAATGTTTGTTCCTACTCTTGTTGATGATATTTAATTTTATTGTCTCACTATTTTCTAGCCGACATGGAAAAAGAGTGACTATGGCTGCAGTCATCTTTACGACTCGAAAAGCCGATATGATGTACAGGTTTAAGGGGTGGCGGAGGGGGGTCAAAGTCAATTCGTACGTACCAAAAAATTAAGTGTTCACTTTTTCACGCGTAAGGTTTGTGTGTGAAAGCTCAACTTGATAAAAATATTTTTTTTACAAGTTGAGCTTTCACACAAACCTTACGCGATCACCGATACCTAACTCGCACTCAGAAATTTGTCTGCACTGCAGCGCTTCGAGTTATAGTGGTATTAGCGATGAAACATATTTTGTTTGCGATGAGCGGCCGTCATATAAAATGTCAAAAGTCGTTATAAGCTCAACAGTATTACACATTGCCTGCAACGTTTTTTTATTAATTTGCAAAACCGAAACATACTTATTCGAATTATACAATTTTAATACTTAAAAATGCAGGCAAGAAACCACGGGAACTCCGTTTTACGTTCGAGGAAAAATGCATGGCGTTTGCAATATACAAACAGAGCGCCAAGTGTCACCGATTTCTATCGAGTCTATTGACAATGCCTTGCAAGCAAACGTTAATGACACATTCGGCTCATGTTTTCTTCGAAGCAGGTTTGAATACAACTTTAATGGCATCTTTGAGCAAAGTCGTAAATGACATAAAAGAAACTGACAGACTTTAAAAGTTTAATATGGACAAACCTAGCTCTAATGTGAAAAACCGTAACGTCTGGAATGTGAAGTATCTTTACATTTATAACACAACATATTTTTCGGTCAAAAATATGATATTCAATGTAACCACAAAAAATATTGATCAAATAATTTATTAACAAATGTTCTCTTCTTCTGAAACGCCACCTCGATCCTAAATGACATTACGGTAATGGGTCATTCCGGGCAAAAATGGAAAATTGAACGTTGGAACGGCTTCAACTGTGTAAACGACGAAAA
>CM055403.1:15480460-15515361 GCA_029228625.1 Pseudolycoriella hygida | reverse complement strand
TCTTCAACAAAAAAAAAAAATTAAAAAAAGTCAATTTTCCCCCTAAATCCGTGTCATACCACCGTCGGCCATTTTGTTGGTCACCCTGACACACTACACACTCATCCCAACAACTTTTCGCTTGACACCAAACATCTATCTCCAACTCAAAAAAAAAATTCATTTTCCCCCTAAGTCCGTCCCATACCACCGTCGGCCATTTCGTTGGTCACCCTGACACACTACACACCCAAGCCATCAACTTTTCCTTTGACACCAAACATCTATCTCCATCCTAACACAGTCCAAAAATTTAGCTCATATTTGACCCATACTTTGAATACACTCACACACACATACAAAACGTTCTTGTATATGGACTTTATATGGCGCCCAAACGAGGCCGCGGTACACCCCCTTTTTTAAAATCTCAAATGGCGTAGAATGCCCACCCGAAGGTCCCTGCAAAATTTCAAGAAAAGTTATCGAGCCGTTTTCGGGCACGAGCCGAAAACGTCGGTTTTCATACAAATGGTTCTGGAACTAACTTACTAACCCACCCTCTAACTAACGTAATATGTTTTCATTAACTTTGGCTTATATGAAGTAGCATATTTAGTATGGAAAATGACGATTTTCTAAAGGTCATATCTTCGGATCCACTGGACCGATTTTAATGAGCAAAATGTCGATTTTAATCAAAATTTTACGTAGAATCCGAAAAACTAGGTCTCAGGGGGGTACGACGCAAGGGAAAAAGTCAAAACTTAGCTGTATGGTACGAAAAAAAATTTTCCTAATTTTTTGATCGTATGGGGACTTGCGTCACGGGTGCATCGCTACCGCGTGCCCATGATATTCTGTCTACAAAATTCTTACCATCCTTCTCCAATACACTTTCATGTTATTTCTTCCCAAAAAGTAACTTTTATACTGATATAAAAGCAAAATATTGAACGTATGGAAGTAGAATAAGCTAAGAGGACGGTATAAGGGGCAAAACACAAAATTGGCTGACACAGACAGCGTGGTTGGGAGCGCACATCTCTGACTGCGCATCCCAATTTCTGTCTTTAACATTCAATGATATTGCACTGTCGAACACCAGGACGTTCATTGTTACGTACCTACCGCAGAAAAACCTTCAAAAAATATTTCATTGTCAACACACTTGACCGAGTAGATTAATTGATTTTCTTCGACATGAAGCACTTGAAATTATTAATTAGGTCAAACTTGAAATGGTTGTTTCGTAGCAATTAGGAAATATAATTGCATATTGGAAACGATTTATAAAGACGTTCTATTTGCATTAATCATTTCAAATCCCATCAAAGACTTGACTCTTCACACTAAAACACAATGTGTTTCAGCAGCACGTCTCTCTATTTGAAAAACCATTTTGAATAACATATTCATTTCCATTCAATTAAAGTCGTTTATCTCCATTGCAAAGCGAAATCTTAAGTGGTGATAATAAAACACCATAAAAACTCTTCATAAAATGTTTGAGAAACATTGGCTTGGAATAAGTTTTTGTTTTCTTTCACATTTACTTTTTCCTTCTAATCAACTCTTTTCACACGTTTTATGTTATTCACTTCATATATCTACCATCAATAGCAATTTTCATTATATTTTATACTTTACTACATCGATCGCCATATGGTTAACATCGAACGAGAAAAAAAAATAGACGAAAATTATTATTTTCGGACATCAGGTGGCTGAAAATAGATTTTCTTAAATACTTCGGAATGGTTTCAAAATATAAATAAAAAGTGTGTAACGTTTGTATACACTAGACGGCAGACTATTGATAAATATTCTAATCAGGAAGAAGACCTAGGAGAAGATTTATTCAAAATTTATCGATTACTTCATTTGTTTAGTGCGATTTCGAAATTTTTTTATGTCTTTCTGAAACTCAATAGTAAAAAAGTAGAATGTGTACGAAACGATCATCTAAGAGACTTATGTTTGCACGTTAACAGAACTTTCACGGGACAGTATTGGATGTCTCATCCGTTTGTCTCACATTTTTCAAATCAACTTTAGAGCTTGATCAGAAGCGCGTAAAATATAGAACACGAAAATTGCGTCGATTGTTTGCTTTATTTCGAACAAATATGAAGATAAACAGATGAGGAATGTTTATTTACCGTTCCAGTTACGATTTAGTTTGACTTGTTGTCTGTTGAACGTCGTATTAAACCTTTTTCAAAGGCGGTCGGTAAGTTATATCTTACTTTCGTGCTGTGTGCTTGTTGCTTGTATTGACAATCTCAGCCCCGAAATGGCTATGCTTGTATTTGAAAATAACCCGTGAGCTTTCGCTTTTTGAATCAACGGCAACTTCATGTTAAACGAAAATAAATTATTGTTTTCCAGTTTCATAACAAAACCGTTGATGGCATTCGTTCAGCACGAAGTTGTTGTCGTTTCAAAGTGCGAATGATGACGATATTGACATTCATGACAACGAAGCGTCACCCACGTGGTATAAAGCAGATACTTGATATGTCTGGTGAATTCTCCAGATAGACCTCAAGGGTGAGCAAATGTCATCATCACTTGACATTTCGTCTCCATCCAAAGAAAAATTTCTCCGTCTGTCAATTTGTTTCATCAGTTTTATAGGCAGTTCTTAAGAACCGAAACATCTACTGTTTGCATAATACATCCCTTTATAGATTCTCTGAATCAGAATATATAATTATTGAGTCTGCAATGCGATGTTTTTTCAGATCAAATTTTGACACTAAGACTCAATAATTATATATTCTGATTCAGAGAATCTATGAAGGGATATGTTATGCAAACAGTAGATGTTTCGGAATTTAAAATTAATGATCATTGTCTGAGAAATGCAATGAAAAACATCGCAAAACATAGAACTGTCAAAACAGCTGACACGCTCTTAACGAGAATAGATGGCAGCACATTCTGTACACTTGACATTTGAAGCAGACGAGTCTATTGTAAGCCTTGAAAACGCTCGCAAAGCGAGTGAAACTGGTTGGCAGAAGTTACCAAAGGTGAATTTTAAATAAAACAAAGCGTTTTTAGCAGTTTTGATGAAAGAATTTGAAATACGAACTTATTTGAGAATTTTGACATGTGGAGCAGACTATCCCTAGTTCATGATATCGGCGTTATGAGGATAATAGATGTCGCACTTCTCGTTCAGAATGGCCTATAGTGGCTTTGTGGGTAACCCAGCCGCCATGTCATGTCTCTGGTATGAAGTTGATTTAGCGAACTAGATGTGAGTTTGTTGATACAAGTTTTAGGCTTGATCTACAATTTTGGACACTAAAAAGAGATGAATATTGTAGCACTGATGTGTGCTAGATAGGTTTCTGAACAAGCGTCCACTTTTAAAAATTGCGCGTTTGAGTGTCTGTTAGAGAAATGATCAGTTAACATCACTGTGCTGGATGTGAAATACACATGTGAAATGTATGGAATTGTATGGAAAACAACGGTAAGCGTAACCAAATTTACAAAGTTTACAAAGTAGATATCTTGTTACCTGGGGAACGAAAGTGTTTTGTCTCATGGTAATATAATTCACATTGAAAGAGTGAAAGAGATGAAATTCGTTACAAAGGTTACGGTACCCAGCCATAATATTAGTGGATATTTGTGTCAGAGATATGATATGGCGACTGGGCTTCCCACATAGTTCTGATGAAACAAACTGTCATATAGAGAAGTTTGTCTTTGCATTTTATATGGTGACGAAATGTCAAGTGATGATGAAGTGATGACACTTTTAGTCTAACTGAAGAACTTAGCTGCCATATCAGGTCTCTGATTTGTGTAGCCTCAAACTTTACGCAAGTAGTCTGTACATCTCTAAAAAATTATTTTACGTAAGACGAGAAGACATGGTTGATGAACCGCTGTGTGTCGTGCTTATCGCGTTTACACATCTTAGTGCATTTATTGAATAATAATTAAATTAGTGGTAACAGTTTATCGAGAGGTGTTAATACGTTTGAGTATCATGTGGGAGAAAATGTTTTCCTAGCAATTTGTTCCCATAGCTCATGATGTATTTACATACATGCTAAAACTATAATTTGTAAGAAACTTCATACTGTGGTGGTGTCTGAAACGCTTCAGCATAAGCTGCGATGTTTTAATAAACTGCAAGAATATTCTAAAAATACTTTTCTTGAACTGAAATAAAACGTTTATTATTTAGTAACATTTTTGTGTATGAGTTTATGGTTTGAGGTATTTTTAGTGTTTTATGGTTTATTGCATAAAGCATTCATTATACGAAAATAAAATAGGAAATATTGGTCGTTTGCATCGTAAAACAAATGTATGTGTGTGATCAAATATTCATTCATGCTACGGCTCAACTTTGCCCCGTTTTCGCATTAACATTTTATTAATTCAATAAACCGAATAGCCACTTGTAAATCTCAAAACTTCATAATATTTTACCAACGCCATTTCGTTAAATCATAAATTCGTCAAACTATTTTGATATCTTCACATCACAAAATTTAAATTCTAGTATTGAATACTCTTTTTGAGATGCGTAATCATTTCCATTTCTATCTCATTCATTGTATACGACGATGATGGTTTGTTTTACTCTGAAAAGAATATTTTGCATAAAATTTGCATTGAATTTTGGTCTCTGTGGTTTAATATTTCTATCATAGCTTCAGAGGTAAAGACCTTGACAGTTGGCTTCTTGCAAATGACTGTTAGTTTGAATTTATGTTCTTAGATAACCGCTCTATTAATGTTTGGGGCCGTTCATAAATTACGTAACGCAAAAATTTACATTTTTTAGATCCCCCTTCCTCCTTGTAACGCTAAAAGAGTCAAATTTGACCAAATTTTGTTCTAACCATAACGCTTGCCTCGATCTCCTCTCTTGCGTTACGTAATTTATGAACGGCCCTTTGCTTTTTAAAATCGTTTTTTGATTCTTTTCTTACCTTCTTTTCGAATTCTTAAAGCAGCTATGGTGACATCATAGTCGGGCGGACAAATGCACCTCATGACCAGACAAAAATGTCAAACTTCGTCTCTGAATTGAACCTACTCCATCGACTCAATGGGCGTAGTGTTAAAAAATAAGAAACAAATGGAAAATAAAACACAAGCAAGTTCCTACAAACAATTTGTAAACGTGGAGGTCTTTGATCAGAAACGGCATCATTACAAAGAGTTGTAGGTACCCCATGATATTTGACACCCGACATCTGAAATTTGAATCAAATGACTTACAGTGCGAAAATGGGAGTTTTTACATGTTAATGACAGTAGAAATCACGAAGCCAAAACCAATCATTTTAAATTGTGAATATTTTTTGCAAAATCGGCAGTTTTGGAAGTTAACCGTTGCAGATAAAAATTAAAACTGTAATATTTCTTACGATCATTGAAAATTGAAATGTCTTGAATTCCAGTTAACATTATTTGACTATGTAATAATCAGCTTTCGTTGTTGCCTTCTGACATGTTTGCGTATAGTGCTTTTAAAAATTGACACACTTACTTGTCAGCTATTAGTTTACAATTAACGAATGTTATCACTTGGTAATAGCATATTACTTACTTGGTTGCGAATTGTGGTTTCAGTGCTGACATGTGCCGATGGCGATTTTTAATAGATTTACCAGGTTGGGGCGGTTCATTTCTGGTCCATGAAACACAGATCTAGTGATCCTTTGTTTCGTCACCCGTTCATAATGTAAATCTCCTGAAACCTCCAAGTCCCAACCAAGAACCTATCTAGAGCGGCAGGCCCTATGCTGGGTACAGTTGCGGGTTGGACCACATAACTACCTAGAGTCCTAAGCCTCAGTGAGGAGAACCTCGGACATTCACATATAACGTGAACGCCCGTCTCCTCGCCGAAGCCATAGGTGCAATTGGGATCATTGGTGAGTCCCATTTTAGCCAGATGCTTGTTTAGTCTAAAGTGCCCGGTGATCGCAGCAACCATTCGTTTGATGCGACACCTGTCCATGATAGCGATGGGATGAATGTTTCATTTCGTGTTGCTATTGACATCAGCATCGCCATGGATTAACAAGGCAGGAAAATATGAAAAGTCAAGTTTTCTTGTGAATTTTGTTTGATCCAATACAATGCCGATGACAATAGCGTACAATTACACGTTTTTATTTTGTTACACGATTGAGTGTGCCAGCCAAACACACATTTCAGGTCCCACTCGCTATTATGAATTCGTCAAACTGAGCAACTGAGCAGAATGACGGAATATTCGATTCATTTCTATTCGGAATTCGAGTTTCGTATGTGGATATCCCTTCGAAAGTATTCAATTTTACAAATTCACAATAGCCAGTAAATATTTGTGGGACCTGAATTATTGCCTGACAAAATCCACTGTGTAACAAAATAAAAACGTCTAATTGTAACAAATTCGTAAATATTGATCAAATTACCGATTTTGGATCCACAAACGTGTAAAATGTTATAATTATGTCGTTGCCACAAAAACAATGAAAATCAAACGTTTAAATAGAATAGATAAGCGAATGTACGACTTGTCTTGAAACAAAAATGGAAAATTGAAATAAAGGCTTATACATCTAAAATTCAAATTAAATGACATATTCACGAAAAAATGTGAATCACAAACCAGTTGTAATTATTTATGTATTTATTTATATATTTATAATAGTTATAGAGCACACAGGCCAGTCATCTACAACGAATAAATTTAAATTTGATGTTTTTTTGACCCCACGGTAATTTTCTTAAAAATTTTAATATTTCTCTTTATTTATTGCACAGCTAGAGCTATAACGATGTTGTGAGATTTAAGAATTTATAGTTCGTTAAATACTAAGTTTGTGATAAATGCTGTTAGTTCGCTTGAAGTAGAGTTCAACAATGTGGGAACAAAGTAAGTTTCTTCGCTATTAATTCCTTCAGACAACCTTAAAAATATTGATGTTCTAATGTCTGATTTTTCAAAGGTGTGGTACTTTCTTAGAATTGTGTGCGTTTTTTGCTGGAAAATTTGTTTTGAACCAAAGAGGCGGAAACATGAATCACATAATAAAATAGTACACGAAACTACAAAATATAGTTACTGGAAATAATTGTGCACCTTTTTCTAATTTTGGAAAGATAAGTCATTTGCGGTTTTAGATGAATCAGTTATATGGCAGATTTTTAAAAATCCTGCTTGGTAAGAGTCGTCATTGAAGTCATTGATAAACTTTAGACTTTTTCTTCTTCATAATATTTGGAACACTCAGGAGAGAAATAAAATTTTGGTTAATGTAACAGTCCCCTTATTTGGCTCGACACTAGGTGGACTGCTCAATATGAGAGAAAGAGAACACTCAACTTCACCCAATCTACTTCGGATTGGGATTCTTCATATGAATCAAACAATTTCAAAACAGAAACTTTCTTCAACTCCTACCTTACTTTCTCATCCACTCCAGCCAACTTTTCTCATCTCCATAGTCTCTCTGTTTTCAGTGTATTCACCCGCGGCTTGATCTATACAGGGATTTCATAAGGGACGACTCTCCTTCTACTTCCACCCACCAAAGCGATCGACACAATGCAACGACCAATCAATTTATTTCAGGGAACTAATATAAAGATCCTTTACAGACGACTCTCCTTCTACTTTCGGCCACCAAAACGATCGACACAATGCACGACCAGCCAATTTAATTTAAGGATTTAATGAGGATCTTTTATGGAACGACTCTCCTTCTACTTTCTGTCACGAAACGATCGAAAGAATGCAACGTCTAAACAATTCCTTTCAAGGGCGATGAATGAGCAAACGATTTTCTTACGGTGCAAAGATAAATAGCTTCGTTCTACTTCTTTCAATAGAGTCGAATGAATGCTACTAGATTTATTTTCATCGAATACTTTATTAACAAATTATAATTCTTGCTTTGAATATGACTTTCTAATCGTTCGACTTTTATATAATAAAATGAATGTTCTCCACTGAGGGATGATATGCTGCTGTGATGTGACTTTTGAACAGCGTATCAGCTCGACTTTCAAAAAACTCTCGAATGCAATCAATGAACTTCTCTTCATAGAGTGGATTTCGTATAATTAAGGCGCGAATTGATTTCTCTTATTTCTTTAATAACTTGGTTTTGACGCTCCTGCTTTGCGTTAATATAAGCGGTGTGAGTCGATTTAGGATTCTTCATTTGAAATTGTTGATAATTTTTGATAATTTTTGACAATGATTTAAGTGTTGAACTTTCTCTTTTATCGATACAATTTGTTGGTACAACCGATGTAAGGAAAATGGAGAACGAGATGTATAATGAAGTTAGAAAATGAAATTGGAACAGATTTATATAGCGATAATAATGAGATCAACTGGTCTCATTATATTAAGTTATCAATCTTGGCTTCTTTAACGGCTGCGTGCAGTAATGATCCCTTCAATCGTGACCCTGGGTGTTTTGTCTTTTTTTTCGAGGCTTTTCTACCGTACAATACATTTGAGAAAGAGTTTTCATAGAAACGAATGTGACCGAATGCGGAACCAAATTTTCTTACAGAAATATAAGCTGTTAGTTATGCTAGTGGAAAGTAAATGCATTTTCACTACCAAACAGTGCCGTAAAGTGAACCTTATCTCCCGCTATCATTCGAATAAATTTTTAATTCATTCCCTGTCGGTGTGTTAGTAGAGCGTATAAATTGGTTAAGACCGTATATCCGACTCCTCACTGCGAAAGACTCGATGTCTAGCGGAAAAATATTCAAATGCCCTTTTGACGTAGAAAGTGGAGTCATGACGGAGATAGTGGCGAAAATATTAACTAGTAAATTGCAATTTGAGCAAAGAAAGTACTTCCACCTCTTGAAATAATTTTTGTTCACAAGTCAGTTAAAGCAACACACCTAAAAACGTGAACGGTTAAACTAACACACCTCCAGATTGAATAGACGTGTATATAAGCGGTTATACTAACACCCGGAGCTTCGCTCCTCGTGCGTATACACCGCTTATACACACGTCTATGCAGTAATATACTATATGGCTATAGTCGTATTACACTTCTGGTATGTCTCATACAGAGTCTTTGGACTACATCCTAGAATATGTTCAATGTTTATCAAAACTGTAGAGGAGAAGTGTACCTAACCGCTTCTCAAAGACAATTTTTCTCGTAAATGTCACTGGCCGACATAAAATCGAATATTCGGCCGCATTCGACATTTACGAGCAAAATTGTCTTTGAGAGCCGATTAGATACAACTCTCCTCACATTTTTGCTGAACATTGGAGGAGTATAAGATGTACTCCTAAGGCTAGAGACTGTGTTGAAGACCTAGCCGACGAAACGCCGGCTCTAATCTTATTGGCTACAGCAGCTACAAAGGTTTTATGTTCCGCAACATTTTTGAAAGGGATGGACTCAACGAAATTAGTCTCGTGAACGCGAACAGAAATTTAAAGTACCTTAGCAAAAAGTCGCATTATAGCCTAACGTGGGAATGCAAAGGAACTGTAGCAATCTATTCTACTACACTGCTCCACACGAATACATTTCCAATATTCTAGAAAATATCTTTCGAGCAATCTCATTGCATTGTTTCCAAGAATTACGTGATTGAATTAAGCTAAGTTTGTTGACCTACTCCCGCATTCATTTGCACAAACCACATTTCAATTTATGAATTTTTCAATTAACTTTATTATTTGTAATAGCGTTATTAAAGACGTCTTATGTTAACAGTACACATCATTCGGAATTCATTCCATCATATGATCGAGAGAACTAAATTCTACATGTATGTACATAGACAATTTAAGTTCATTATTAATACTAAACACATCAAATACGTTCGTATCAGAGAGGGTATATAAATAGCCATGGTAGGTAACCTTGAAATTAAAGAATGTAACTTTGTACATAGAAACTTCGATACACGCTTTACTTATGCCGTGTATTTAAACGATGTAGTACATAACCATATATTATATTACAGGAAAAAGCTGAAAGAAATATAATTTTGCAAAAAAAATACAAAAATTTAAAAGAGTCATTTTGTTCGTAGTTTGATGTATGAATGTCCGGTTAATTGTCATTCTCATCTTCAAGCCTATTATTATGTTCTTGCTATGGTCTAGGGTTATGTGCATAGAATAATTCGAAATTTAATATTTCATTCTTTCCTGAATCAATCTCAGTTGTCCTTAATGCGTTTGCTAAGTGCGTTTGCCGTTCACTTTAATCGACTTATAGTTTCGAAGAAAGCTATTCCTGTTACTCTTGTTTTTAATTTACTTAAGATACTGATTACGAAGCAGGTACGCCACTTCCAAGATTATGTGGAGTAGATTTCCCCGTCAATAGATTCTACAGTAGATAAAGCTAAGAAATCATGCAATGATCAGGCCTACTTCCTAATACTATATAGAGTTAGGGTGCCTAATGTGGAACACCAAAAAGAGTAGTATAAGAACTTTTCTTTACAAAATAATAATAATCCGCCCTTACAACTCGTCCGGGTCAGAGGCTAGATCATTTTTAATTTACTAGTTCCGCAATATTAGTAAGCTTTCCCTCATATGCATTCTTCTTAGAGATCCTTTCGTTACCGAAGTTTTTACTGTGTCAGTGGTAAATTGCACACGAACCCAGTGTCATCTATGATGTACTAGGGCGGAAACTAGTGGAGCTTAGAATGCCGCTTTGTCCCATGAATGTGTATTTCCGGCAGGCATTTTTTGGACCACATGCTTAACGTGAATTCCGAACCACGTCTAACGGTAGCTAGCATTTTACCATTACGGTTTCTTCTGGTACTAATTATATCTCCGTCGAAAGTTAGACTCAGATATTTGTACACAAAATTCATCGAATATGGGTGACGTCATATTTGTCATTCTTCTATGTACGATTCGTTGCGGCACCAAATTCACAACTACCCAAATTATGAAGCCTGGTTGCGCCTAGGAACGTTACTTTCATGCTATTCATGCTTTTCCCCGAACTTTTCTTTACTGCTAAAAAATCCAGAGTTGGGTTATTTTAAACGCAATATTGAACTGTTATATACTAATGTAGCCAATCGCCCACTGTCTAAAGTACTACAGTTAGGAATAATTCGACTTTACTGTATTTCGGTCATTATAAAAATGAGTCCCTAATGTAGAACACCATGGTCCCCAATGTGGAACACACCCTGTGTAAATGAAAATTTTGTGACGGAATGTATTAAATAACATATGAGACGGATAAAACGGGAGATATTAAGTCATAAAAACTTGTCTGGTCGCGCTCTGAAAGGCTTCTCAGCACAGTTAAATGCAACAACAGAAGATATGTCTTTCCATGTTAGAAAATTAGGTCTCTAATGACTCAGACAAGCCATAAATCATCCTTTTTTCAATTGCTAAGTAAGACACAGCTTATTGACTTAAACTGATGTGTTCAGAAATAATTTATATTTTTAGGCCAATTCTTTATAAAATATAGAAGTAGTCACTTAGAATAAAAGTTAGACAACTGTAACGTGTTTCTATCATTTGAAACGTTTCTATTTTGGCTTTGATGTGAAAATTTCCAAAAAAATTAAAAACTAGGATAACTTCTAATTTTCTGAGATTTAGTGGTGTTCCACATTTACTACCTGTTCCACATAAGGCACCCTTACTCTAATAATTAGGGGTGTCCAAAAAGCAAAAGCATTCAAAATATTGACTCACAAGGCTAATTAGGTTTCCTTTTTGGATGTGGATCGAAAGTGTATCTGAACGCAATTAGAACTTATTTCCCTAAGACAGTGTCAGTACGTAAACGAAAATTTGCTTTGTTAAGATTCCTCGGTTTTTAGCAGTTTTTGCTCCTAAGAACAGCCTCGGATGCGATTTCACAATTCACTTTTTTGATCAGCGTCTATATAGAAAAACCGTGTTCAGTGTTCAGCTCGGAGAGCCAAGATTGTCAAAATTTTGGTTTTTCGATTTAATTTTCCTAATACTTTTCCTTAGGAACAAAATTTTTAAAGGACCCGGGCCGTCCACATTTAACGTACGTATGAAAATGTAATTTTTAAACCCCTTACCCCCTGTACGCATCCGATCCGTACATTTCGAAATCCCATCTCCCCTCTTCTTACTTCGTACACACGCAAAACCTAAAAAAATCAAATAACAAATAACGAATTTTTAAGACATTTTGTAACATTTTAACCTAAATATTTCACAAAATTGTTTGATCATAGCACTAAACGTGAGTATAAGTAGTGCTATAGAATGACGCAAGTTTAGCTCTCTAGTTGGTCTGGGAGCCGAGATATTAAAATGTTGTTGCGAGGGTGGACTCTACATCACAGACAGTACGACAGTTGTACAAGATAGTTTTCTGCAAGTGCAAGCCTACTAAAACATTATTTATACTTTGTTTAAAAATGTGAGCAAGTGAAGACTATAGACGGACCGGGTTTCGCGTCGGTTTGCATTGCTCATAAAGAAACCATTCATTTTTCCATAGCAGACGATTTAAATTTCTGTCTGTGTCAACTGATGGCGCTACCGTATTTACATATGTCTACATACGGATAAACAATAATTTATTAATGGAACTATTAGACTTTCGCATTCAGTGGAAAATAAGTGGCGCAAGCAAATGACTTTCCATAACGGTTCAATATGAAGCTGCTGATAATTACCGGTCACGAAAAAGTCATTACATGGCTAAATAGGGATCAATATACAATTACTATTAATAGTCTGGTGACTAAATCTGTTAGTTTGTGTGCATGTGCGTACTTCAAGTCCCAAAGCCCCCCTCCTTCTTCTAAAATCCGTACGCAATTGTTTACAAAATTACAAGAGAAAATATATGAGAATCTCTCATCTGATAATGTCGCTAAGTTTTTTATGCGTTGTAGGGCAGTGTAGCCGTATCTTTCTCGTATTTTAACATCTCCGAGGCGATTCGTAGGTACGCAAATTTTAACGAGAATCTAACAGTTGAGATCTCCGACAGTCAGATGAACTTTCCTTTGACAATATTTCAACGATCTTTTTGGCATTAAACGAACCTTGTCATGAAGTTAATTTGTACGTCTATTAACTTAATTCCTGTTTCAGTTCCATGTGCAAATTAAGCGTAGATATAAATACTTTTTATCACAGAATTTTGAATAAAATATTATAATTAATCATTTACCCATGTCTATGCCGTTTATCATACACAAATTTAGTCTCTAGTAAAGATCACACACGAAAAGGTAGGTGTTACTGACATGCACACGTATATTACGGTAGATATTTTTTTGAAGGTTATCTTTGTATAAACATTAAGCATTACGAGCCACACGCATGCGGACGACACTTTAAAAAGTTTATATTTAAGTCTACGAAAACGAAAAGAAGAAAAAAAAATTGAACGAAAACGCGAGAGGTATTTTACTTACAGCGGGATAGACCAGAGGAAAATTTATCATTACGACTGTCTCTATTTGTATCATTTCAATAATTTATCTTCTTGACAATCGACCAGATCGTAGTTCTTAATTTACTTAATTGGTTATTTTGTGTCTCCATACACCGAAGCATCGACGACTTTTTTTTCAACTAATTTATTTCCTCGAATATTTTTTGCTTAACTTTTCGTGAGAATTTACTAAGAACTTGGCATGTTTTTAAACGTAAATTGGATCGAAACTCAAAGATATTTTCTTTTCACTTAAATAGTCAGTTTGTGGGGCAGACAGTTTTATTGATGCAATTAAAACATTGTAAGGAGAAATCAATAAGTATTGCTAATGCAGTGCCACAACTATTGCTCGCCTAAAATGCACTTTCGTATAAATGAAATGTATTTCGCATGTTCGATGTGTTTTTTTAACACACAGACAGAATACAATAAAATCAATAAGCTTCGCTGGCCCCGTACGAACACTTTAACCTTTGTTGGAATCTATTTAGTTTTTTGACTGTAGTGTCGCCACTCCCTTTCTTCTTACAACATCGTCGTAATCCACACACGAAGTCGATAATCCGATTTAATGAGAGGATTCACTCAGTTTAGCTTTCCGTTCTGCATATAACCAGATTAGGGGGGACGAGGACACAGACGGAATGTGACAAAAAAATATAATGTCGCCTCATATTCCTCGCAGCTCCGTTCTGAAACAAAAAATCGCTCAATTTGATAAGGTGAAGCTCCACATATTGATGGCGAATGTCCACCTGAATTAGCAAAGCAAAAATCAGGAACCAAAAATCAGGAAACGAAAATAAAATAAGGAAAAACAAAAATCAGGAAATACCAAATTTAGGAAAAACGAAAATCAGGAAGGAAATAAATCATTGAAGTTTTCAATTCCTAAGGCTGCCTTCCGTGCATGGGGCTCCTTCCCAAACCTCGCTAGGGGCTCTGCTCCTTAGACCCCGTTT
Organism: Pseudolycoriella hygida; assembly: GCA_029228625.1. NCBI lineage: Eukaryota > Metazoa > Arthropoda > Insecta > Diptera > Sciaridae > Pseudolycoriella > Pseudolycoriella hygida. The sequence goes on along the minus strand of CM055403.1, from coordinate 15,500,960 downwards.
TTTTGGATTTATCATGGCCTGCGGCGCATTCTCTTAAAAATTATTTTCCTACTTTTGGTTTTTCCTGATTGCTTGATTCCTAATTTTGGTTTTTCCTAATTTAATTTATTCCTAATTTTTGTTTTTAATAAATTTAGTTTTTCTTGATTTATGTTTTTCCTTATTTTTGGCAAATAATTTTTTTCCTAATTTTCGGTTTCCTAATTTTTGTTTTTCCTAATTTTTGTTTCCCTAATTCGCGTGGAATACCATTGATGGCGCACTTTGTTACAGTTTTTCTGAGAATCTCCAATACATTCAGCAATTATAGTTCTTTCATGCACTAGAATGATCCTTCCTCTAGCTCATGAAACTACTGGATCTTGAATCCGAAGTACGCAGCCTTCAAAAAGTTGCAACAAGTGGAAGACTCCATTTTCGGCTAAGAAGCCTGGGAACAAAAAATGTTGTAAGGCAATGTTAAATCCAATTACAAACTCCCTTCAAAAAATAATTTTCAATTTGACACCAGGCCTGGTGCCAAAAATTTAAGCATATAACTATGACGGCATTGACGAATGATTCACAACGCATCAATTTTTATCTTGGCACCAGGCTGCCTTCTTGAGCTATGCTCGATAAGATTCACTGGTGACAGATTTTATATGAACGAAGTGTCAAAATTTTCAACAGTGAAACTTAACGAACCGAAGTTGTACGCGCTCTAAATGTAGAAGGCAGCGGTAGCCCGGTGCCAAGATGAAAATTAATGCGTTGTGAAACATTCGTCAATGCCGTCATATTGACATTCTTCAATTTTTGGTCCCAAGCTGCCTTCTTTTTCATTGTTCTATGTGACCTAGAGGACAGCCTGGTGCAAAAACAAAAAGTTTTGCTCCAGAATGTACTGGATACTAGATTCAAACTTCCCTAATATAATTTTTTGGCACCATTTGCCTTCCCCGACTTGGCTATTGCAACACCACCAAGCAAAAAGCGGTAATTTCAAAAAGGACCATTTGCTCAAAACTTTCGCCCAGTTCAGCTTGTGTAGGATGACATCATAAGCTCAACTGGGCTGAAGTTTTTAATTAAAAGGTTTGAAGAATTGGAAACATAAGTTTTGCCAAAAATTATATTTACTCTGTACTTTGAACATAAAATTTTTTCACTGAAATCACAGGGCAAAAGCCTCTTCGTACTACGTGAGTCTAAAAATTATTCAACGATGGTAGTTCATGTTTCAAAAATTCAAATTAAAACAAAACAATTATCATACCATAACTAAATAACGTTACAAGGTGAATTAGTTTTTTTATTTGTATGCCGGCAGTTTTGGACTTAATGCTGAACTTGCACGTTTTCGGGTGTTTTTTTTTGGTTGTAAGTGTGGGCAAAATTATGGCAAGACAACTTTTTTTTTCGCTCATCGCCCAATTTCATATTCATTAAGTGTTAACGTTGTGCCGTAACCGAAGATCTGTATGAATTTTTGTTGAAACTTTAGCCAATTATTCATTGGTGTTTCTAGAAGAATTCGGTCATTCTACCATTTAAAATCGACATACTCTCAACTGTATCAGCTGATTATTACAATTTAATTTAGAAAAAAATCTTTAAAAGAAAATATATGGAAATTGTACGAGAAACTAAACGTTCACTTCCAGCACCTGAATATCATAAATTTTCTTTGTCGGAATGGTTACAATGTAAATTCCATTTAAAAGTAAATTTATATTTATTCCGGAATCGTATGCTAACACAGGCTTCAAATTGTAATGGAAATTATAGGCAATGGTACAAAAATTTACACCACAATAAATTAGATCTGTAATTACAATTGCACAACCAAAACATTAAAGTTCACTTTTATGTCTGATTTTATATACTTAAAGGTTTACACACACGATGTTCATAATTTTTACTGCATCTCATTACGTAAATAAAATTGCCTGCTCATTTCAAAGCAATTTTTTATGCTTAAAGACAATACAGTGAGACTATGAGTTCGTGTAAAAATTAAATTATATTTATTTCCATTCTACGCCGCGATGAGAAAAAAACTCAAAGGATACCATTTGCACGAACTTTAATTGTTCGAATTGACACCAAGAATGACAAGAAATACATAAACGTAAAGGATAAATAGTAAATCTTCATAATCCACGCTGTTTGCTTATGCCGAAGTATAAGAGAAATGAAAACGGCAGCTCACGCTCGCAGCTGCCGTTATCATTTCTCTGCAAAGTATACGAAATTTCAAGTCGATATTCATAATATGTCAAGTGTCGAAAAATGATGTTCTTGTCAGCTTATGTACTTTACTGTAGAATTTCGCATACTTTGACAGCCGGAGACACGTAGATTCAGAATGAAGAAAGTTCACAGCTATGAATTTTATTCGTTAACCATTTAAAAATAGCAAAAATAACAGAAGACTAAGCTGAGGCTCTGGTCTCAAAGTTGCAATCGGCTATTGATGTGTTTACTACGATATCAACTTATGTCAAAGTATAGTGATATTCATTATGAGATGCATGAACTCCATTCTTACAGGTCATGAAATTCGCTATACTCTGATCGAAGCCTACGGCGCACAGTGGGAAAAACTGCGATCTCCATGTTCATAAATCTAGGCACATTTTTGACATCAGTTCTGCAATTTCGCTGTTAATTACTCTATAATAATGACAGATTGCAGCAAAAGTATAAAAAACTTTGAAATTTTGAAAATTGAAGAATTCCACTCCAGTTTGGACGATTTTTCACATATATTGAACGTCAAAATGTAAGAATTCATAAGTGTACTAAATCATAATCTCAACTCTTCATAACTTTCTTCTGCTCTTTAGACTTTGGAAATAGGTATGGAAGGTGATTTAGTACAATTTCATAGTAATTTCATATATCATTTTTGGCGTCCAATGTATAGAGGAATTCGTCAAAACTGGAGTGGGATGCTTGAATTTTCAAAATGTCAAATTTTTGTCATATTTTTCCTGTAATTTGTCATTACCATAGAGTAATTACAGCGAAATTTCAGAGCTTCCGTCGAAAATATTTCAACAGTACTAGATTTATGAACACGGAGATAGCCGTTTTTCCCAATGTGCGGCGCACAGGTGCGTGACAGTCTTTTGTTTTAATCTTTGCAACTAATACTCAACGTGAAGTTAGCCGCAGTTGCAAAAAATCAGCTGATTTTTTAACTTTTCAATGAAGTCAGTTGATTTTAGTAAATTTATGAATGAAATCAGCTGATTTTGTTGCAGTGAAGTTAGTTTCGTTTGCAACTGCAGCTAACTTCACGCCGAATATTACTTGCAAATATAAAGATAAAAGACTGTCACGCCCCTGGCGGCGTACGAAGAGCGTCAACGTGAAACGATAAAAAATTGCTTGTTACACTTTTAGCTGTTTCTACTGGACTTAACCTTTTACGTAATGGAAAAAATGTTTCGGATTTCATATTCTGTCTCATAAAAACTGAATGCAATATTGTATTTGGTGTCGGATTCCTGAAAAAGCCAATCCCATATGCCTTTTTTACGCACCTAATATGCAATTTGTTACAATTGTTTTACTGTTTGCCGTGAACATGTGAAGGCGGGTAATCTTTTCACTTTTCTTTCTTTTTTCTTTTCTTTCTTAGTCAAACTACCCCTTCATGGTATGTTTCGAAGCGCTGAAGTAATTTGGAAACGAACGATCAAATCATTTCAGCGAAACACAGCTTTGCATGAATAAGTTGCTAGTCGATTGTTTTCAATGGGCATGCATACAATAGCAGTGTTTAACTGTCAGCTATGCTCCGAAGAATTTATATCGATTTCGGAATTCGTGTAAGCAGTTGTACGGCTGAACTGATACTTTTCCTGGTTGTCGTGCGGCTCAGTGATTTGCCGGGTCATCCCCGAGCTCGGTTTGTGGAACGAAGGTTTTTGCAGCGGTTATGGCTCACAAGCGAAGCTATGCCTATTAGTGAAGACTTTTTGGGCTACATAACAGTCCCCAGCCCAGCTTGTGGACCGAAAGTTGTTACGGTTATTCCACCTCGTCAATGTAACATACGGATTTCTTTACAACGAACGGCATAAACTTCAATAGTAAACTACTAGATTTCCAACTTAAGAACGTTGATAAACTTGTTTATTATCACTGAATGACTCTTATAATTAATTAATTTTACTTATTCTAATATGCGCATGCGCATCCCCTTAAATTAACACAAACCTGACTTTAGGTTGGGTATGAGACTATTAATATCGACAACTTATGCCTTTCTTCCAATTAGCAAGGTCTTTGGACAAAAATGTTGGTCACCTAAAATCTTTAATTATGGCGGTAAAATCCTGATCGGTGTTTAACACTCAATTCTCACCTTGTTACCCCACAAGCTTTAACACACGCTTCGTCCAATTCAATAAAAATATGGTACTTCAACACAAATTCTTTCACTGTGTGCAGACTAAACCGTCTGTACTCTGCGGAATCCAAAAACGAAAAGACCTTTCGTCTTCGCTCAACATTCTCGTGTGTGTCAAGTGACATCTCATAACTAAACAATCTGAGTGGCATCTCGTTACTCGGCGTATCACCAGCTAGTCTCCAAAGCTATTCACCGGTTATTTCAAATTCTAACTTAGAAACTATGTTAAGTTTTTACGAAAAACCAAACAGATAGAAATCGGCGTTACAAGTTACAAAGTCTTTGCCTTGGATAGAGCACGTAGGCACTATTTCCATGTGCGAGCATCTTTAGGCTACGGGGTGACTAAGGTCGACGGGCAGAGTAATGGTGACACGTGGCTTCGTTCCGTGTAAGTCGAGACCCGAGTGGGAAAGCTTTGCGGTTTATGGTGTGAGATTAGACCTGGTTTGGACTCGCCACCAGCTTTGTGGCGAGGACTAGTTACTTGAATAGGGTAGCATTTGATTGCATATGAACGTGAAGTAGGAGCTCGGGTCATATGCCATGTGTGCAACTGTTCAGGAGGTGTCCAATCGATTGCTGGCTCTTGTACAAGGCCGGCGATGTGATCAGAAATGGTCGGCCCTAATTGAGAAATCTACGCAGCTAATTTCAACGGGTACAGACACTTCAATTAACCGTCAATTTTGGATTTCAACGAATTAATCATCATGTTCTGTGTGAAGTTTCAACAATAAACCCGCATTATATTTGGTTGAAAATGTTTATTTCCTAACATTTTACAAGACTTCTCGGAACATTTTATTGTTTTATTGTGTACATTGTACGTCACATGTAAATTTATTAAGTAATGGTTTCATTTATCTTGAAAAGAGAAATTTAATTTCATAATTCGTACTTTTATTGAATTAGATTTTGTTTATTTCCTTACATTTTATTTTAGAAAGAATTCACATTTACGCACAATATGATTACTCTGCTTCGACTTGTACGAAGTCTGAAGGACTGTTATTTTTATTGTTTATAGGTGTTAAAGCATGATATCTCTGTTCCAATCCAATTGATAGTTTCCTCAATATAGTGAAGAAAGTAAATCGCAGGACGCGAAAGGAATTGAATGAAAAGGGTCCATTGGCCAGCTTGAATGAGCTCTAGGTACTCATTCAAGCTGGCCAATCTGATTGGCAGTAGACGGACAGATATAGTGATTTTTCCTGAATGCTTCGTCTGACATGTGAAGAATCTTTCAAAAACTCATTTCATGAAGTTCATTGTAGGCCATTCTCAACGAACAGTGCGACATCTGTTATTCACGTAACGTCGACATCATGAACTAAAGATAATCTGCTCCAAATGTCAAAAGTCTGCTTCAAATGTCAAGTGTATAGAATGTGCTGCTATCTATTTTCGTCAGTCCACGTACGGCGCGACGTTGGCTTGTGTCAAAGTATGCAATATTTCATGACGAAACTTTGTCAACGAAGAAAAATGTTAGCCTGAGAGCTTATACCCTTGTCGTCGTATTACTTTGACATGAGCCGATGTCGCACTAAAAGCGCAAATTTCGTACGGGCCGGTGCTGAATCTAATAATTTTTTTCACTTTTAATAGAAAATAAAGATATTAAGTATGTCAATTTTATGTTTATTATCTGCGAATGATATGGTTTCTCAGTCAATTAAACTATGAAGCGAAATATTAATAAAAACCCAACGTAAACTCCCAGTCATTATACATACGTCAGAATTTTGAGTCATTCTACGACAAAACAATGTTAACGGTTCTTTTGAATCTTTTGAACATTTAGCACTATTCGAATTTATGACGTCTAATCCCAAGTAGTTGCTCATTTGCATTAACACACCGAGAGCATATGTCTGCGCAGTTTGTGCTGCTGTTTGTTACCAAACCATGTGGTTATTCGGAAATCATTTCGCTATACCAGGTAATAACATTCTGGGGATAAAGAGATTCACAAAATGATTCATAACTTATTCACCGATTTTGATTTTGTTGTTGTTATATTGATTAGTAAATAACATATTTAAATGAGTGTTAAGCAACTCAAGTCATTTGCTCGTATATTTGAACCGTTGAACATATAAAATTATTTAAAGTTTTTAAATAAATTCGATTTTTTTCGTTGACAAATTTCGCTATTTTCATATAGAGTTTCATAAGGTAGCTTGTGTACACATTCAGTTAGTCATATGCATCGAGGGAATAACGATCTAAAGAATAGACTTTTTTAACATTTTCATTGTTGCAATGGTGAATAACGTCTTTGTCCTAAATTCTTTTTATTCATGTGGGTGAGTCGATGGATAATTTTTACATTAAACAACGGTAGTTTCGTGGATGGTCTAAATTTCACGAGTTTTTTTTTACAATTTACTTTCTCACAGGAGATCTTGATGACTCGTTCCATGTTATCACTTTCTTATTCCTGCCCACGTATAAAAAAGAAACATTTTTCTGTGATCCGCGGATGCTTTAATAACATTACCTTACGCCAGAATTGTTATGTAGAATAGAGTGTGGTCCTTTTTTCTCGTTTATTTATGGTGGTCAGATGACGCTTAAAAATTAACGTCTACGAAATGAAACAGTCAAAAATTCGTTTTTCATATTTTTAAACTTCATACGAAACGACCAAAAATTTTTCGAAAACTTTAGCGCTCGAAGGAATGTACCACAAAATGTACTAAATTTAACGATTACCAACATAACAAAAAAGAAAAATTGTAGAAATACAAAGTTTGTTTGTTTGTTGACTCGGGATTGAGAACGAATTTCTTAAATTGACGATATTAATAAATTTGAAACGACTTCTCGGTAAGTTCTTAAGCAAATCTCATTTTTTTCAAGTGAACTTCCATTTAAAAATATAATTGTAAAACGACTCCAGTCTATTGAAAATTTAAGTTAAAAAACCTTAAATTGGTGCAAGCGCAATAACTTTTATTTAACACTGGAAAGATTCTTCTAATTGGTTTGCTAACGTAAACACTGTTCTTGGGTTTCATTAACACATTAAGTCCTCAAAAGCAAGTCGTAAGAAAAAGATCTTTTTGCGATGTTTTTTCATAGCTATTTTTTGGGATTACAAAAGGTGGATACTATCGAAGAAAGTTATGGAAAGGACGACGTATACGACCTGAAGTTCTCCTCAATCTATTATTTCCTTGGAGAGTGTTAGTTTTTTTGAAATCGTCGTGAAAAAACATCGCAAGTCAAAACATTTTATTTTGGGTAAAAATAACTTTGTTTATTTGATTAAAAGACGAATTGTTTGACATCTGTCAAAACGATGCATAAACAAAAAGCAATGACATGATGCTTCATAATGTCGACTTAAGGGCTTTTTATACATTCTGCGATTGCGAATATTCGCAGATATTTTAGCGCTACAACTGTATGGGTTTTCATATAACGTTTGACATTGTAGCGCAAATAATCGCGCGAATTTTTTATTCGCGCGAATGAAATGCAATTTCTGTTATATTTCTGTAAATATGTTCCAAGTGAATAATGTTTTTATTGAAATTGAAAGATCGTGTTATTCGTCAGTGTTAAAATACGATGGGACATCAGTGAAAGGATAGGATGTTGTTTAATTTTTCGGTTTTATGTAACCAAAAAATCGCAATCGCAGATTGTATAAAAAGCCCTTTATTTCTTTTGATTAATCATTGTAAACACATGCAAAGTTGTTTTGGTTTACCTTAGTGCTATTGTTCAAGTGACGTTTTATGATGGCCCACGGTAGTAAGGGCCGAGACGCAAGTCTTACACGCCAAAAATTTTACAAGAAAATTGTTTCATACACTGCGGAACCATATATACAGCAACTTTTTGACTCCCTCCCCCCCTTGCGACGATCCCCTCGGAAAATTTTTTCCTGGATTCTACGCAAAATTTTAGGCCGAAGTGCCTTTTTACTCATTAAAATCGGTTCAGTCGATCCCGAGATACGAATTTTTGAAATTGACGTTTTCTCATACAAATGAATGAAAATGGGATGTTTTTTAACTGGTCGATTTTGCAAACCTTCTTACTTTGTTACTTTTTAGGATCTCGGAAACCCCTCCGACGATTTTGCTGAAATTTTGAGGGTAGCTTTAGATCGTAAAATAGTCGACACATTTTTTTTCCTTGAAAAACCTGACCATTCCTGGGATTTCTGGAATTTAGTCGCTTCCAGACTCAGTCAGGATGACTCAATAACTCTAAATCTATAAGAGTGAGAAGGTTGCTGGAAAAGGCAAAGGAAATATGGCCCAATACTGGAATATGACTACTTCTAGAATTGGGAATGGTGACTTATGTCTCCAGAACTATGAAAGTTAGAAAGCTGGTTCCAAAGGCAAAGTTGTAGAGAATCAAATTTAAGCGAACACGTGTTTCAGGGTTTTAGGGAAATATGGCCCAATTCCTAGGATATGGCCACTTCTAGAATTGGGAGGGATGACACATTTTGTTAGTACTATGAGAGTTAGAAATTTGGTTCCAAAGGCGAAGTTGTAGAGAATTAAATTATAGCGAACACGTGTTTCAGGGTTTTGGTGAAATGTGGCCCAAAGGCAAAGGGTTTTTTGGAAAAATTACAGAATGCCAGGATGCAGTTTTTTCTAGAATCCATCAGGATCTTCGATATTTTTCGGTTATTCTCGACATGAGTGAGGTCATGCAATATGGCTTCCTAACTTTTTGGGGCTATTGTGGGTTGTGTGATGAAGGTGGCTTTCTCCAAATTTTTTGTAGACTTTGTAAATTTGTACAGAGATAAACTTACGAAAGTACTGATATCCGCAAGTCTTTATGTCTGCTTACAAAAGTTCTGAAATCAGAAAAGGGTGACGCATTGGTGAGGGATACGTAAAAAAATTAAACCGAAGTTACGTCATGTTTTAAAAAAATTGCGTCACAAATGTCAGACCCACCAGTGTAAAGGCGAAGAAAAATTATTTTCGTAGGTTCTTGCATCTGTGACGAATTTTTTCGTAAACACAACGTAACCTCGATTTAATTTTTTTGCGTATCTCTCATCAATGTGTAGCCCCTATCTGATTTCAGAACTTTTGTAAGCGGACATAGAGACTTGCGTTACACCTCCTCTGCAAGATGTTTTTTGTGCTGACAAAATTCAAGTTCGTTATTTCGTACCGTGGGAACGCGAAAGTTTTGATTTTTTTCAAATAATTAGAATTTTATTTGCATCGGTTAATAACTGAAATCGAATATTAAATATGTTTTGTGCAAAAATATTCAGTCCGTTGTACAACCTGAATTTCTAAGCAAACGTTCAAAAAGTTAAACGTTGAAATGGGCCACATACATTCCGTGGGGTAAATTGTTGGCATATCATGTCTCTGGCAGTCGCTTCTGACGTTGAGCTATTGTGTTGTTTGTTAACACAGAGCACCTTCAATGGATAAAACATCGTTCTGACAGTTTTCGTTCAGAAACCTTTCGTTTGCTTACGTTTTAAGCATGTGAATTTTTTGTAATGTCTTACAACAAAAATTATTGTTTCGTGGCAAATAATTGCCTTAATTTAGTTTATTTGCTATAAAATAACCATGTGCACTTACTTTTGTTATAATACCCTAAGTCTCGCATAATAATATAAGATTATTGCCAGACGTGGATAACCCGAATTTTATTGTTCAAGGAGGTATTAAACGACAACGAGCGTCAGCGAGTTGGTTTGATACACACGCAAACAATATAATGAGGGAATCCACGTATGGCAATACATTTTTTATTGCATAGGAGATGGTAAGTCGAACATAGAACGCACCCAATATTATAATGTATGACAGAATACACCCTACATTAAACGTTGCCATTGAAACTTTTGTATGTCGTGCCTGTCTAATCATAAAATAGAAAAGCGGATTTGTCAATCAACGCTCACACTAACACTCTATCATTCTCGACCTCTCGAATCTCGACACATCGAGAAAAATCTAACCTCAAAGGTAATGTTGACAACGCCGAATTTGTAAAGTGTGATAAAGTGTTGCGAAGTGGTGAATTCTTTTCCATAATAATTTGTAAACTGCAGGGTTCGAGCCTTTCAAACGGAAAAGGTTCACAAACCGGTTCCAAAATAATGACAATCACAGTATGTCATTGTGTTACTAATTTCGTTTTTTGTTTACTTTTACTTGCAGATCGATTGAAACCTAAATCCAAGACTTATAGTTCTTATTAGCAGTGTGCAACATCGGAATTTGAAATTTTTCTACAACAAACCACACGTGAATTTAATAAACAAAATGGTGGATTATTACAAAATATTAGACGTCTCCAAAAGCGCAACAGAAACAGAAATAAAAAAGGCGTAAGTTTTCCATATGTCTAAATGAAAATGTGTATCCTGTGCTAAATACGAATTTCATTCATAGATACAAAAAATTAGCATTGAAATGGCATCCGGATAAAAATCCCGATAATCTGGAAGAAGCAACTAAACGCTTCAAAGAAATAAGTCAAGCCTATGAAGTGCTCTCCGATGGTAAGTGCTTTTTTTTACTTCGATTCTTTTAATTTTAACCAACAACTGGATTATGTTCTCTAAGAAAAATTGTGTCCTTCGACACAATCTCTGAAATGAAAATAATTCCGCTGGTCCTTAAAATTAAAGATTGACTTCGTCAGAATTGATAAACATTTTTCTTTTCTTTTGAAATTCGGTTTTTATTCGTTCGTTCTGTAAACGATAAACAGCTCACAAACGAAAGATTTATGATAACCGGAGTAGTAGTCATAAGAGCCACCATAGTAGTAGTGATAGTACATCATATCGTCGTGGTTCACGTTATCAAAATGGAAGTTTCTCGTTCCGGGGATTTTTCGAGCCAACGCCATTTTACAAATACTTTGGTATTTTATCATTTTTTTTGTTTTATGTTTTGTTTTAAGAGTTGTTTTTGCTAACGCCATTGAACATCAGACGCCTGACTACCTAATTTCAGATACATTTTGATAAGATTTGAGTCATTCAAATTATTCACGATTTTCAGTGGAAATCGACAATAGAAGAGATAGCAAAAAAAATTAACTTCAAATTAACAATTCATCAAATCATTCATGCTGATAGCCTTCGGATAGAAATAATTTTTTGATTTCGGTAAATAACATTTCATTTGTGTGGCTTTTTGTAGCTAATTTTACTATCTAACAATGGCGCGGCCTTTCTCGATTCTACAAAAGTGACTGCATTGCATTCACGTCTCAAAATGACAATTTTCCTATTGATTTTCGCAACCGTTAATGCACCAGAAAACATTAAAATCGTGGTAGAAAAAGTAGTACAAAATATTACCATCTACCACATCTGATTTGTCGGTTCAAGAGCGGCCGTTGCAGACCATGTAAGTCAACGTAAGTCTTGGTTTTTCGTAAGTCTTGGTTCTTGGAGCGGCTTCTGACTTCAGTGCACATGAAATATCATACGACTCATATATAAATAACTGCGCAACGGGGCAGAATTGACAGCCGAGCGATTTTTTGGGATCGGCTTGTGGTGTAGATGACGTGTCAGTGATCGGCTTCAAACAAAATCATAAGTTATGGTTTGGCTCGTATCGTTCTTAAAAAAAGCCTACGAGGCGAGCTATAACTTTTGATTTTGTATGAAGCCTATCACTGACACTTTCACGAGACGCTCACAAGACGATCTCAAAAAATCTTTCCGCTGTTATGTCTACAACGGGGTTTTTTTTTTCTTGAACTACTAGTTCACAAAACCTACGTCACACTTAAGGCATATGACAAACAAAAAGAATATTTTTGATTTCTGAATGTCTTGCCATTTTTAAACTTGCCACCTTTATCTTTCACTTGAGGCTTAAGCACACCACTTGATATTTACAGAGCAGCACAGACTAACAGAAAAGAGGTGTACTTTCTATGCTAACCCCCAGCACGTAACAGTCTGTAAAGCTTTCGGCTACACGAATTTTATGTTAATCTTTCCTAAGTTAAGGCTCGGATCAAGTTTGCGTTGACAATCAACTCGAAGCCTTCAAGTCAAATTTACTTGAACACAATTTCGACCTTAAATATTTTCAGTATATTGATATTGGTCAAAAGGTATGAGTCGTTAAAGTTGCGATGTTTTGACAGAGCAGTATTTTGTGATAACAGATAGTAGGAAAATGGTATTCAGACTAATAATAGATGAATCACAATTCAGCATGGTTGAGTACTAAATTCTAAAGTTGCTCTGAAAGAATATCGCACACTAACTGCGAATGCGATGTTCTTTCTTCAGAACTTCCTACTCAATAATTCTTTATAGCACGTCGCAAAAATGTGAACTGTCAAATTTGCGATGTTTTTTAGAACAGAATCCTGCGTAAATAAAAAATTATGTAAAACTATAGCTCATGTGCTGGGAGAGGATGACTCTTACTCGAATAAAGGATTAATCAGAATTCAAAAAGTTTGAGTATAAAGGTCCTCTGAAAAGTCATCGCATTCCAAATTTGCTTGCGATATTAGTTCATCGTACTTTCATTCAAGAACTGTCAAATTTGCGGTGTTTTTTAGAATCCTCCCTAAATCTCAAATTATTCAAAATTATATCTCTTGTACTGTGAGAAGATGACTCTTAAGGAAATAATAGATAAATCAGAATTCAAACAGTTTGAGTATGAAGGTCGAAAAATGCTCTGAAATAACATCGCAAACGAACTTGGAATGCGATGATTTTGCAGAGCAACTTTCGACCTTCATGAAACTTTTCGAATTATGATTCCTCTATTGTTCGTGTATCATTCATCCTCTCACAGCACATGAGCTTTGATTTTCAATTATTTGTTGTTTATGGGAGGATTCTATTTCAAAAAACATCGCAAATTTGACAGTTCATATTTTTGCAACGTGATCTTAAGTATGAATTCTGATTTTTTTTCCCTGATATTTACGCAGAATTTTTTTCTAAAAAAAAAACATCGCAAATTTGACAGTTCACATTTTTGTGACGTGCTAGGAGCTGATTCACCATTTTCGGAAATAATTCGCTGCTATCACAAGATACTACTCTTTCACTTTGTTACGCTGTGCCCTTAATGTGACTCATTGCAGACACAACCCTTGATGGGAAAATTGAACGTTACAACGTTACTGATTTCAAAGTGTCCAAAACTTGTTGTTGTAGGTTTTACGAGTGAACTTAAAAGATTAGATTGAAGAAGATTAACGCGATCTAAATTTGTGTGTTAGTCAGAAAGATTGGATCAGAGATTTTATACGTCCGAGTATGACTTCATCCAAGTTTACTTTGTGCAAAAATTCATTTGGAAATTTGGCTTTTATCGCATGAAGAATTGAACATACAAATTTACCAATTGGGAAATTACAAATACTTCGCTTCGAACTTTATTATAACCATTTGAAAGGATTTTTTTTAACTTAAGGATTTTTTTAAACCTAAACATTTACGTAGCTTTTACGGACTGTTTTATGGTCATCGTTTTACTCAACAAATTGTTCATCTTCTTTTATTTCCAGAACGAAAACGTCGCGTTTACGATCAATATGGAAAAGATGGTTTACTGGGCCAGAATGATCGTCATTATCGAAGCAGACGACACGACTATGACGATTTAGACTTCGGATTTGAATTCCGATCGCCGGATGAAGTGTTCAGAGAATTCTTCGGCAGCAATCAATTTGATCTCTTTTTCGGACCAAACGACATATTATCGTCCAATGGCAGACGTGGTCATAGACATTCACATCCACAAAATACGACTGTGATGAATCCATTCTTGGGATTAATGGATGAGTTTTTCGGAAATGGTTCAAGCAATGGGTTCTCCTCATTTTCCACATTTAGCAATGGTGGATTTGGTGGCGGCGGCGGCGGTGGTGGTGCTACAAAGCGAACGTCAACATCTACAACATTTTTCAATGGCAAAAAAATTATGACAAAGAAGTAAGCAATTTTTACGATCTTTATGGTTTTGTACTATGAAGGCAGAGATCCGACGAAATTATAGAAGTTTTACTGTCTAGTGACGCAAAACACAGCGAGTAGTCATAGGGCGTGTTTTAATTTTGGAAAATGTCTGACCAGACGACGTTTTCCTTGAAGATAATCGATTTTGACGTCAAAATGGCAAAGTTTTGATTCCGAGGTCGCGAAATCAAGTCGAAAAACTCGTCTCTGTCGAAAATTATTTATTTTTGGACTTTGTAGATTTTGATAGTTTCTATCAATTGTCCTATTTCACTCATTTCGTTTGCTGTTTCAAACGGCAGATGAGAGAAACGCATAATCCACACATAATAAAAATAGATTAATGTCGTTGGCAAACATTAGAACATTGAGAACAGCTTCGTTGCTTCTATCTGCATATTTGCGAACTTCATTGTTATTGACTAACATTGACATAGCAAGTGTGAAGTTTGTACCAAACGAAATAAGTGCAAATTCTAGATGTCGATTGCAGCGCCTTGGTGGCCAGCGATGGCCTCGAATAACAATAACCTGCCTTAACAACCCGTGATGGGTTAAAGGCTAGATCATTATTTACTAGTTTTCGCTGTTTGTGGTTCCACTTTTTGAGATCGTTTCATTACTGGAAAGTTTTTTACTGTGTCAGTAATCTGTGCGACAGACCCAGTGGTATCCACAAGATGGAGCAGCGAAACCTAGAGTAGAATACCGGCGTTTCCCAAAAATTCCTTCCACCGGTAAGCTTTGTTTTGTTTACAAATCTAATCGGAACAAATCCGTCTGCGGGTGAGTTTCTAGCCAATGCACTGGCAACTCAATCTCATAGCAGCTAGCAAACGTGTTAACCACCAAGCTGTCGAGTTGTTACAAAAACCTAAATCTAAGCGCACGTTTACGATTCGGTTAATTGTATTTTCCAAAATTTCGGAAATCAAAAACTTTTCATCGAAATACTTTTTTCTTGAATTGAAAATATTATTTCAAAAATTCAATGATGTTTTTTAAAATTAATTTGGAAAGATTTTGAATTTTTAAAATGTGTTTTTTCGATTTTTTTTTTTGTTATTTTAAAATTTTTTTCGGAAATTCATTGTTTTCGAAAATTCATTTTTTTCGAAAATTCATTTTTTTTCGAAAATTCATTTTTTCGAAAATTGAGGAAGGAAAAGGAATATTTAAACATTCAGAGTCTACTTCGTACGGATATCTGTTAAGCGAACAAAAACCTCTTTAAAGGTAAAGTGTGACGCAGTCCGCAAGTCTGCTTCCAAAATTAATGATACCGCTTGAGGTGACGCTATCGCTGATAATACGCAAATAGTTGTTTGAATTGAATCTTAGCTTGTGGTCAAGTTTTATTCTTTAAAAAAATTGCATCACTTTTTTTAAAACAAAATTGCAATGAGTTCAAAAAATTGCGTCCAAATGCAAGACCCAAGAACGAAATAATTTTTCTGTACTTTCAGTTTTCACGCTGCAAAAATTAAACTTGTTAATTAAATTGGTTTGCGTACTTTCTGACACTTGCTGACAACTTTCTAAGACTTTCTGGTACTTGCTTACAACTTTCTGACCCTTGCTGACAACTTTTTGACACTTGCTGACAACTTTCTGAAACGTGCTGACAGCTTTTTGAGACTTATGAGAACTTTCTGAGACTTGTTGACAACTTTCTAAAACTTGCTGGCAGCTTTCTGAGACTTAATGACAACTTTCTGAGACTTTGTGACACTTGCTGACAACTTTCTGACACTTACTGTTTGGACACTTGCTGACAGCTTTCTGAGACTTGCTGACAACTTTCTAAAACTTGCTAACAGCTTTCTGAGACTTGCTGACAACTTTCTAAAACTTGCTGACAGCTTTCTGAGACTTGATGACAACTTTCTGAGACTTTGTGACACTTGCTGACAACTTTCTGACAATTTCTGGTACTTGCTTACAACTTTCTGACCCTTGCTGACAACTTTGTCACACTTGCTGACAACTTTCTTAGACTTGCTGACAACTTTCTAAAACTTGCTGACAGCTTTGTGAGACTTAATGACAACTTTCTGAGACTTTGCGACACTTGCTGACAACTTTCTGACACTTGCTGATAACTTTTGGACACTTGCTGACAACTTTCTGAGACTTGCTGACAACTTTCTTAAACTTGCTGACAGCTTTCTGAGACTTTGTGACACTTGCTGACAACTTTCTGGTACTTGCTTACTGACCCTTGCTGACTACTTTTTGACACTTGCTGACAACTTTCTTAGACTTGCTGACAACTTGCTAAAACTTGCTGACAGCTTTCTGAGACTTGATGACAACTTTCTGAGACTTTGTGACACTTGCTGACAACTTTCTGGCACTTTCTGGTACTTGCTGACAACTTTCTAACCCTTGCTGACAACTTTCTGAGACTTGCTGACAACTTTCTAAAACTTGCTGACAGCTTTCTGAAACTTGCTGACAACTTTCTGACACTTGCTGACAACTTTTTTAGACTTGCTCCGCTACCGCTCCGAGCATGATTGACATCAGACAATTTCTACATGTTGATAAATGATACGAACTGAATATTAAGTTTTATTTAATTTTTATATCGGTACTGAGAGCTTCGATAAGATATGAAGATGATTTGGACATAATTCAGCAAAAACCCTCTATCTCAATCATTTTCTCTCTCGTTTCGGCACACTTTGATCGAAATCAAACGTGAGATGAATATTTGTCTGAATTAAAGGTTTCTAGTTTAACGACGTCCATTTATGGGTCAACATTGGGATAGTTCAGTGTCTAGGTTTTCGTGCGGATCTCTTGGATATCTAAAATTTTTGACAAATTTTGCTCTAATTATGCTTTCGTTTCATTTCAGAATTTATGAAAACGGTAAGGAAACTGTCATGTCATACGAAAATGATGTACTAAAATCAAAGACTGTTAATGGAGTAGCCCAAGCTTTATCCTATAATTAGAAAATAAAAATTGATTTAGTTGTAGCAAATGAAAAACACAACAAATATTAAGTAAAAGAAAAGAAGATTAAAATAAATTAAAATTATTATCGAAATCAATTTGAAGTATAAAATTTGTATAAGTCAAAACATTTGTTCAACAAAATCAGAAATACAAAAGGTTTGTTTGAGAGCGGCATGGCTCTGATTTCGTTTTGAATGTTTAAATTGTAAACTCTTATCACTAAACAAGAATTGTTAAACAGTTTCTTTTAGATATTTTTTCTGTTGATTGGACGAAAAAATGATTTTGAATAAAAGTTAAAAATATGATAACAACAATTTTTGGTTTCAATCTCAAAAATCTTTGGAATAATTGTGTTTATGCTTGAGAAGAAAAAATCTGACTTACTTTTAATATTTGAAAATTTCAATGTGCTTTTCGCAATTTAAAGTTTAAGAACCGAATTCTTTTCAATATTTTTGTTTTCGTTTTGTTACATTTGAAGTGATATTTACTTAATTATTTGTACAGTCTTAATGGAACAAATGAGTTTTTTTTGCAAATATTATTTGTCGTCCGAGTCGCATCTACTACATTTTCACTGTGCGTGTCATTCAATTAGCATAGAAGTATTTTCACGAATCGATACTTTCGTACACTGAAAATTCAAACAACTCAAAATGTAGAAAAAAAAACAAATTTCAATCGCCAAAGCCACACATACTCAAGTTATTTTGTGGAGCAATTTTCTTTTCATCTAATTATAATAAATCGGAACGACAATGAAGTGGAAAGTTTCAAAAATGTTTCTCATAGATGGAGTTGCTGGGAGTTGACTTTTGCCGTAGGCCGACAAGGGCAAATCTAACCTGCGATCAGAACAGAAATGGTTTGTGTATGGAAAATTCTTAAATCATTTAATTAATTAACTAAACAAAGACACTGAATGCCAGTTGACCAATACCAGAGCACTGCTAATTCAAAATCTTCACACATTTCTACAACATTAAACGTAGTTTTGATTTGTAAACGAGAAAAAAGAAACAAAACAAACCAGTAAAAATCGCCATACATTGTTATTGTATACCAATCATATTTTCATCTCAAAAATAAATAAATAAATAAATAATGAAATGTAACGATTAATTTAAATAGAAACTAAAAAGCAAAATAAATGAATTAACAAAAATGTTCACAATTTTCTGTGGATGTTTCATATTATTATTTTTGGTTTTTTTTTTATTTTTAATTTAAGTTGAACTAAGATTTTTTTTTGGAGAAGGAAATAGTTCTTTTTCTTTACAAGTAAAACGACGAAAGAATAATTTTGATTTTGATTTTTTTTATTTTAGCGTTTAGTAGTTAATATAATTTAAAAACAAAAACAATAGTTTAACTGGGGACGACTGGAAATGTTAATTCTGATTTTTAACCCAAAACTTGTAAAAAAAACATGAAAAATTTAAATAACTATTTTATTCGCCGCATTGAAAAAACAAGTAAAATAAAAAATAAATTAAAAAAAGATAAACTTTTTCATTTGCGTCGTTTCCCAACAATCCAGACATTTTCGATCTTTGACTAATTTTGTCTAAAGCTTAAACGCTTTATGAAGGCCCGGTGAAATAGCCCTATCGTTGAAACATCGACGTTTGCAGGTCCTACGTCACTCATGTTTCGCACCACGTTCTAAGACGTTTAATTCTGTCGTCCTTCGATGAGTATCAGAATCTCGTCAGGATCTGACTGATATGATGATAGCGGCCAAATTATTTTTGTACGTACAATAAGCACAACCTGTACACAGAAAGTACAATGTGAATAGATGTGGCAAACACAATTCAATCCCTGACGACGAAAACTGTTTTGTTTTACGAAAGCTCGGAAGAATAAATACATTTTAAAATAATTACCACGTATCTAATTAATAACAATGAATAGAATAGATGTTGCAAAAAGATTCGAACGTATCAAAGTAAATGTTGCCTTAACTCTTAAGTGTATGAAATTACTACGACATTAAATTGGATTGGTAATTGCCGAAAGGGCAATATTGAAAAACCCGTCCGAATA
Organism: Pseudolycoriella hygida; assembly: GCA_029228625.1. Classification (NCBI taxonomy): domain Eukaryota; kingdom Metazoa; phylum Arthropoda; class Insecta; order Diptera; family Sciaridae; genus Pseudolycoriella; species Pseudolycoriella hygida. Next base: position 15,481,554 of record CM055403.1, on the reverse strand, counting down.
AACGGCGCAAAAAAATCTCCAATCCTTAAAAAAGCCCTAAAAAAATTCGAAAAAAATTGTACCTGGCCCGATCTTAGAACCGACCTAAAGCACTTAGAGGCCTCTGACCCATGCTTCCATAGATAAAAAAGTTTGCCACTGACACCGATCTTCTATCTTTTATCGTTCTCAAGATGTTTGAATTTTTCGAAAATATATTGTCTAGATCGATCCACTCAGTTCAAGTCAAGATGGCGGCAGATATGGACGTGTTTGTTTTGCTCTGAGTAAGTTTCGTTTATTTTTTGCCCTCTTCGCGTTTTAAATCACAGTTTCTCGTAAATAAGTTAAGTTAAATTAGTGTGTGTTTTTGTAACTTTTTTAGATATCAATTAAAATCTGCATTTTCTTTTCAAGCAACGTAGTGCTCACATAACCTCAAAGTTACAGCGTTTTTCGGGTGTTTGTTTTGTTTTCTTCATGCAAAACAATCGGCGTTTTGTGTTTGTGATTTTGGTATAGAATTTCAAGTAGGTGTTTGTCTACGGTTACGGTTAACTTCTTCGCTATTCATATAGCAATTCTTTTTTGGCAAAAATAAATGAGCTTGCGCTTAGCATCTCAGGCACGTGTGTGATGTCCCCATTGAGGCTTGAACTTCCAGTGCGGTTCGGCTTACCAGGCCGTCCCACTGTACTCATTATTGGTAAAAACGGTCATAGGCAGCCTCGGACGAGTGTTGGTCACGGGGTACGACCAATGCGGGACTCGAACGGTACCCCATCGTTGACGATCAGGCAATGTAAAAAGGTTGATGGTTTGTTTATTGGAAGTCTAAACGTTAATGGGGGTTTTAGGGGTCGCAAGGGTGAGTTGGTGGACTTGGCAATGGATTATGGTGTAGATATATTAGCGTTGAGCGACATTAGGACGAAAGGGCAGCGCGAAGAACTGGTGGGCGGTTATAACGTGTTTTCGTCTGGTGTTCAGTCTGGTAGGGCGAACTGGGGAGTTGGAATGGCTATCAAAAGGGAATTAGAAAAGTTTGTTTTGGGCGTGCGGTATGTAAGTGAAAGGATCATGTGGGTCTCCATTAAGCTGACAGGAGGTATTTA
>CM055403.1:15449978-15479960 GCA_029228625.1 Pseudolycoriella hygida | reverse complement strand
TTCAGCGCAAGCGTCACCTCCACTGATATCATTAATTTTGGAAGTAGACATTAGGGACTGCGTCACACTTTACCTTTTAAAAGGTTTTTGTTGTGATAAATAAATATAAAACATTTACAAGTAGGAAAACACGTGAAAATTATACAAAATAAAAGGAAAATACAATATAAACAAAGAACGACGATCGATATGGATAAAGAAGAAATAAAGAAAAGTCGATAAGAAAGATAATAAATAAAAATTTGCCAAAGCAGCATCGTCAAAGTGAATAATTAAATAAATCGTCAAAAGGTCAATAATGAAGAAGGTATATAAATAAAAAAAATTGCCAAAGCATCGTCAAGTAAATAATCATCGTCAGAACTTCAGAAAACGCAAGAAGGAGTCGCCAAGATTAGCCACAGGCGTCCGCCGTCAAGATGAAATGAGAAAAAGAACAGCAAAAAATTTTCCACATGAAAAGAAATTTTATTTTAGTTTTTTTTAAACTTTTGAAAAATAGAAGAAGGGTTAATCACCGGATTGGTGCTTGCGGTTTTAGTTGTAATAGAAGTGAAAAGAAAGCACCAAGCAAACACTATCCAACCATATCAAATTCGCCAAAAATCGAGTCGTCAAGCCCACGAACTTCATTCCTGAATGCAAGAGATGGTAGCGTCGGATCTATGTGAGCAGCAGCAAGGTTGAATAACCGACTTGCGAAGTTAAATGGTGAGAATGGTGAATAATCACAGTTTTTGCCGGATATCCGAATCATGGAATATTTACGCAATTCAAGAAACTTCGAATTCAATTTGCCAGTCAGAATATCATGAATGAAGAATACTGCTACGTTGGTGCGTCGTCGTAGAAGTGATTTAAGGTTGAGGTCGGCACATGTATCTGCATATGGGCGGATGCGATAACTTTCGTTATCGTTGTCAATGTATCTATCACGGTTGGCGTATAGAACGAATTGCCTCTGAATACTCTCTGATGACTGGATGTGGACTGAATGGTGAGGTGCCCAGACCAAACAATTTTTCCTTTGACACCGATCTTCTATCTCTAGATGTTTTCAAAATATTTGAATTTTTCCAAAATAAATTGCCTAGATCGATCCACCCTAACATTAGCGGCCATCTTAGACTCGGCCCGGGCTTACATTTTCCTTGGATGCTCTTAAGGCTTTCATTACCTATCGAATGGAAAAAGAATCACGAAAATCGGATGGAATTCACTCGATTTATGTATAAAAAACAAGTAGTGCCCTTTAGTGTACAAGTAGTGGGTCCGCTTCTTTAGGGCTCTAGCTAGGTCCAGCGACCCAAAGTAAAAGAAATTTTTCCGCAAATTGTTGGGCATTCCCAGATCTTTCGATTGAGGAAAACTTTTTGAAAATCGGCAAAGTTTACTCGAGTTATGCACGAAAAACACGTAGGGCCCTTGTAGAGACTCAGTTTTAAAGCCCTGGCTGAGTCCAGGCGCTCAGATTCAAAAAAGTTTCCTCCATAAATTGTAGGGAATTGCTTTATCTTTTGAATAAAAAAAAATATGAAAATCGAAAAAGTTTTACTCGAGTTATGAACAAGAAACACGTTTGGCCCTAGCAGAGACACTTTTTTAGTGCTCTAGCTAAGTCCTAGGGCTCAAGATCAAAAAAGATTCTTCCATAAATTGTCGGCCATACCCAGGCCTTTCAAACAAAAAAAGTTTTAGAAAATCGGAAAAGATTTACTCGAGTTATGTATAAAAGACCAAAAACCACTTAAACTGCCCTAGTTCATTGACCCTTGGGCCGACAGTGCCCAGATTCAATCTCAAAAAAGATTTTTTGATTACCTTTCAAGAAAAAAAAAGGTTTTTGAAAATCGGTTGAGTTTTACTCGAATTATCGTGTTGACGGACGGACGGACGGACATTTTTTTATTGCTGATTCGTCATCTAAGGACCATGATCGATGCTCCCCCCTACTCCCGGGTCGAAATTTGACTGATTACAAACGCCGTGGTAAACGCAATAGACCGCTTTTCGAAGCGCTGCGTTCTTCGTACGAGTCTAAAAATGTCCGTCCGAATGGTACCGAATTAATTTCACTCGAAACTCATGATTATTATATGCACCGAAAGCAAGCCGCTTTACATCAAAATTAGCGCTAGAATGCTTAAGCTCCATACAGACCCTTGCTGCCCACAAATCAGTCAAACTAGTCTGGGTCCCAGGGCACAGCAACATCGAAGGAAATGAAAAAGCTAATACCCTGGCCCGGGCAGAATGTGACAGCAGTCATGACGGCCCTAGTCCAAATATAGGACTCCCCACTAGAGTGAGTTGATAATAACGCAGAAAAGTTTCTCTCATGTACCTACAACCGAAGACGTGTGTGTTGTAAAATGGGTCAAAATTGACCCAAAAACGATCCACTTATAAAAACATAATCAAAAACTTCTTCAGGAGATCATACGAGAATCTATGGAAAGATTTACCGAATTGCAACCGCAAAGCCATAATTACCATATGTAGGAGATGCGGTTTCGATGAGGAAACTCCACTTCACCTTCTTACGACCTGCCCAACACTAATAAAGACAAGAGCAACCATTCTCAACAACCATATACAACCATAACAACCTTTCAATGGAATCGCCCACTAATTACATTTTTCTGAAATGGTTTACTAAGGAGTTCCAACTATGACACCAAGTTGTAATCAATTTATAAATTACTGTTATGAAATTGATGCCAATAAACAAAACTTACTATCTCTACTCATATCCGTCCCTGCCTCAGGTCCGTAGCTATGGAAGATATGGATTGCCGGACCTACCTGAATGTCTTGCGCTCTGCTAAAAATTTCAAAAGAATTTTTCAATTCAATATTTTCATTTTTGTTTGGCGAAAAGCTATAAAGTTTTCGTACAATGTAAAACCCTACGAGATAATATACAGAGTTACCTAGGGATTTTTTTCCCGAGCCTGGGATTTTGAACAGGGCCCGGTTAGTTTTCAGGGCCCGTTCCGTGGCCGAAAATGAAAAAATGAAAACCGGAATGCTCAGATTTTCAAAATTTACACCTGCGGCGCTAAAGAAAATACTTTTATGCAATGCCGTTGTGAAAAGTGAAATTTTTCATGCTTCGTTTCGGTGACGTTAGAGAGGTCGTTTTATAACTGGTTTTACTTTTTATCACAAGTGATAAAAAGTAACTTTTTATCACTCATTTGAGTGATAAAAAGTTACATTTTGTCACTAATGATAAAAAGTAACTTTTTATCACTCATTTGCCCATTTGGGTGTTCATTCAAAGTTCATTCAAAAGTTCACGTTTCACAAGTTGTTGCATAAAGTCTTGTATGAAACACGTTGCGAAATTGGTTGTTTTTGTCACACGATGTGGTTATCCAACTCGCTTCACTCGTTTGATAACTTCACATCTAGTGACAAAAACAACTCCATTTCGCAACTAGTTGCATAAATAACTATAATTTACATTAAAAAGAATTAGCAAATTCCATTTTCCAACGCTTTCTCCTGAGAAATTTGATTAGTGAAATACTTACTTATAAAAGAAACTCTAGTCTAGAATCCAGAATTCAAAGAATTTTTCGTCTGCGGTGCTAAAGCCCATACTTTTTAGAAAGACCTTATTGCAATTAACCGACTTTGTTGACCAATAGCTTGCTTGCTTTAGAAAAAATATGAAAAACTGAACTTCTTCTTGGAAATGAGGCCTCCTCATTGAAATTATGATTCCGGACACTGAAAATCGCCCAGTCCAAAATCCTTATAAAAGGCACTAATTGGAGCAGAGCGAATATGATGTTCTCGAAATTTTCACAAAAATATTTGAAAATATGAAATATGAAAATATTTTCTCTAAAATAGGCTCTGGATTGGAGTCTATCAAAAATCCGATCCTCTTCATTTAATTCTTCTACATTCCACAAAGAAACAATTTAGAAAAAAGTGTAACTCAAAGTTATCAAAACCTACTCACTTAATAAACTCACGGAGCACGTTTTGCTTGTGCACAATTTATAGCAATACTAAAAAATAGGGTAATTAATCGTGAGTTGTTTTGACACAATCTTGAAGAGCTCTAGCAGTGTACATTGTACAAACATAGAAGTAAAACACAACCAAAGACCCGTACGTATCAGAATAGATGTGGCAAACAGAATAGATGAGAACTTGAACGTATCTAAATATACAAATAAGCAAACAATCCAACGTTTTCTGTACTTTTATAAATGTAAGAATTTCAAAGATCCATAGAAATTACCCAAGGTAATGTCAAAGGCCCTACCGAAGTACGTCTCAGACCATTCAAATCTAGAAAAGCTTATATCCAAGGACTTAGCCATTTCCCCCTAAAACCCTGAAACACGTGTTATCTAAAATTTTCTCTACAACTTTGCCTTTGGAACCAATTTTCTAACTCTCATAATTCTGGAGATTCGGGTCATCCTGCCTAATCATGGAAGAACTGCTCTCATCACATGGGAAAAGTCACTCTCATCAGATGGTCGAAATGACATCGGCTGTTTTTCTCACTTCGCATAAATTCTAAACTTCGGTTAGAAGACACAAGAAAGTTAATTTGTGACTCTCGCAGCAAGTAAAGCTCGAAGGAGGCCTCCCGTGGCCTCTCCACTCTTCGGCAGGGGCAAAGGAAAATTCCTTTTTAAGTCTTTTGAATATTTCAACTAAGGATAAGTTAATATTTCGGTCGGGCTTTCGTAAATGACTTTTCGGAAGTTTCCCCATCTAATGTAGCTTCTTTCATTCCACAGGTAACAACTCACGGTTAAGCACCCTAACAGCAATCGTTTGAAAGTTTATGTATGATTTTTCCTGTCTATGGTTACGTTAATACAAACAATAAAATGTTAAATATTTCCTAGTTTGGTACGAAGTTTTTTATTGTAGAGCAAGTGTTTTTTTTTTTGAATTCGGTAAGGAAAAATCACATTTTAATTCTAATGGACATTTTTCCAGTAACATAACATGCTGCATTTCGGCGACTGCATGATTCTCATGATACTAATCAGCCGGGCGAATCTGATCCGAAATACTGTTGCTGACTTCTCCAACAAGACAAGTCATGAGATTTCTACAAACATTTTTAAGATTCCGTATTTGAACGAAACAATTACCTGCAAATCAATCGGTAGTCCTACAGCAGAATTATCGTTAATCTTTGCCCATGGAACAACCTTGGGTATTTCGAGCCCCGCCATCATGAATTTTGCCGAAGGTTTTTCCGAATTCAAAAAAATTATCTGTTTTGAAGGAAGTAGAAGCTTTCGTAAACTTACTCAAAGATTCGAAGCCGTTTGCAGACATGAACGAAGTGACGTAATCGGCGGTCGAAGCATGGGATCACGGTCTGCAATTGTGACCGCTAAAAAATTTGCCAACGTGAAAGCATTGATTCTGGTGAGTTTTCCGCTAGTGTCTACAAATAGAGTGACTAAGAACAAAGTGTCTAGGAAGCACTTATTGTTTGAAATCGACAAAGGTGTAGATGTCCTGTTGGCAATAGGGGACAAAGATGATAATTGCGACTTGAACGAACTAGAGGTACTGAGAAAGCAAATGAAGGTCAAGACTTGGTTGGTTGTTGTGAGTAACGCTAATCACAGAATGGATATAAATTCGCCGGAAGCAACGGAAGCGATTGGTAAAATGGTAGGCAGAATTGCGGCTAGATGGATAGATGAACGCGATGAAAACTTGACAAACTCCAGAATAAAATGGGACGAAGAAAAGAAGGACGTTATTGTCGATCCATGGAATTAATGAGGACATGTCACAAGCACAAGATAAATTAATGATCTTAAGTGTTCTTTTAAATTAAAAGACTATAGATGTGGAATCATAATGTTTCTTGTGAGTGGGTCCTTTCGTTGACTTGGTAAAAGTTAAAAATGAAAGAACAACGCGTCTTTCTCAACTTTCTGAATTCATCACCACGCAAGTGGCGCAGAATTTCATGGCGCGATAGTCGAATACCAGATAAAGACACACGGAAAGACGTGCCTTGTAGGGATTCTGGATTGCACAATTGACACCAATCAGCCAACCCCACCGAGGTCATCACCAAATTCATTTAATTCTTTTTTGGTTTTATTTCCTAAGGCGCTCTCAAACACCAAGTATCCAGTAAGCGTGATCTGACAATGGAACGAGAAATACGATTTTTTTCCCACGTTGGCGATTAGCCAGCTAAATGGGGGTGAGACTATAGGCCCACGCGGGCGATTAACCAGACCTATGGGGGAGAGACTATTCGCAATTATTACCTATTATAAAAACACAATGCCTGTCAGTGGGTAACGCTTTTGCCATCGAAAACCAAAAAAATACTTTTTTATATGTTGTTGGTGATGGTCTGAAACGTGGAGAAAACTTGGTCAGGTGTGTGATATTGTTGTGAAATAAGGGAGTTTTAGGTCAAAAATGGGTCAAAATTGGAAATGTTGTAAAAGTTACTTACGGAGCAGTTGCAGAGTTTTGGTCGGGGAAGAAAAGTCTTAGAGTTTTGGATTGCCAACAACTTTGTAAAAGACTACTTTTTCATCCGACTTCATCCAAACAGCGAAAACAGCTAAAATTTCGGTGGTTGCTCAATTATTTGTTAGGAAACTTTGACTGTTAGACAAAGTAGACTTGATTTTTGACCGTCAATAGCTAGCGGAGGTCCAGGGCAACAAAACTGGCTAATAATGTTGGTCAAAAAAATTCCATACTCCTAAGGTATAGGGCATTTTTCGACGATTCAGTCCAGAAGGGGAGCACTTCTTCAGCTAAATCTCGGTAAGTAGTGTTCGTATTGGGGGCACTGAGGTATCAAATGAAAGGTATTAACCTAACGAAGAAAATGACAACTGACTTGGGAAAATCGGTTGCGTGGTTCAGCTGCGAGACTCAGTCAAAGTGATCAAAAAAGCTACGCTGCCCGAAAAAAAATCAAATACAAGAGGAAATTTCGAAAAAAAACATCAAAAGTCTTTACTGCTAAAAAGAAGGCGTTGCTAACACTCCTCTATCCAATCCAATGGCGGTGGGGATAATTCCCCGATCGATAATATACGTGGCCGACCAACATTTCAAAGGCCTTCACTGCTAAGAAAAAGAAGTTGCTCAATCTAATGGCGCTGCCAGCGGAGGTGAGTTTAATCAATTTCCTATTCGTCCGGGTGATAATTCCCAAAATTTTTACTCCGGGCGATAATTCCCCGATGGATAATATACGTGGTCGACCAACAACCATTATCTCAAAAGTCCTTACTGCTAAAAAGAAGACGTTGCTAACACTCCCCTATCCAATGCATATTAGTGGGAATGAACGATTTGAGCTCTTCAAAATTAAGCGACGCGAAAACTATATATACTTCTTCTAAAGTCATCATTTTCGCGGGCGGATAGTTTCTCCCCCATAGGGCTGGCTAATCCCCCGCGCGGGCGAATAGTCTCTCCCCCATATTGCTGACTAATCGCCCGCCTGGGCTGATAGTTTCTCCCCCATAGGGCTGGCTAATCGCCCGCGCGGGCGAATAGCATCAGCCTTTTTTTTCTTTTTTAAATCATTCCTTAGGTTGCAACCATCGATTATAATAGCAAAGAAAAAACAAATTTTAAATCACTTTCAAAAATTCAAAATTTGATTTTGTTTTGAGCTCTCGAAAACTGAAATGCTTGCTGTGTGCTTGTCCTCAGTTCGATGAATAAAGTTTTATTAAGTTGCTTATGTTTACACCGGACTCTAAGCGAATCAAACGAATGCACCTGGTTGTGTCAAAATTTCTTTTGTTCTCTCACTCAACCACGTGCGTTTATTTACCAATATATAAGCATAAGCACGTGCATTGGCATTTCCAACGTTCACATTTTGTATTGTTGGTACTGATCGGCACTGATAAAAATGCTGTAACTGAATATTTGGCGCTTTATTTTGAATCGTGATTTTAATTTTCGTTCTAAAAAAAATAAATACATTATTCGCATATGTCGTAGAATAGTTTTTATCTTAAGAAATGATAATTTATCAATATCAAATAAAAGTAGTGAAACAGGCATCTTCCATTCAATCCAAAGGTTTAAGTAGTTTTTAGTCACCATTTTCAAGAGGGAGCTGAGTTGGACAATTTTGCGTAAGGGTAAGGACTCATTAGTATTTTCAATAGTTCAATCGTGTTAGGCTACATACCGAAACTGCGGGAGAAAGTCAGAGTGGCCTTTATTCCTAAACCAGGCAAAGCATCTCACGTGCAACTATAGGCCAATTAGGATAACGTCTTTCCTTCTGAAAACAGTAGAAAGGCTGTTGGACGTATACAGTAGAGGAGAAGTCCTACGGGAACTTCCACTACATGCAAACCAAAGAAAAGATGTTGAACGAAGGGAAAGCGGCACTAGGTTGTTTTATGGACATTGAAGGAGCCTTTGACAATGCAGATTTCGAAACCCTAACAAAAGCCGCTCGGGATCGGAGAACGGATGAGGCGGCAATTAGATGGATAGTCAGTATGCTTAGCGGCAGATCCGTCACTGAAACAATCTGTGGGCACAGTGTAAAAATGGGGGTAGCCAAGGGGTGTCCACAGGGAGGAATACTCTGGTGCATGGTCAAACTTGTCAAGCTTCGGGCTTCTTTACCCAAGGTTACTCGGACGACGTAGTCACATTACTGTCAGGCACTTGCACAGCCACACTGAGGGACCTTATGAAAACAGCACTGTGGAAAGCTGGTGCAAATCCAACAAGTTATCCGTAAATCCGATTAAGACAAACATAGTACTATTCAGCAGGAAAAGCTCAAAGGAAAACTCTGTGGTACTCTCTTTAAGACCGAGACAGTACCAGTCGCGTCGGTAAAATACAGGGGTGACGATTGATCAGAAAATGACATGGGTGGTCCATCTAGAAGAGAAACTTATCAAAGTAATATGAATGTTCTGGCAGAAACACAGCGATAGTCAGACCAATTCTGTGCCACGGATGCATAGTCTGGTGGCCAAGAGTAGAGGTCAGATGGTCAAAAGAGAGACTAGATAACCTGCAAGGAGTAGCTTGCCTATGCATGACCGGAGTGAAAAACTCCGTTTCAACGCTTGCACTGGCGACCTACCGCCACTAGATCTCTTCATAAAGGCAACCGCATTCAATGTGGCGTATAACCCAGATGTGAAGGAGTGCTGGAAGGCGGCTATGGCGAACTGTATGGGTATGGGGACTGTTGATGCCTAGTGATCAGATGAAGCCAGAACTAATGCTGGACGACAAGTTTACGTGGTCTATACCGGACATGGAAGAATAGCTCAACTCCTCAGAGCCGATCCTACCAGGTAACAGCATTATATGCTTCACTGACGAGTCTAAGAAAGACGGCCTATCGAGAGCATGCTACTACTGCGAAAACCTAGAGATCAGGGCCAGCCAGCATTTGGGGACTCACGCGACTGTACATCAAGCAGAAATTTTCGTTGTCTCACAGTTATGCGAAGAAGAAGCGTTAAGAAAGCTTAGTGATGTAGATACTTTAATTTGTTCTGACAGCCAATATGCTATAGAAGCGATTGGTTCCCACGTGGTCAAATCAAAGCAGGTACGAGAATGTAAAACCAGGTTTAACGAAGTAGGGTCCCATAACAGAGTTTCGCTCATTTGGGTACCTGAGAACATAGAGGGCAACGAGATTTCCGACGGTTTAGCACGCCTAGTACCTAAAAACAGATTCATTGGACCCGAACCAAGGATCAGTATCTCCATGAATATGAGGAAGCGACTAGTAAAAGAATGGCTCTCAAAAGAGCATGAGAAAGCCCGGAAAGAATATGTAAGTGCACACCAAAAACTTCTGAGGAAGGCCATCCAAAAAAGTCAATAAAGCGCTACTGGTACTGAGTAGAACGGACATTAAAAAGACTATAGAAGTGCTAACTAACCACTGTGGTTTAAATTAATTTCTACATAAGATCGGATACGCTGACAGTCCCAAATGCCTGTGCGGTCATGAGGTCGAATCCGGAATGTCCTAGATATAGGGTTTTTCGAAGGCGGAAATGATCAACAAACTAGTGGAATTCATGACTAACAAAAAAGACTCAGCTGAATACCAGAGCAGGCTCATCGAACTCCCTAATTTTGTTATTGTAACTAAACTATTTGACATGCCTACAATAAACGTACTCCCTTATACAAAGGATCGAAGATCCAGGTGCCAGTCAACAGCCAAAAGTTGACAACCCGAAAGATTCATTATCTATCTATCTAGACAATTTTGCGTAAGGGTAAGATCCCAAATTCGTCAGAGCTCGCGCAACGTGAATTCGGGTCGCACAATGTGCGTCCACATCCGAAGTGAGCGTCATTCGACAGAGTCAAACATTTTGCGGACGCTTTATTGGGAAGCTTTTTTCGGGCGGGCCCATAAAATATCGGGCGGCGACAAATTCCGCACAAATAGCCATGACATGACATGCGTAAAGAAAAGTAGCGATAGTGTATTGTTAAAGAATTAAACGAAACAATATATATGACGTCATATTTGTGACGTCTTTTTCATGACGTCATATTTGTGAGGTAATTTTTGTGACGTCATTTGTTAGTCTGCGGGGGTGAAATTGGCTACTCGGGGTGAAATTGGCTACACGGGGTGAATTTGGCCACTCGGGTTGAACTAGGCCACTCGGGGTGAACTTGGTGTCATGAAAATGACGTCACATTTTTCTGACGTCGTATTTGTAACGTCATTTTTATGAAGTCATATGTCTGACGTCATTTGTGCGACTACCACAGGGGTGGTTACCAACGGTCTTTGTTTGCTTCGACCCGTTGGTCCACTGGTGAGTGACGACACCATGGTTTCCTGAGTTGGTCCAGCGGTACCTGGGGTTATTGATTACACCCCTACCGAAGTGGTCTGGTTAAGAGCCTTACCGTGAAAGCCCTCACCGAGGGTAAATCCGGTATCGCGGGGCTGGGGGCCCAGGGTGTAGTGTGTCATGCGAAATGGCCGCATCCGGCCCCAGCACTTGGTTGAGGTGCCTAGTGGCGCTGTAACGCGGGGGCTGTGGTATATAGTGAACTGCGTCGGAACAGTTTGCGCTTAGAAATGGGTGGCTGCACCCCTAGTCCTTCCTGGGCAACCAGCTTGGCGAAAATACAGTAGAAATATGATAGTATTTCGGGCCCTGTCTAGGCCGCGGAGGGTTACGCAAACCTGCCGCATATAGGTGGAGTCACTTCGGCGACTCGCGTTAATTGAGCGTATCTCAATTCCATGCCCATGGGGGTCGTGCGGTTAAGGCTATGCCAGGTACGCACGTTAATATGCATATTAAGCAATTACTTCGTGTCATTTGTGCGACGTCTTTTTTGTTACATTATTTGTGTGACATATTCATAACGTCATTTTGTGACGTCATAATTGAAAGAGTGAAAACATAAAGTAGCTATCGCTTCTTAACAAAGACGAAAACGGTATTTGGTTCACTTGGCTCGCACTTTCATCAATGGAATCGTGTTCTTGGCGTGTTCTCAATTTTTCAGATCAATGAATGCTTTCTCAAAGACGGTATGAGTCTTCCGGCAACGTCTCAGCATCTGTGACACTTCTTCTAACGGTGAGGAAAAAACATTAATTTTTAAAATAAATTTTTATTGCAATTTATTTGTAGAAATTTTCCATTTCCGTATCGTAATATTTTATTAAACACTTTCCTTAATTCTAAAGTCAAAATTTTGTACACGTGTTGACTCGGAAACTCATGTGAAAATTCTTTATCATCGCAATGAATAAATATTTGTTTTTTTTTATTAAATCAAATAAGGACGTTGAAAAATTAACATCGCAATTCTGTTTTTGTTTCGCATTATAATTCACGCAAATTGGTTTTTTGTTGAAATATATTTCCGAAAATCGTTATAATGAAAAACTCATTAATTTCACTCACGTTTAATCGATTTTCTAGTGTACGTGGAATTATGTTGCAACTAAAACTATTTAAATCTATAGGGACTGATCGACATGGTTTAACTTTGTTCCATTACCGCCACATATTGTTCTATCTTCGTCAATTTCAATTCGACTATCTTCATCATTTAGATCTAACGAAAGTACCGATGACCGCCTAGGTTTTTTATTAGCAGCATTTGTCTTATGGTTTGTCCGATCTTTATTGCTGCATTCACTTGAATCACTCTCGTACGATCGTTTACGGAAATTATTATTTTCTAAATTGTCGTCCTTTTGTTCGGTATCACCATCTACCATTCCCGCGCCGCCATTCAAATCATCGACGCTACTACCATTCGGTAATTTCAACTTTTTAGTTCGAAACTCATCAACAACCATATTACGACTGGTGCTACGTAGCGTTCTTGGTTCTTTACTTGAAACATTAAATTTGTCCTTTCGTAAGGTCCTTTCACAACTTAACTTAATCTCACTAGTTCTCAATACAACGGAACAGTTACTTATCACTGCCGGAGGACTTGTAGCCGTTGATGTTACATTGGTTGTTGCTGGTACCTTCGTTTCGACTTCATTCATTGCAATCGATGAAACACCATTGCTAGCGTCCGTCAGCCCTTCATTGAAGCCGTTTTTAGTTGCTGGGATCACACCGTTGCTCTTCAGCAGATTATTTTCCTGTTCCAATTCGACAATGGTCTCTTTTGATGCTTTAAGCTCCAATTGGAGAAATAAGATTGTACTTTGCATTCCCTCGACGTCTTCATCAAGTTCTTGAAGAAAATCGTCCAATTCTAATTCCACATGAAAAGACAAGAAAAACATTAATTTCCTCTATTCCCATTACATTAACACAAGAAAAAATCGTTCTACCTGACTGAGATTTCTTTACTTCCTCGCTGAAACTCTTCTGTAGCGCTAAGTCTCCTTCCAATTTGGCTAAACGGCCATTCGATGTCATTTTACCCAGTTCTTCATTTTCTTGATACAATAGTCGGCATTTCGCCATCAACCGTTTTCCCGTATTTGAATCCGGCGTAAATTTCCAAGCGGACAATTCATTTTGTGCTTCCTCCAACCGGGCACGTGTCGCTTGTAACTCATCTTTGAGCTTTTGCAACAAAATATTTGTGACAGGATCGAGCAGAGCATTACGAAAAGCGGTGGGCGTGGGAGTCTGTGCTACTTTCAGTTCGGTGATTTGGACCTAACGGATAGCATTCAATTAATGGCAACGAATTGGAAAAAATCAATTTAGAAAATAATTACGGCGTAATCTTGGATTTCTTGTTCTTTGAGTTGAAGTCGTCGAATCAATATTCGTTCGCGACGTTGTGATTCAGCGAATTGCTGTTTTAATCTCGCTTCAGATTCACGAAGTGACTGGAGTTCTTCTGCAAGAGAAAATGTGTGATTAGGGAACGAAAGGACGCATCTTCTGATATTCTAACATTTATTGTACACAAGACAAGTACAAGACTTGACTGATATAGAGAAGAAACAAGAAATGAGCACAGGAAATAGAGAATTCTTTTGCTAAAACTAATTTTCTTATAACTGTAGTCGAGGATTGACACTCATGCATTCTTTACTTCTGTGCTCATTTCTTCATTCTTTCTACAGATTCTTCAACCATCTCTTAATATCGTGCGATTAAGATAACTATAGCTTTTAATAAGTCGCTTCAAAATCGAGAATTCTTCTAAATTTTATCGAGAAGTCAATCCTTCCGGCAAGAAAAACGCTTATTCCACTGTTAATAATCTTCGCTTCCACATAGTATCGTACAATGATAAATCTACGCTTTTAGCGCGTCAACGGGTTAAGGTCAAAGTATTTTCATAACACGACAAGCTGTCAAACTATTTATTTGCTAATAACCTCGAGTCATGAAAATCAGTGTACCTTGACTTAAGCTGTTGACGCACTAAAAGCGTGGATTAGATGCAGGAGTGTTACTTGAATGTAGTCTGGTTGTGTCATTGGCAGTAATAACCTCGGTTGCTTTTGCGTCGTTTTTTTATTATGCCGGTGCAATATTGATGCAAGACTCATTTTACTTTACTAACTAAATACAGAGAATTTATCACAAATTTAACTTGCTTTGCGCTCGTGTGATTTCGTATTCGGTTTGGCACGCTAAAAAACCTTTTCGCATGCGTTAGAATCTTCGTGCAATGACTTACATCAATTCTATGACTATTCAAACGTTGTATAAGTGTTGCATGCAACTTAAAGCAATGAATTAGAGTTGATTTTCGTTCAAATTTCGTTCAACACTTTCGCTTATACAATACAAATGGTATAAAACCTGCCATAACAATAGAAATGTATTTTTGTTCTAAACACAATTACTTCTTTAGCAACTTGAGCAACATTCACACAACCTTTTTTAACCCTTATGAATCCGCTTTATCTAATAAGAAACAATGCTCTCATGATAAAGGGATCTATTCCCATGCATTCTTTACTTCAAACGAGTGTATCTTTATTTCCACTCGACCAATCTGCATTGAAACTTTTATGAGTTGTCTTCATTCTTTACAGAAACTACTAAGAAAATTTCATCGGATTTCTTTGAGCAGAAACAAAGATACACTCGTTTGAATTAAAGTATGCATGGGAATAGACCACTTTGCCATGAGAGCGACGATATGCTCCTTGTAAAGTTTACACATCAGAAACGCATCTTTTGTGCATCACTGAGGCAACAGCGATGTGTAAGGATCGGAGTGGGTCGACCCACACCTGATCCACAATTTTAGCGGGTCGACCCACACCTGACCCACAATTTTAGCGGGCCGACCCAAAAAAACGATTTCTGTGACTTCTACAACTGTGGGTCGACTTGCTAAAATTGTGGGTGAGGTGTGGGTCGCTTCGCCCCGATCCTTAGCAATGTGACGAAAATGTAATCTAGCACAACAGCGCCAAACAACATCATAAAAGTTTTTACATTTAATTTATGATTTATGTTGGTTTAGCTAGACGATGCCGCTCCACTCATATTTCTCAAAATCTCTTTTCTCCTTTGTCTACAAATATCCCCTATTTGTTTGACATATGAAATGACAAATGAATGGCACTAATTTGCCCGGAACAACATTTCAACATTTATCTGAGAAAGATGTCTGTTCAATCGTCTTCACATCGTGTTTGTTCTTCACTCACGCGTGCATAAAGAAAATTACAAACATAATGACGCGAACGAATGCCACTTTTTTTCAAGTGAGTGGGTTGTATGGGGATACTTCTTTTTCTGTATACATGAGAGTGTATTGGTTGTGACGGAAAATATTTTCCCATCACTTGGGACGAAAAGTTGATTTCCGCGGTATGTGCACCAACACACTCTCACTATTACAGAAAAATATCTTTCAAAATACCCCAATACACACTCGATCTGTACTTTTCGCTTGGGCTTCGCCCGCGCGTACGTACACATCTCGTGTGTATTGGGGTATGTTGGAATACACTATTGCTCTATAAGCGAGAGTATATTGGTGTGTGTATTTGCATTACTAGGTAGCGAAAGTTTATTTCGCGGCATGTGCACCAACACACTCTCGCGCATACAGCAAAATATCTTTCAATACCCTAATACACGCTCGATGTGTAAGTTAGTTAGTGTCGTTTATTGGTACATCTGATATTACAGTAACAATAATGATCTTACAACTAGGCCTCTCGGTTGGGCCTCTTTTGTATCGACCGCGTGTACGTACACATCTCGTGTGTATTGGGGTATATTAAAATATATCTATTTTAGCGATTTATTCAGTTCATATTTTGTATTTAGCGGGTCAAGTTAGTATTCTTTATAAAATAGAATTAGATGAACTTCTATTAGTATTGGTTTGGTCCGCTTAATAAATCGCAAAAATTTATGTTTTCCCATACAAATTTAATGTTTTGTCACCGACGGAACAGTTGAAACTTGGGTAGTATTGCCTCATCAGACACTGCACTGAGGCAAAACTCAATCTATTTACCTCTAAAGTGATAGTCTAACATTTAAAGACTTTTTGGCGAAAAGAAACCCACAAAATTCCAACAACTCGTGCATTCAAAATAAAATCTTATATTGATCTTCTACACAATGCAGAGCGTTCTATATCCCCACCGTTGGGTTACTTGATAAAAGTTTTCCCTACAGTCCGACATACATGTGTTAGCATATTTGGATTTGGTGAGGCAATACAATTTAGAACAAATCTGCGACATCTTTTTAACTTATTCACCTAAAATGCTTAACATATGCAACATATGTAGTACAAGAAAAGGATTAAACTTTGAAATTTCTGGTCTTCCCTTTTCATTGAAATAATTCACTACCTTGTTGCTTCAAACAGCACGGCAAAGTGCGCCTTACCCTCCATCCCGCTACATATAAGAAAATTTGCTTCCGCAAACTTCGTCTAACACTGACGAAAGCACCTGCAAGCGACGTAGGAATTGTGTTTATAATATACGCCGCCGACGTATTTTATACACCGTGCACGTGTTACGAACGCCGTGCTCGTATTATGTGAGCTCATAACACGTTCGTTACGTATGGCACACTACACAATACACAAATCAGCAATTTGTATGGTAAATCAGAAACTTGTCGGTTTTCACTTTTCATACATCAGAAATTTGTGTGGTAAATCAGAAACTTGTCGGTTTTCACTTTTCCGTTCATGTATTGAGTAGTATGCCATACGTAACGAACGTGTTATGAGCTCACATAATACGAGTAGGGTGTTCGTAACACGTGCACGGTGGATAAAATACGTCGGCGGCGTATATTACAAACACAATTCCGTTCGTTTATTTACAATAAGAAACTCAAAACCTCACGTTACATGAAACATAGATTTAAAGTATGTAGTATACCGCGTCTAATTTTTCGTCACTATCTGGTATGGTGCCTAGGATGGACGCTGCGTTTCCGCGTTGTAATGCTATGTTGATTCTTTGGATGAAAAACGATTTGGCTCGCTTGTCCCCAGTTCTATCCTCCAACTTTTTTCCTATTTCGTCGACCCCAGGTACCAGGTACCCCAGCTACCGGAACGAAGTAGAAATGATCTGCTAACGATGAGTACTTCGTCGTCTTGACAATTTCTCTACTTTTTGCTGCACCGACAGGACGTTTACATGTTGCTTTCAGGTATGTTTTACAGACTGTGTCACCACATGTGAAGTCCCAGATCAACGGCTTACCGTTCTTCCAAGGTATGATTGTTAAGCCGTCTGGTCTCTTGCCGTCGCTTCTGTTGCATCCCGTTGGCTCTCTAATTGATGGGATGTCGCTCGTCGTCAAGACACGTTTTATGAGATCGTTGATGATTTCATGTCTTGCTTTTCTGCCAGCACTTCGTTTGCAGGCCAAACCGTGGAGTCCAAACTTGTCTACTGCTTCCCCACATCTGCATCTATGAGGATGACATAAAGTGGTTCCCAGTCTAAGGCCCATAGAAATTCTGAAAGATTGGTCATCCATTAGATTTCCTAACGACGCTATCGGAAATGCGTTCAACCAGGCCCCAGAATTTTTTGCTCTTGCCGCCAGGATTCTAGCTTTTTCTATATCTGACGTTGCAGTCTCTATGAGTTGTTGATATGTTATAGAGCTGTGATGCTATTGTCCCAGTTTTTTTTGGAATTTACTCGCTGGAAAAGGTGGAGGATCCGTACGCGACAGTTCTCGCCATAACATTGTTGCTTCCGTGACGAATGAATCTGCTGTTGTGTTCACGTATGACGGTAAGATAGCGCTCAATAAATCCTTAACCGAATGTACTGATCCCAAAAACCTCTGTGACGTCTCTGAGACCAATGCCACCATAATTAACTGGAAGTGGTGATTGCCTCCACGCATCATCGTTAAGACTGCAATTCATGATACGTTCAATTGCGGATTTTATTATGTTATTGTATATCTGAACAAGGGGTTGAGGGGAGCAAGAAATTGAGCTTGGGGATTGAAAGCGAATTACGTAGCAGAAAAAAAGCTTGATGGGAGTTCAGCTCCTTTAACCGCTCAACCATAAGTTTTAATTTGGTGATCTTTGTTTGGAATTCTTCACTTATACCATCCGTAGTTAAGGGGGCTCCCAATAACATGATTTCTCTTTCCTTCAAAGTTATGCCAGGGGCGATTTTATTAAAGTTATCGAAGATTTCCCTGTTGATGTCATCATTTAGTCGAAATTTAGTCTGATACGCCATTTGTATTAATAATTTTAGGTCCTCCAAGACAACTTCTGGGCTTCCAGCTACAGAGCCATCATCCAATTACCAGATGTTGAGCTCTGACTTCAAAGCATTTATCATTTCGTGTATCGCCATGCAACACAAACGTGATCCGCAGGGGTCTCCCTGTTGACATCTTCTTTGCGTCATAATTTCAAAATCGCCGAACCATAAGCAAAATGGAGTCCCGTAACATTGCTTGATGAAAGGGTATATTTCCGGACACATTCGCAAGGTTGATGCCAACATAGGATTGCGCTCTAATTCGTTGAAGGCATTGCTGAAATCTAACTTTAAAAAAAACTTTAGTAGAAGTGTGCTTGTGGTTAATAT
The DNA here is from genome assembly GCA_029228625.1 of Pseudolycoriella hygida. NCBI lineage: Eukaryota > Metazoa > Arthropoda > Insecta > Diptera > Sciaridae > Pseudolycoriella > Pseudolycoriella hygida. The sequence goes on along the minus strand of CM055403.1, from coordinate 15,461,428 downwards.
AGCGCTGAGCAGCGTAAGCTCCTGCTTCAGCCCCTCTAGGAGTTCCAAAACCCAGCTGAAGTGGTCGTAGTACATGGCCGAGTTTGTCATATATACGGGAGCATTCAATCTTTGAAACTAGTCTTCGACAGGTACATCCAATCGCTATCGGTCTTACTGTGGCGTCTTTGCTAAATGCACACAAAGAGGCTCCGTAGAAAATATGAGTGACTGCTTGAGGTGCCTATCCATTTATGAGCTTATCTCTAAAAACTCGCAGCGAAGAAATCAATTCGTTGGCTTGTTCGCCGTTTTCTTTCACTAGCATGTCCTTGAGGTGCTGTGGGCGGAGGCCGTCCATACCTGCACCGCTTCCATTTGCAAAGCTTGCGGTCGCTATCAAGACTTCTTGTGCTTTGTGTTTGGTTGTTGTGGGCAAAATCGTCTCCAAATAATCCTTTATAGACAACGTCTTTATTTCGTTCCAAAACTTTAGATTGCGCTTTATTATTGTGGCTAGTGAAAGGTTGCATGTTGTCTTGTCCTTCTGGTCAGATGATTTGAAAGCCACATAAGAAAATGTTAGGAGTTGGATCCAACAAACACCGGTGATCGTTAAAGTTATTATTGCAAGTGCTGAGTAATTTCGATAGATAAAATTCCTGTATTTAAGGTTGATAATACATTCACCGCGTATAATAATACGTCGGTGGCGTGTGTTATAAACAAAAGAGGCCATTCACATATGACGTCACGCTTGCTATAAAAAATGAGTATCCATAAAAAGGTCATAACTCACGGAAATATATTTTTGCATTAATAGAATTTTGTACTTCTGCGCAGCTTTTTAATACTGCAAAAACTTGCGCAGAAGTACACAATTCTTTTTGATGCAAAAATATATTTCCGTAAGTGTAACTCATGCAGGACAGCAAATTATGTTTATAGGACAATGGCTATCCCCCCAAACAAGGGGTGTGTTTGGGGGGGGGGGGTAGCCGGAGTACTATAAACATAATGTCTCAACAGTTTGGAGTTACGAACTTTGTGGATTTTATAGCAAGCGTGACGTCATTTATGAACAGCCTCTAATTCCTACGTCGCTTGTAGATATTTTCCTCAGGATTCAAACTTCCAACTCGGACACTCTTTTTACATACTACCACACACGCATTGTATGCAAACATTATGATTACCACAAACATAAGAAATTGATTTGCCGTAATCATATCATGATTGACACCGCAGATACACAGTTTTAGACCCAACATTATTATAGAAATCGTATTTTGTTTGGAGCCCTCACATTATGCTGTCGATTATCATATTATGTTTTTAACAAACATACAATAGTTTTCCCAAATAAGAAGCATGACATTTTTTTTGTTAATTGCGGCATAGCATGCAGACCCTTTGTATAATTTACTCATAAGTTGGATAAAAAGTATGATTGTCGATTTAACAAATACTACGTGGAAGCATAGCGATGGTAACAGTGAACAAGAAATTTCCGCTCAGAAGGTAAATATTATTAGAAAAAAAATTAGAAAAATCTGCCCGCCACCCAGACCCATATTTGTATGCATCACTCCTCCTCAACTGATTTGCTGACGTTCTTAATTCCAATATATTCATGTGAAAAATTAATTTAAGTACAAAATTAAAATATTTTGATAAATTTTCGTTATTTCATTCGCTAAACGGTAGATGTCGTTCATAAAAATCTTTATCAAACTTAATATTTAGAAATTGGCATACCAGTTGATAATTCAGTTCTAGATTATAAAATGCAATTGATTGTAGTTTTTCACAGCAAATCGCAATAGATGACATCCACAATCGGAATTAAATATTTTTCGCAATTTAAGTGCACTTAATGGCTGTAATGTTGACACATTTTTGTGTGGATTTTAAATTTTTGCAATTCACAAAACACTTTCCGTATCGTTTCATTCAATTTAAACTAAAATGCACAAGCAAAGGCCATTCAAGCAGAAATTTTCTTTTGAATTTTTTATTATTTTTTACGTTTTGTTTTCACATTGCTTCCAAACACATTCACTTTTTAATTTATTTTCCTAATTTGTCGGTAAAATAATTTTTCTCTAGAATAAATGTAGGCACCGTGGAAGCAATTTTCACATTAAAATTTTCCAAACAAAAAAGATTTACACACAATTTGTTGTGGCATACAAAAACAACCCATCGACAGCTCATGCGGCTAGTCAACACTTTTTTTTTCTCGTTCCACTTCGGCCAGAAAGGTGGCAATCATACGTTTTATACCAACACTGAGAGGGAATTAAATTCATAATTTTTTTTTCGATCTTCTTACTTTTGCATACAAACAAATCACCACAAAGTGCTCCTCATTCGTCTACATAACCGAAATATTTGTTTGTCTTTCAACAGACCATTTTGTTTCATACTTACAAACTAAATGCTAAATTAAAACTACTTTTAAAAGACAACGAAGAAAAAAAATATTAAAAAAGTTACCAAACATCGTAGGCAATTTGTTCACTTTTCTCAACCACTGTTTTCTTATCAAAGTCTTCTAAAAGTCAAGTATTTTTTTCCATAGAGTATTTGAAAGCAAATCGATTTATAAGTCCGGCATCGTTGCTTCAGTTTAAATTTAAAAAAAATTTATCGTTTCGGTTTAATTTGTCTTTTGAGTTTTTTTTTTGTCTCACTCGACAGAAACTAAATAAATTGTTCGCTTTTTTTGCAAATGTTTTAAGTCTATAAAAGTAGATTCTGTTTTGGTTGTTGAGTACCTTCCATAGCTACAAATTGTTGTTCGAATGAATCGCCGCCGCTATTCGTTTGTCTGGCTGTTGTTGGTTCGACTGGATCTATGGATTTCTCAGTTGCACTCATTATTTTATTTATTTATTTTACCCGAACGCTGAAACGTTAAATAATTCAGTTTATTAATTCAACAACATTGAATAGCATAACAACTACATCAAATGAAATTATAAGTAATTGCTTGCAACAATGTTGCTTTCGACTTGACAAAGAGAGAAACGGTAGAAAAGCTGTTACTTTGTAACCGAGATGAATGGAAAAAACCATATCGTGAAAACTATAGGTAGAGGTAACGCATTCATGGGCGTTCACCGACTTTCATTAAACAAAATGACGATTTTCATGTGATTTTCACCTTATTTACGAGAAATTGAATTCGTTATCGACTCGAATGCACAGAAAACACATATTGATCAACGAAAATTTCGTAAAAATCAGATCCATTAAAATGTCTGACGTTTCACTGTGCATCAAATTGATGGGAAAAAAAATGTATGAACGTAGTTGACCCGAAAAAATGCTGATGTCAATGAAAATATTTTCCGGGAATTTCGATACTTACACGTTATCCAACACTTTAATTTGATCGTTAATTTATTTTCAACACTTTTACTCACAATATTTTTATATTTTCGATCGGTTTTTTGTTTTAGAAAATTCATAAAAAAGTCATAATCGATAGATCTAAAATTGAAAGTATGCTGTAGAGCGCGCCGCCATTTATAATTGTACTGTGACATTGAAAGCAGAGGCGGCGTTAACATTTTTGGAATTTTATCTAGAACTGTACTAGACCTCAAACATTATCTTTGTTCTACTACTTTTTAAAATTGTCTCCAATCTGCATTGTGATTCATGAATATACCGCTGAAGCGTGTCACTTACAATAAATATTTACATCGAATTTAAACGATTTTTTGGAGTTTTTGAATTTCGTCTACATCTTATAGATGTCGTTTTTTAATTTCCAGTTGCATGGCCGAATCGCAGTCCTCACATCCCAAAAAAAAATCGTCCACAAACCCAAAAAACTCCATACAAAAAGTTTTTTCCCCACGCCCCCTCCCCCTCCAAATTAATTTAAAAAAAACAACGTCGCAGCAGCCTCCAACGAGCCCTTACTCATCAAAATCGGTTGAAAATTGGCTGTGATATCGATGTTTGAAAATGACATTTTTGTATGGAGAATAAATTTTTCTATATTGTTCTATATTGTATTATGGAAACTTTTTTTCTGATCTGTCGGTTTCTATCCATCTATCTATGTTCTAGTATCTATGTTCTATCTATCTATGTTCTATCTATATCTATGTTCTATATGTATTAATAATTTTCGATCTCGAAAACTAGACAGCCGATCTTCCTGAAATTTTCAGGGATTGTTAGTCTCGGCCCCAAATGAAAAATTGCATATGCCGCTTTTCCGCGAAAATGCTAGAAAAGCCGTGGCGTGTGGAAAAGTGGTCAATTTTGAGGGTTTTTTAGGTAATGCTCGGAGTTTTCGAATTTTAGCTTCGGAGTGATAATAGCTAGAGAGTTGGTTTCTTCGGGAAAGTTATAGAGTTTGGTCAGGAAAATTTTTTGGGATCTTAAGAAAATGGCTGCCAGCAGTCAAACCGGCGCCATCTTGAATTTTCCCAAGCAAAAAATTAGGTTTTTTTTGGTTTTCGAATTTTAGCTTCGGAATGACAATACTTAGAGAGTTGGTTTCTTCGGGAAAATTATAGAGTTTGATCAGGAGAATTTTTTGGGATTTTCAGAAATCTGCCAAAGTGACGCCATCTTGGATTTTTGTTAGGTATAAATTAGGCTTCTTTGGGTTTTCGAATTTTAGCTCCGGAATGATAACAGTTAGAGAGTTGGCTTCTTCTAGAAAGTTGTAGAGTTTCATCAGGAGAATTTTTTGGTATCATTAGAAAATGGCTGCCAGCTGTCATAGCGGCGCCATCTTGGATTTTCGGTTATGGTTTTTCGGTTTTCGAATTTTAGCTCTGTAATGACATTACTTGGAGAGATGGTTTCTTCTAGAAAGTTATAGAGTTTCATCAGGAGAATTTTTTGGGATCATAAGAAAATGGCTGCCAACTGTCAAAGTGACGCAATCTTGGAGTTTTTGCTATTTTTTGCTGTATAAGAATACCTTGACAGTTTTTTTCTTCAAGAAAGTTATATGAATCAGTGGGAAGAATTGGTGACACGAAGTGTTCCGAAGGTAGCCGAAGGTGACACGAAGTGTTCCGAAGGAAGGCGAAGGTGACACAAAGGTTTCCGAAGGTGATACGAAGTGTTCCGATGGTAGCCGAAGGTGTTGGAGAACAATTTTGTTCGAAGAAAAATTTTTATGGAGAAAGACTTTTTTGTATAAAATTTTTTTTGGAGAAAATTTTTATTGGAGGAAAATTTTTTTCGGAAAAATTTTTTTTGTAGAAAATTTTTTTTCGGAGAAAATTTTTTTGGAGAAAAATTTTTTCGAGACCAATTTTTTTTCGACGACAATTTTTTTCGGAAAATTTTGTTAGAGGACAATTTTTTTTTCGGAGAAATTTTTTTTCTTAGAAAATTTTTTTCAAAAAATAGAAATTTTTTCAACAACTGAAAACTTCCAAAACGACTGATATCACAACAAAAACCTCTTTAAAAATAGAGTGTGACGAAGTCCGAAAGTCCGCTACCAAAATTAATGATATCGCTTGAGGTGACGCTATCGCTGATAATACGCAGAAGTTTGTTTGAATGGAACATTGTGTTTGACGTTTTAATTTCCTGAAAAAATTACAGCGCTTTTAATAAAACAAAATTACGTTATGTTAAAAAAATTGCGTCACAAATGCCGGACCCAACGACGAAATAATTTTTCTGTACCTTCAGTTTTTGCGCTGCAAAAATTTGACTTTTGTTTGTTTTTGCATAGATTGTTTAAGGTAATTTTAATTTTTTGGGCGCCACCTTCTTCTGATGAAAGAACACGAAATGCACCTTCTTTCATATGTGAGTGATGAGTGACGTCACAAATTTTTTTCGTGTTCTGTATTGACATTTCGGGAATCGAACCACGAAACTACGAAATTTATGAAGCTTGTGTGAACTTAGGGCCTATCCTTATAACTGTTAATCGCAGAAAAATCCTGTACATCCCGGGGATCGAACCCGGGTTTTCTGCGTGGAAGGCAAGCACGTTTACTACTACGCAGTCCGTCAAATACTGTCCTCTTAGTTCGTATTAACGCAAGTGAATTTAAACATTTGGAGTGTTTAGATATTTTGTATCAATTTCGCATGCAAAGTATTGAAACACTTCAATTGTACTAATGAGGCAGAATATATAAGTCAAAAAGTTTCTCCATCCTTTAAAAAATCACGTTTTTGACCACTTTTTCGACCGTTCGAAGCTACGTTTTTGATTATATTATTTATGATAAAATGGCTCACACTTGAAAGAGTGAAAGAGAAAAAGATGTATAGCAATAAAATTTGCCGTAATATTGAGGCAGTTAAATTTCAAAGTTAATGTAAATAATATGAAAGAATATTTGAAATGAAGACCAAACGGGCGGGTATGAAGAAATCCACTGCCCGCTCAGCTCTAATCCAACACTGATGCATTTTCAGCATTTTAAGATAAGACACTTTTCATTGACATTGCGAGCAAATGAAATACTTAAAGCTGCCGTCCGATAACATGGAACTGATAAAATTTATAATAAAAAAGCAAGCCATTTACCTGCGTTTCAGTATCGATTCTTTTATCGCAAACATAGTATAATGTCAACCATTGCGGTTCGTCCTTTAAATAAACATTTGAAAACGATAGCACTGGAGGAACTGAATGAGGAGCCCGATAAAATACAAGAAAATTTGGAAGCGCTCAAAGATTGGTTGAAAAAGTCGTTACATATAAAAGCACGTACAAATGACCAATTTTTGATAACTTTTCTACGTGGTTGCAAGTACAGTCTAGACCGTTCAAAGAAGAAAATTGACATGTACTACACGCTTCGCACGCACATTCCAGAATTAATTAAAGATAGAGACCCACTAGACAGAAAGACAAGTGAAATAATTAAATTCGGTGTTGGATTGCCATTACCCGTCACAGAAAGTCCCGGTTCACCGAGACTCATGCTCATCCGTCCAGGTGCTTTCGATGCCAACAAGTTTACAATTCAAGAAGTGATGCGAGTGAATACAATGGTAAACGACATTTTAATGATTGAAGACGATAATATGGTTGTCTCCGGCCAAATTGGAATTATTGATTTGGCAAATGTAACATTCGCACATTTGGTGCAAATTCAACCGGCATTTGTCAAAAAGCTCGCTATGATGTGGCAAGAATCAACGCCGATCAGACAGAAGGGTTTCCACTTCATCAATATACCTAGAGGCTTTGAACAGGTGTTCAATCTTCTCAAGAGTTTCATGAACGACAAATTGAAGTCGCGGGTAAGAAAGTGTGCTTTTCACTTTTAACTTGATACAATGACCTTTTTTCGTCATATAGCTCTTTATTCACTCGAATTTGGACTCTATGTATAAGGTTATTCCACGGGGGCTAATGCCGACGGAATATAACGGAGACGTAGGCTCGATTTGTAGTCTAATCGAATCTTGGGAGAAGAAAATTCATTCTTATCGGCAATATTTTCTGGACGAAAGTAATTTATACGGCGTGGATGAGAAGAAGAGGATTGGTCAACCGAAGAATCCTAGCTCCTTGTTTGGGATGGAGGGTACATTCAGAAAATTGCAACTCGATTGATTCACACAACAAGAAACTTAGTCAATATTTATACTAACATTAAATGTCTATGCCTATACTTTGTAACAAGAAAGTCTTTAGCTATATTGTTACGGCAGTGGTATTGTCTCAGTAAAAAAATCGTAATCGTCGGAAAAAGTGGCGATAAAAAATATTATGCGGTAAAAAAAGCTTCTGTAAAAACATTTCTGGGTGAAAATGTTATCCGTTGCAAAATTTCTTGTCAACATTATTTTTGGGTAGCGTTATACACTTACGAGCAGAGATGGAACGGTAGTATTGGACCATTCCAGCGGTATTTCTACAGCCATGTGCTATGATGAAAGTTATAAATACTTGGCTGTACTTTGTAAATTATGTAAACGTTATAGAATTTGAGTGTACACCAAATGTAGTTTCACTCACTCAATATGGACAATATACCATTTTGCATAAGACACTGGTAACCCAAGCAAATTCGTAATGGTAACGCAAGGTAGAATGTGTTGTGAAAAGGGAACGCTCTGTTTTATTCTCAATATTTTATGGATAGTGTACTAAGAGTAAATGAAATGAAAATAACGTTCCCTCTTAACATACCGATGAAATTGGCCATTACGCATGAATATTATCCGGTAATATTACGTAAAATTACGTAATCCCCAAGCTCGGTAACAATGGTAATTTAAAATGACGGTAATATTACGTAACTTACATAATATTAATGAGTAAAGCAACGAAAATATTTCAAAAGACTAAAATCTGATGCTAATCAAAGGTTAGTATGATAAACGCCGCACTTTATTTTAAACGAAGTTCGAAGAAAAACATTCGATAAAAAGTTAGTAATCGTTTTCGTATAAACTTTGTCTAGCCGACCGAACATATCGTCAAAAATATTGCGGATTTAGAAAATTATTGTAAATGAGATTGTCTTGACCGAGCACAATATTATCGGAGAGATCTTGTGTTATGGTCAACGAGTCCTATTGGGGCAAATAATAGTAATTTATGCTACAAGGACATAAAGAGATATTTCAGATCAAGGGATGGTAAGAGGCCAGAAACGTAGCCGAAGAAACTCTTTCAAGACCTGAAATATCGAGTTAGGGTTGTTGTAGCATACATTGTTTTAACTCACTTTATGGGGGGAGGGGAGCTTTGGGAAAAGCGTGCGTTCCATACATTTCCAATTTTTTTCATGTATTTTTGCGTGGTAGGGGAAAGGTTTTAAGATTAGTCCTTTTCGCGTGCGCACTATTTGAATGGCCCCTTACACAGTGTTATAAGTTCATTCCGTGGGTTGTGTTGTACGCCACCCGCGTATCTCATCCACGCTACCTCCGCGAAGTGTACAACTTTGGATGTGACGTATTCTTTCGGTGGGTTGTGTTGTACGCCACCTGCGTATCTGATCCGCGCTACATCCGCGAAGTGTACAGCTTTGGATGACGAAGCCCGTAATCAAAATTACCGTAAGTTACTCGGTAATTTAAGTTTTCGATAATATTACCCTATGTTACGTAATATTCGCGTAATATTACCGATAAAAATAAATTACCGGATTAAACTGAGGGCAATTCGGTACGTTCCTCCGGACGCTGAGAAGGAACCAATCGACACTGGGCAGGTTCCGATGCCGTATCAACACCTAATGCAGATTTCTTCACAACAATACTTTAAAAGAATCAAGAAAAAGTGACAGAACAAAAAATGGTCGGTGCCATATGTTCACCCCTCGAGTAGAACTTTTTGAGCAAAAATCATCTTCGAAGGAAAATTAACGCTCAGTTTAAATTTGATAAAATTTCCTCCAGACAAAATTGTCGCTGAATTTTCATTGCCAAGGGGCAGAACAGCCGTTGTAAATGCGATGTATACATATGTTCTTGTAACTCTTTAAACTGCTATAAGGCTGAAACCTCACTCCGAACTTACGAGTATGTTGAATAATGCGAGTTAGTAAATTATAATTCATTTCCTAATTTTTCCAACTTGTTGTAGTGTTGAAATTGAGTACCTTAAGATGTTGCGGAAAGTGTAGAAATACATTAAGTTTGAATGAAAAATTGGTGCACGGGTGGGAGACGAGCCCACAATCTTCACCTTACCGGGATACCTTTCTTACCAATTTATCATTTCAAATGTTGGCTTATTTTGTCAATTTTTATAAGATTATAGTTCGTCTTAATATTATACGATCATCTTAGCTAAGAGATTTCAGAATTATTGTTACACGGACATTAGGTGTGTCCAAAATACAAAAGTGTCGAAAAGTTTGGGGCACCAACCGAAAAATAAAAAGGTTTTTAATCCCTGATCAATTTTGTATGTGGGCGTAACTTGATCCGAGAAGATTTAGGGGTAGCTCAAAAGCGTTAATCTTGTGGGACATATGGACGAAAACACTCTTTGGTCTACTTTCTTTATGCCGACTTTAAGAGTGTCCTAAGATCTTTCGACTGCATCACAACAACCGGTGGATTCTCTCATTACTTGAGTCGTTGAATTTTTGACTTAAGCGCTTTTGAGCTACCCCTAAATCGTCTCGGATCAAGTAACGCCCATATACAATCTTGATTAGGGATCAAAAATCTGAATAATCTGAAAAATAGCTGAATACGGATCAATATCAATAAATTATGGGCTAATTTTTTTTTTATCTTCGAGGGGAAGGTTTCAATCACCCGAATAGGTGAATAAATTTTCCCCTATTTTATTCACCGAAAGACCAAAGCAACAAATTAACGAAACAAAGTTTGACACCAACAACAATAAATGTATTATTTAGTTCCCTAGGGAAGCATTGCGGTGAATAAAAAACCAAAGTACTCCTGTCGGTGGCGCCATTCATTTTTTTCGTAGCTGAATAGGATTGGATTGCAAACAATGGTAGTTTGCAATCCGATCTACTTTCTCCGTCATTCATCTTGGGGATGGCGCTCCCGTCGATTTTATTTTCTTTCTTGCGATGGCAAAAATGTTTTCATGCTTGCGGTGAGAAAACTCAAAACGCCGCAGATGAGAAAGTCGTTATTCTCTCACCGCTCCCACGTTACACTGTCGTGAAAACACCCGTTTTGCCACGCGCAAGCACAAAAAATATGTGTTATATTTGGGGTGAAAATTGAATTCAAACTCGACCGGATTACGGCGCTCGTTTCGCTCTGGCCGCAAGCTTTCGCTCTCGTTGGAATTCATTATTTTGATCCCATGTATAACAAAGTAGTATTTCGTTTTGACAGAAGTTCACAGAACAATGACATTATCATGCTCGGAGCGGTAGCGGAGAGCGTGACGCAGTCCCCACACCCAAAAAAAACGTCCACAAACCCAAAAACCTCCATACAAAAAACTTTGGGACAAGAGACCATGTATAGGCGAAGTTTTGAGTTTTTTCCCCTCGCCCCCCTCCCCTCCAAATTATTTTTAAAAAAAACTACGTCGCAGCAGCTTTCCAACAAGCCCTCACTCATCAAAATCGGTTGAAAATTGGCTGAGATATCGAGGTTTGAAAATGGTACTTTCCCATACATCTTATGGTCGAGAGAATTTTTTGGGATATTAAGAAAATGTATGTGAGCTATCAGAGCGACGCCATCTTGAATTTTCCCAAGCGAAAAATTGTGAATTTTTTGGTTTTTGAATTTTAGCTCCGGAATGACAATACTTAGAGAGTTGCTTTCTTCGGGAGAGTTATAGAGATTGGTGAGGAGAATTTTTTGGGATACTAAGAAAATGGCTGCCAGCTGTCAAAGGGGCGCCATCTTGGATTTTCGTAAGAGAAAAATTGTGTTTTTATGGTTTTCGAATTTTAGCTCCGGAGTTACAATACCTAGAGAGGTTTGTTCCGAGCGATTATAGAGCTTGATCAGTAGAATTTTTTGGGATTTTCAGAAATCTGCCAAAGTGACGCCAT